>JAKFQP010000355.1:285803-304913 GCA_023375905.1 Nycticorax nycticorax | reverse complement strand
GCCTCACCGTTCTGTAACGTAAGCAACGTATCACCACATCCACCACAAGACACCCAGCTGAAAAGGCAGAGCATGTATTTTCTTATTTTCTCACTTCCAAAGACATCATGGTCTGCCAAGACACATTCAAGACACTTGGCTCTGTTGCACACAGTGTAAAATCAGAGCCACATGCAGGAGCCTTAGAGGAAAAACGTAACCACCATCATAGCAAGCGAGCAAAGGCTGAACCTGGCAGATGGGAACCCCTCCCGGTGCTAAAAACCTTCACATGGAAAGAAGCAGCTAGAAGCCACGTCCCATAGCTGCAGAACCTGCCGCAGGGACGGGAAACGCTGCTCACCAGCAGCAGCCCCCAGCAGGGGAGCGGCGCGAGGGGCTGCTCACACAACCTCCCGCAAGGCCCTCGGCGTCAGCCTCGCTCCTCCGACCTTCCGAGGGCGGCAGGCTCCTGCGGCACCGCGGGGAGCAGCGTGGGAGAGCCGGGGCTCTGTGGGCATCAGGCGGCTGGGGGGGTTCCAGTGACAAAAGCCTCCCTCATCCCGAGTCCCTCTGGAGACTGGAGGAGTTCCTTCGATTTACATGTGGGGACCAGCAACTGTCTCGGCACTCAGGGGGAAATGACACAGCCAATTCCCAAGGCAGAAGCAAGCACAGGACCGTGCTCAGCCTGGATCGCGCCGGGCAGTGGCTCAGGGCTGGTGAGCAAGGCGAGGCGCACACCGACATGCACCGGCTCCTCGCCAGCCGAGGCCGCGGCTCTTGCCTGGTAAAGGCTGCTGGGGGAGGATGGTTACATGCGAAATACAGTCACGGGGGTGTACAATACGCTACTACCGCAGCAAGAATACTGGAAATGCAAATTATATACCTTAGCAAAGTACAAAGACCACCGTTACCATCACCCCAGGACTCATCGCCTGTGCTGCAGTCATTGTGTGTACGCACCTGCGTAGGCGCAGATACTGCGATAGCCTAAGCATCTACTTCTGTCTCCCCTCCAGATTAAGAAAGAAGAGAGCCACCGAGTGCCAGCTGTCACAAGATCAATGGTGGCTGTGACACTATCACAGCGTACAGTACGGAACCCACAGGCTGCTTAACGTGCTGCGTGCGTGCCTACCTCGACAACGCAGCAGCTCAACCCAACCTTCGCAGCAAATCCCGCTGGCGCCAGAAGGGCACGGGTGAGTTCTCTGCAGCAAGAAGGCCCCCGTTTCTCTAGAATCGTGCCGGTTACAGCCGGAGGGCTCACAACGTGCAGGATGTGCCATCCAAATGCCAGTCTTGGCCACAGCCTTGAAGCACAAACACGCTGCCACGAGGCGTTACTATAAACAGGAAGGCACACAACAAAGCACTGACAAGCCACTTCATTCCTCCTATCAGTCCTCCTTGAGACTTCTGTTCTGGTTTAAAACTCATTAATATAAACCCTTTTTCTCCCATGCTTATTCCACACACAGACCTGCATGATTTACGTCCCTTTGTAGCCCAACTCAAACTTTACTTTTTTCCTTTTTAAACCCTGAAATCCTTTGTCTTCAGTATATTCTCTACTGCGTTTTTCAATTACTTAAAAATCTTGAGCTTCTCTTTGAGAAGGATTAAATCAGTTTCCCATCAATGTTCAAAAATTCAGTTGCAATATGAGAGTCTTCCCCCACCTGTAGGAAACCCAAAGAAATCGGGGACAAGGAAGAAAGATCAAACTGATGACAGAAGTGGAAAAAAAATTCCCCTTACAACAATCAACAGAACAGCAAAAAAAGAGGGGAAAAAAGTGAAAAAGTCACCCAGAATATGTGACCATGTAAGCATGGGCACTCTTGCAGAAAACCTAGTCAGCAGTCCCAAGCCATGAGAAATTTAAATTAGAGCTAGGGTCCACAATAGCAGAGAAATCCGTACCGAGAAAAGGGCCTGCTCGGGTTGCCTACATCTCTTCAGATTTGCAAAGGAACTTTATTAGTTTTATTAATTTTTTTCTTAAATAATCAAGAGATTCGAGTGTATCCACGTTACACAGTAAAGAAGATTAAGTTTTTTTCTTTAATCAATATATCCATATGCATGTGCTGTATCTTCCAAACCGTGGGTGGATTCCCACTGCTTATTACCGCTCCGGGGTGCGTTCTGCCATAGTAGCTCATGCACAAAACCACTCCTACTACATTTAACTAACGTTAAGGTTCTAGCGAACGCAAGCGGGAAGAAATCCCCCCAAATCACAGGAAAAGCCTGGGTGTTCAGCAGGGCACGGTTCGGAGGAAATCGAGCTGGTAAGGGCTTTCAGCAACGCATACACAAACGCCAAAATCAAACTCGGTGACATCAACCTCCACGGCACGCGCAGGTGGCGTGACCCGGCACCACGCTGTCGGTCTGTCCTTCCGAGGGGGGGGGAAGCGCGCGGCCCCCAGCCCTGCACACCCAGCCTCCCCAGCTCGGGAGGAGGGGGGGGACTGGGGGGCACGGGCAGGGCTGGGGGGGCCGCGGGCTCTGGGCATAGCAGGAGGACGGAGGACCAGGGGCTCCCACTGCTCCCACCCTCATCGGGAAGCCCCTCCGTCCCCAAGCTTCACAGCGGGCGACGGGCAGCACGGTCCCACCTGCGTGGCTCACCGGCCCGCAGGCGCACCGCTCCCGGTACAGGCTGCTTCCAAACAAACAGTGGTGAATTCTGCACCGAGCCGTCCTTCCCGCCCGCCCTTCCGTCAGCCGCCCCCTCCGGCTGCGCGGTGCCCGCGCTCGGCCTCCCCGCAGGAGACGCCCTCCGTGCTCCAGGTGTCACGACAGCGTGGCGGGGGGCCGAGGCGAGACCTCGAAAGGGAACGCCGAGCGGCCGCCGAGGTGGCATGGCCTTGGCCAGCGGGCTGCGGCCTCCCAGCAGCCTCCACGGCCTCAGGACCAGGCAGCCGGGAGCCGAGCGGCGTCCGTCGGNACGCTGCCACGAGGCGTTGCTATAAACAGGAAGGCACACAACAAAGCACTGACAAGCCACTTCATTCCTCCTATCAGTCCTCCTTGAGACTTCTGTTCTGGTTTAAAACTCATTAATATAAACCCTTTTTCTCCCGTGCTTATTCCACACACAGACCTGCATGATTTACGTCCCTTTGTAGCCCAACTCAAACTTTACTTTTTTCCTTTTTAAACCCTGAAATCCTTTGTCTTCAGTATATTCTCTACTGCGTTTTTCAATTACTTAAAAATCTTGAGCTTCTCTTTGAGAAGGATTATATCAGTTTCCCATCAATGTTCAAAAATTCAGTTGCAATATGAGAGTCTTCCCCCACCTGTAGGAAACCCAAAGAAATCGGGGACAAGGAAGAAAGATCAAACTGATGACAGAAGTGGAAAAAAAATTCCCCTTACAACAATCAACAGAACAGCAAAAAAAGAGGGGAAAAAAGTGAAAAAGTCACCCAGAATATGTGACCATGTAAGCATGGGCACTCTTGCAGAAAACCTAGTCAGCAGTCCCAAGCCATGAGAAATTTAAATTAGAGCTAGGGTCCACAATAGCAGAGAAATCCGTACCGAGAAAAGGGCCTGCTCGGGTTGCCTACATCTCTTCAGATTTGCAAAGGAACTTTATTAGTTTTATTAATTTTTTTCTTAAATAATCAAGAGATTCGAGTGTATCCACGTTACACAGTAAAGAAGATTAAGTTTTTTTCTTTAATCAATATATCCATATGCATGTGCTGTATCTTCCAAACGGTGGGTGGATTCCCACTGCTTATTACCGCTCCGGGGTGCGTTCTGCCATAGTAGCTCATGCACAAAACCACTCCTACTACATTTAACTAACGTTAAGGTTCTAGCGAACGCAAGCGGGAAGAAATCCCCCCAAATCACAGGAAAAGCCTGGGTGTTCAGCAGGGCACGGTTCGGAGGAAATCGAGCTGGTAAGGGCTTTCAGCAACGCATACACAAACGCCAAAATCAAACTCGGTGACATCAACCTCCACGGCACGCGCAGGTGGCGTGACCCGGCACCACGCTGTCGGTCTGTCCTTCCGAGGGGGGGGGAAGCGCGCGGCCCCCAGCCCTGCACACCCAGCCTCCCCAGCTCGGGAGGAGGGGGGGGACTGGGGGGCACGGGCAGGGCTGGGGGGGCCGCGGGCTCTGGGCATAGCAGGAGGACGGAGGACCAGGGGCTCCCACTGCTCCCACCCTCATCGGGAAGCCCCTCCGTCCCCAAGCTTCACAGCGGGCGACGGGCAGCACGGTCCCACCTGCGTGGCTCACCGGCCCGCAGGCGCACCGCTCCCGGTACAGGCTGCTTCCAAACAAACAGTGGTGAATTCTGCACCGAGCCGCCCTTCCCGCCCGCCCTTCCGTCAGCCGCCCCCTCCGGCTGCGCGGTGCCCGCGCTCGGCCTCCCCGCAGGAGACGCCCTCCGTGCTCCAGGTGTCACGACAGCATGGCGGGGGGCCGAGGCGAGACCTCGAAAGGGAACGCCGAGCGGCCGCCGAGGTGGCATGGCCTTGGCCAGCGGGCTGCGGCCTCCCAGCAGCCTCCACGGCCTCAGGACCAGGCAGCCGGGAGCCGAGCGGCGTCCGTCGGCGTGCAGCAGCGTGCTGTGAGCCGCCGCGCAGACCTGCCCGCAAGGAAACCCTGTGCCGGGGGTTGTGACGCAGACACTGGTACGGGCGCCACGCGGGAGAGTCTTGCTGCTTCTGAGGAACGCAGCGCGTACTGGTAGGTGCTAGTAATAAAAATACTCTGACCGCTAAACTCATTTTCACCAAGGAATCCTTTTTACTTTTGAAAGCAACTTGTGCTGAAATTTAATTCAGCAGCTGCACAACTCAGGGATGCAGAAAGCACAGGGAAGTTGCAGCTCTTCAAGCAGCTTTTCTGTGGCCCAGCAGAATGAAAAATTCCTTGTAGACCTTTCTGTAGAAGAAATAAGTTGGCACAACAAATATCAAGACTCTAGAACAAAAACATACTAGATCTGCAAAGGTTGTGTTCAGAACTAGCTGCCACGGGAAAAGGTAAATTAAAGAAGAAAAGCACAACTTATGGTACTTTTCTGTCAGTTTAGAAATAAGTTTACAACTTTTCACCATTTAAAAATACCTTGAGGGATTTGAATACAGCACAGAGAGAAAAAAAAACACAGATGCAGTCAGATTTTTTAATAGTTTCGGCAGTACCTTGCAGAGACAAGACAAAATTAAGCCATACGTCTAGAAGAAGCCATTTAAAACACTAAGAGTTAACAAAGCTTAATTTCCTTTTTGAGCACAGCTGACAGAGATAAAACAATAAACTGAGTTTACCAGAGACTGCTATTCCTGTTTTGACTCCACAAGCTGTAGTTACTGCTGCTGAATAGAAAACTCCTTCCTAACTTATTTTTTAGGGAACAGGCAAAATCAAAATGCTTCCAAATTACTTTTTTTTTTCATTTTAGGCATGTATTTTTTTATGATTTCATTCACTAGATATTTACTAGATGTTCAAATCCCTTTTTTTTTTTCATTTTACAGATATTTTTATTATGGTTTCTTCCACTAAATGAGAGACTATTACTAAGGATGAAAATCGGTGCACAGCAAGGCCTCTAAACCTGGAAAACAAGCTGGAAATGGAAGCCAAGATGGAAAGTTGAAAAAAAACCGCTTTGGAAATACTAGCTTTAACTTTATGTTCACTGTTTCTTTCTGTACAGAGCAGTTTTACGGGACAGAAGGAGAAAAAAAACCCCATGCCTCAAGTGAAATGATTTGCCCCTCAAATGCTGGCTTCCCTTCATAACCACTTTCAACAGAGGAGATTAAAAATAGTCCTATTGTACCAAATTCCAGAAGTCAGTCTGTTAGGAAGCACAAAAATTAATCTGTTCAGGCAGCTAGCAGATCAGGTGATAAACAGATTTTAAAGCATCTTGCAACAGCCCATAAGCCTCGGCCGAGCTTTGTGCTTTCTGCTCCTCGCTGGTCTGAGGTTACCACCAGAGCCAAAGCCACAGCGGGCACGGCTCCCACGCCGTCATGGAGCACGAGGCTTACAGGCAAGCGCGGCAGCGCCGTGGTGCAGAGCCTCCCCGTGCCCCGGGCTGGAGCGAGCTCCCGTGGTGCGGGCGCTGCGCCTCGACAGATGCTGAGCTGGTCCCTGGTGCAGGGGCTGCTGCTGGCAGCGGGAAGGAGCCCAGGACCCCCCGAGCAGCGCACGTGGGATCGCTCCAGCTACAGCACGCCGTGCCACTGTCTGCAAGTGTCCCCAAAAGGTGGCCAGCGCTGCTAAGGAGGCTGCACCAGGGCTTCCGAGGAGGCTCTGCAGGCTGCAGGGCAGCGACCACCGAGGGCACCCGAGCGTCCAGGGCAGACCGATACCCAGTGGCTGTTACTTCTGAGCACGACTTCTGCCCGGAGCAGCATCTCTAGCAATCCTCTTGTAAAAGGCTTGCTACTGCGTTAATAAGAAAAAAATCAGAGCAGAGACGCAAGCCACCATTCCCTCTCTGGGAGCCTGGCAGAGCACGTATGTACTGGTTTATAAAAACATTTTGCTTTGCATTCAAAACCAACCGTAAGCACCGCACTCCACAAACCTGCCCAGCCCAGAGTGCGATCGCGTTAGCCCATTGCCTCCGAGGAAGGTGCTGGGTGGGCAAAGGACGAAGCAGGGAGGAGATAAATTGTTTTTTGTACCCCTTAGTGGCCGGACATCAATGCTGCAGCTTTGAAAGCTGTCTTTCCAAAAGCCGTGAGGGGAAAAAAAAAAAGCAGAGATTAGGATTGCAGCTATCCATGGGAGAGGAAATATGTTAAAAGGAAGCTTTTAATGAAGGAATGGATGAAAGACTTCCAACTACAGGAGATTAACGTCCTTATCTCATATATTCTTATTGCGATGTGGAAGGAAGGGGTGTGAGGGGAGAGCCCTGCTTCCAAAGACCTGGAAACTCTCCGATACTAAGGATGAATTCAGTATATTTAGTACACAGTGCAGCTTGTAACAATTCTCTTTGCATGCTTTCTTCTGGACTCTGAACATTTAAAAAATCAGGTAAATCATACCACAGACCTAGATTTGCTGAATTGCTGGTTTTTTAAATGCCACGTGAAGTGGGCAGGACCCTTTCTGCAAAGCAACAAGCAGCAGCAGCACACACTTTCCAAACGCCACGCGAGGAAATCCACCGGTGCCCGGCTGGGGGACGGTAACACCCACAGGTACGGGGTCACCCCCGTCCAGCTCAGCCCACCATCTGTGATCCAAGTGCCTGCTTTGCTTCCAAGCCATGCACAATCCCACCCGGGAGAACAAAGCCAAAGTAAGGAGGGGCAGATTCACGGCGGGCACAGTCACCGCTTTCCCGGATGCCCCTGTGTGAAAGAAGAAAGCCAGGGCCCATCTTCGCGTCCCGCGTGGCGAGAGGTTGCCAGTCAGCAGCATTTGCTGAGAAACCAGCAGATGCATGACGAAAAGTTGGAATTTACAGAAATACGGGGACAAACACCATTTTGCTTAATGTGGTATTAGACAAGCAAAAATAAAAAGCAGAAGGCATCTAAGACCATCAGGAAAGAGGGCAGAAAGGGAGGAAACGCTCTCGTCTGAACAGCAGCGTTTGTGGACCAGCCGCAGCTTTGAAGACATCAGCTGAAGACAGAAGGGTACAGGCCAATCTTCACCTACCACCAGGAACCAGCGCTCATCTCCCAGGGCACAGGGACATCTCTCTCTGCCACAGCAGACGGTGGTGGCCGGAGCTAGAAAGCCGCGTGGGGAGAAGACTCTCCGCATCAAGAAAGTGTGACTTGTTCATAGGTAATATGAAAAACAGTAAGGCTGTCAGACGAGAGCAGGGCAGGCACATTAAGATGTGGGGGAGCTAACAGAATAAGGAGATTAACGCCTAAGTCCTCACCTTGAGTCATTTCTGACTCCAGGGGAACCTCAGCATCTCTACATCAGGGAGCCAGGCACGAAAACAGACTCATCAAATGCCTGACACCACCGGCCGCTCTCGTACTCAGAGAACTGTTGATGGTTCTGTTCCCTTTTTAAGGTGAAGCAAGCTGGGCACCAGACACACCACGGCACTGCCACGGGAGGTCTGTCCCATTTACACGGTCACGGGCATTCCGGGGGGAGAAGGGAAAGAGCAAGGCGTCGGCAGGCACTGCACTCTTTCATCCATCCTTACTGGTACTGCAAGCCCTACAACAGTAATTTACATACCGTGCAGTCACCTAAATGCTTGTTCTTTAGAAACCCTAAAAACAGAACTGTGCACGTCTCAAAATAATTCAAATGAATTAATGGAGAATATCTTTGAGAGGACAATTTGCCAACGCACCTTTTTTTAAAATGCATTTCCTCCTTTGGATTTAGAATTTTTATGTTTACATTGCAGCAAAGGAGTCCTTCATAGCCTACAGAACTGGAGCTACGACGCAGCGTCAGCTCTATGTACAAGTTACAGCTACTTTACATGAGGAAGATTCATGGCTTTTGCTCCCTAAAACGACTTTGGTGCTGTTTCAGCTTTTCACTACATACACACATATGTAAAACACCAACTTATTTCCAGCCCGTGTCTTTGCATCCCCATCACCACACCTATTAGCAATAGAGCAGCCAAGACGAACTTGTGCACACTGCTGCTGCCCGAGCAGCAGTCGCTGGAATCTGGGGCGCAGTTGGGAACGGGGCTCTGAGGGGAGCCCTCCCCACCTCGGGTGTGTGCCCGCGTCGGGGCCAGCACCAGGGCTCGGGCCCCTGCTCTGCCTGTTGCGTACCGCACATTCAGGCGGATCGTTATTAACCTGTTTACGGCTGGGAAAAGTGCGCCAAGGTCAAGGCTTTCTGCAAAGTCATGCACTCACAGGAAGGCAACAGCTAAAACGAAGAGGGACGCACGCGTACAGCCAGCGCCTGCCCCCTGCACAGCCGGCACGTCCCGCGGCTCCAGGCATGAGGCTGCCACCGGCAGAACCACAATGGTGCGAGGCAGGGCACAGGAAGGGGCTTGGAGGAGGTTCCGACGTAGCCTTCAGAACAAAAATCAGAGTAGGAGGGGAACGGTTACACTTACGAGTGTCTTGTGTGACCGTCTTTGACTTCCCATTCGAGCATATCAAAAAATGTTTACATCCCCTACATTAAATGAAACTATTTTAGTTCTGAACAGTGTGACGAGTTTGTACAGCACAGGAAAATTCTGTGCCCGCTACCTGCTCTGAATGTGGCTCACTTATTGTCAACATCCATAAATACATATAGGAAACATTACTACATTTGTTACCAAAACACACCGCAAGTTATCAAAACCGCCTCCTGGCATTAACCTCCGGTATGGATTTCTAAAAGCCTCTCTGGTTAGCACTGGCACAGCTGCGTTGGAAGAGCACCGAGAATGAAGACGTGAGTTTTCATGTTCATGTTACAGCCAGTAAACATAATCACTCTGATAAATTAATCACAGAATGTTTCCCAAAACATGTATGTGTAATTTTGAAACATGCTTAAGGTCGCAAGCACTAAACATTTTTGGATGTTCCTTTTTCTGGGTGATCCTTAGCGCTACCACCAGCAATTTTGGTACATAAATCCAAGGAGATACACAGAGGAAACCCAGCAAAAGAACCCTAACACCCGGTCCTCTGCCCACCCAGCAGTTACGAGAAGAACGGACGCTACCCGGAAAATGTCTTAACTGTGCTACGCACAAACGGCGTTGCTGTTACAGCATTCGCCACGCGGCACCAAACGTTCACTCCCCAACGGGCAAAGTAATTTAAGAAAAAGACAAGCTAATTAGCTCTAGTTTCAAAGAAAAGGACAGGACGTGAAAATACAAAAAGAAAGGTATTCATAAAATTTAGCAACTTTAAGCTAATTCTTAGAAACAGCAGAGAATATTACATAAATGGCAAATGTTACGTGGGTGTCTGGGTTTCTGGCACGGCAGCTGAATGCTCTGCCACTCTTGTGGCATTGCACTGGGAGCAGGGGGAGCATTTCTGAAACCCCTGAGGCTTGGGCAAGCACCCTAGCGTCCTTCATCAACCGTCTACGATCAAGAGCTCACCACGGTCTGTTCGGCCAAGGGCTACGGGTAGCTGTGCAAAACCACACACAAGAACAGCTCTCAGAAGAAAGTTACTGAACGTGAGAGGGGTGTTTTAGCAGGGAAGAAGGCAAAGACAATTCCTCGGCTTCCCCTCTCAAACAGCCTGGCAGCAGCACATGAACCCCAGCACTGTTCACGCAGCCATCCCAAGGAAAACCTCACCCCTATCAGCCTGCAGATGAGCGCCGCACAGCATTTCATTTCCCTGCACCCAAAACCGCCTCATTTACCTGTGCACCCAGTAAAATTATGGTATATGGGTGTTTTTTAAAAAAGTAAATTTAAAAAGAGGTCTTGCAGAGGTCCCCCACGCCACAGCTGATCTGTCCAGCCTTTCTCCAGGCAGTGTGTGCTCTCTGCCTGGCAGGGGACACTGTTACTGGAAACGATCTTTGCGCTTTGGGAAACCGGTGGGCAAGAAAAAAGCATGGCTGATCGTCCAGGAGAGTTTCTAGTTGCTGGTGACAAAGTACGTGTTACGTAGGATGATTACCATGAGCACGTCTCTCAGATCCGCTGTGCTAACCGTCACGCTTACGAGCTTCCTGCACGGTAAGGTGGAGGAGTATTTTGCAAAATACCAAAATGCTGGATGCTGGCCTCAGCAGTTGGGAATCAGTGCAAACTATTCAGTGCAGAATCCATACAAGAAGTTGCAGTGAATTTCAGATTAACAGCCCAAAATGCCAGACTCCTGAAAGAGTGGCTACAGAGCCTGGGAGGGGAACCCACTCAGAAGGCCTCCCCTCCGTCCCTTGCCTGCTCCTGTCACAGCCCATCCCTTTCCCGAGTTGTAATATCTCTGGTCTAGCACAGAGCGCGGGTGTCTGCACCACTGAGGGGCAATGAGGCAAGGCAGATGGGGCATGGGACAGAAATCTCATCGCACGGGAAGAGGAATGGCGCTGCTCCCTGGGTTATGAGCACTCACTACCTTCCCACCCTGCAGCACTTCTCAGCAAACTTTGTATTGCTATGCAGCTCCTACCTCTGATTTTCTTTACGTCTTTAGTCCTCAAACTGGTTTGTTTCTACTTAACTTTCTTTACAATAAGAAACCATTGTATTCCCTCTTTATTTCATCCCCCTCCCCCCTGCCTCCCGCAACTTCCTATAAGCTCTTAGGAATACAAAATACACAGGGAAGTTGGAAAGTTCACAGTACGAATCACTGATACCACCTCTAAATGTCTACCACCAATATATACGTGCATATATGATGTTACCAAAGTCATGGCATTGAAATGGTATAAATAAATGGCTATTTCCTTCATCATAGTTTTGTGCCCACCATTACACACTCGCGTTCGCTTTCTGTTTATCTTTCTTTTCAAACATTGACATCAGTGTCGTTGAAGACAGATCCTCCCACATGCAGAAGAATAAACAAGCAATTAAAGAAAGTACTAACCTTCGCTGACGGGAGTCGTGCAGCCTTCAAGGTTCAACATTATATCTTCATCTCTGTCATCTGCACCAGCTCCCAAAAGCATCCAACTCTCGACATTATCACTTTCAGATATCAAGCTCTCCTCCTCCGAGCTGTCATCGATTACCAACACTTCTTGGATGGCGTGAGCTCCAGCAGAACTGACTGGGTTAAGCTTCCCACTGGTGCTTTTCCTTTGCTTTGAAATGCCTGTGCCTGATCCAGCAGGATACAGGGTATTACACCCAGCAGCTTCGGCATGATTTGGTGTGGAAAATCCTGGATGGATATGTGTTTTACCTTGAGCTAAAGAGCTTGTTGACTTCTTTACTTTGCTTTTGTCAACACTGTCTTCATCTGGTGTATCAGACAAGACGATGATCTCAGGGTCACCTGAAAACTGAGCACCATGATCAATGAATTCAGTGATTTTCTTGTCTTCATACCGTTTCTCAGTTAGGATTGAACTATGACCCGCGACTCCTGCAACATCACTGTCTTCATCCATTTCCAGCATGCTGATTTCTTCAAGATTTTGGGAATAGTGGATCTGGCTGTAGAGATGAAATTCCACCTCACTATCAACACTCTGCTCACTGGATGACTCCTCATGGTAAAGTTCATCTTCATACACTTCAGTGTCCTCGTAGCCAACAAACATTCTGGAAAGCGAATAGTCTGGATCTACAAAAAAACCAAAAGGCTGCATTAGGATGGCCGTGAATGTATGCCCCAAGCCATCTTTCAAATGATACCTTTGGTCTTTCTGAAATTGCTAGGGTTAGTCGTAGAGCTCTGCATACAGAAGATAAAACTGGGCAGACTTAACAGCCACATCAATCAATGCTCAGATCCATAGCAGCAAAAGCTACTTAAGAGTGCATCTGCTTTAATCTTAACTACTGCTTGAACCTCAACTACTTTGGCTTCGGAAAGTTCCACTTAATGTGCTCTCAGCCTCCACAGCTCCTCTCTACCCTGGGTTCAAAGCCAGGGCACCTGCATGGATTGGTAGCCAAACAAGTGTCTGAATCCAAGTTTTGATCGTTCCGCCAACTAGTATTAATTCTGGGTACTCTGCAACTTGTTTTACACAGTAACATCTCACATACGTACATGGAAGAGCAGGGAAAGAACACCCAGCAGTATCTGACAGAAGAAACGTGGAGCCTATCTACAGCCTGGCTGCAGAGCCACCTGAACTGGCACTGCAGAATTTAACCCTATGATGAGAAGTGCTAGCGCTACGGTAAAGAAGCACCCAGGCACGCTCTGCACAAGCCGAGGTAGCATAAAAGGGAAGAGTAGCAGAGGTAGCCTTCATACAAACATGCAAAATCTTCAGCCTTCATACAAACTAGCACGTCACATGATCCCACCAGGACTTACAGAGCCACACTGCCATGAAAATACAACTACAGTGCTCTTAGACCTAAAGAAGATACACCTGCAAACAGCGTCTGCCCAGCTCAACATTAGCTGCGACATCTCTGAGCTGCTACCAGTTAAGCAATAATTATCTACAACCTTTAATGGCCTTTTTGGTGGATCTAGGACTAACGCCACAATTTCCTTTCTCACGTACTCAGCAAAAGTGCCTTTTAAACAAATACGCTGTAAGAGCTGACTGATGGGACAATGGGCACCCTCAGCAAGCTTGCAGATGATGCAAAACTGGGAGGAGTGGTTGATACGCGCTGCCATTTGGAGATATGTCAGTGGGCAGAGAGGATCCTCATGAAGGTCAACAAAGGTAAATGCCAAGCCCTGCACCTGGGAAGAAGACAGGCTGCGGGCCCGCTGCCGGGAAGGCAGGTTTGCAGAAAGGGACCTGGGGATGGGACCAGCTGACCACAAGCCAATACACTTTTGGGACAAAAAACCATCCTGGGCTCCTGAAGAACATCGCCAGCAGGGTGAGGGAGGTTATCCTTCCGCTGTGGTCAGTGCTCACGGGACCACATCTGGAGTGCTGCGTACAGCTCTGGGCTCTCCAGCACTAGGAAAGATGGACATAACTGGAACGAGTGCAGTGAAGGGCCATTAAAATTAGTAAGAGACTGTCATATATGTCATCTGAGGTGAGGCCGAGACAGCTGGGACCATTCATCCTCAAGAAGAGGAGGCTCAGGGAGATCTTATGAATGTACATAAATACCTGATGGGAGGAAGAGTAAATAAGAGCCAGGCTGTTCCAAGTGGTGTCCAGCAACATGAAGAGGTGGCAGACACAAAAAATAAAATACAAGGAATTTCCTCTTAAGCATAAGAAAAAAACCTTTTTTATTCTCTTGCCCAGAAAGGCTGTGAAGCCTGAATCCTTGAAGATGTTCAAAACCCAGATGGACGTGGCCCTGAGCAAACTGCTCCAGGTCGCCCTGCTTTGAGTCAAGGTGTTGGACGAGGCAATTGCCAGAGGTTCCTTCCAACCTCAACTGTCCTGTGACCCCAAACCACCGGCGAGCGTCCCTGGAGTTCACTACCTACTCCCCAGCGAGACAGGCAACCCAGATGCATTCTGAAGTTACTTTGCCCGGTTCACGGGGTGCAGTACTTCGTTTACATGACCGCATCATGCATGGAGGCGAGGAAGGGGAACACTTTCTCTGAAGGCTCTATCTGCATTTCTGTGTTACAGCTAGTTCTAGGGAAGCCAACAAGCCTTTTTAGACATGAAAACTGTCAGATGGAGTTCAGTTTTTTCCGTCTGGGGAGGAAGTTGCATGGTATTCTTTGAAGTCACATACTGATACACAAGTACAAAAATTTGGATTTGGGATCTGTGTACATAAGTAATTTGTGCAATGATGGTATTTAAGGAACCCAAAGTCTCTTATTACGACAGCTTTCTGTGCGCACCCTGCAAGAGTCCTTCCTTGATCATGACAGACTTGGCCTCATTTGTATTCCTGTTATACCAGAAGCCAAACTAAGAGGAAAACACTCTTCCCACAAAAATAAACAGAGCAAAACCACATAAAACGCGAGCACACAAGCAGGAAAATACAATGCCTACTGACAATCCATGCGCTGTAACCTCTTCTGTCCAGGCTTCCAGCAGATCAGCGTGCATCATTAGATCTCACCCACGCAGCTAAAGAAGTCACTTTGGCCATCGCCAGCTGAGATCACATCCCGAGACCACCAGAGCCCTACTCATCCACGCACATGCTCAGCCCCGCTGTGTCATAATACACTCAAGCTGGTTTCTAACCTACAAATGCAGTCCTAAAACTTAACCAGTGGAGGTTATAGAATCTGATTTGAGAGCTTTCCTGTCCACACGACGCCTACAACCTCCTGGAACGTTTTACACCTGCCAACACAGAACTCTGCTCAGCAGCACAATGCACGCAGCAGTAACCTGAGGATAACGTGGATGCATCCGTACCTGCTAGACTCTGCCTCTCTCGTCTGGGTTCTCAGGTAAATATAGTATCTACTGTGCCAAATAAAGTACGAAAGAATGCGGTCAGAACTTGGTGGTCACAGACACAACAAACCGGTGTTTATGTTTGTACGCTGCAGTTTGGAGGAAAAGTAAAATGCTGGTCACCTGAATTGCTGTAGGTAGTAAAGAAATAAGGCAGAAAAGCACCTGAGAGAGCAACTGAACCACCCATGCTTAAACATTCTCTCAACTTTACGTGGGGTCACATTTTCAAACAGGTCTTAGCCTGTTCCCATCCACGGGATTAAAACAAAAGCAGAGCTGGCTCCAGTCAAGCACGTTTACAATATTAACCTGTGGTTATGCAATGTGAGAAAAGAGACCTTCAGTAACGTAGGAAATGACAGAATCCTGCTGAAGCATGCCGCGATTTTAGTGACACTCAAAAAGGCAACTTAATTCAAGCACTCTTTCCTTCCCATTCTGTCACCTGCTGGGAACAGCTACACACAGTACACGACCATTGCTGAAAGCATGCAGCCAAACCGGACTACTGGATCACGAATGTCAAGGAGCACCTGAGGAGCTGATTCATGGACACTTCATAACGAAGACAAGCGTAGGAAGAGGCAGCACTGCACTACACTTACTTTGATCTGTCCTCCCCAGAAGCTCTGGTCAAACAACGGCTCCTCCTCCTCCTCTCAGGTCCACGCACGACTGGAATGACGAAGGGCTCTTCCTCTTGCTCCGCACGTGTGGCAGGCCACTGCCAAACAAGAAACATCAAACACCATCATCAGAACACAGTCTGAAGACACCTTGTGCCACTGTTCACCACCCTCAAGCCCAGGCAGTAGCTGTGCCCCACCTTCTCATCACAGAGTGAGAAACACCCTGTTCTGGGTGTCTGGAGTCAAAGCAGACAAAACCAGTGCCTCTAGGAAAGGGCAGCTCGACAGATAAAGCTGTGCTGTTTTTCACACTAAGTGAAGCAGTCTCTTACTGTATTCGTATGGATACTCAAAGATGTATCTGACTGCCAGCCTTCAGCAATGTGGATTTCCTTCCACCAGTGAAAGGTTTAAACTATGGGCAGTTGTCCTCTTTGCTACCAGCCAGGCTATGACAGAGATGTCCCTCGTGTCTGAGCATGAAACCCACATTAAAAATAATAGTCCGGCAGAGACTAGCTGATTTGGCAGGCAATACAGGCAGCAGAGAGCATAACACACTGACGCATCGTACTGTGGAACTGGCCTGCCCTACTTTAAAAAAGAACCAACCCAAATGTCAAACCCTCGGCCACGGGAGAAGACTGTGCCTCCATCGAGAGGAATCCCATTCCTACCTGAACCCAGAACCCAACTTTCCTCAAAAGCACCTGACTGCCCCTTTGGTAGGCCTGAAGTAAGAACAGTTCAGGTAAAGGGCTAATGATGTTATAAAAAAACTAAAACCCCACAGCTATCTGAATTTCTTTTAACTGTTTGTGAACAAAACCTCAGATGGCCACGGTTAGAAATGGCGGGAGGCCATTCTCCCACATCGTTTACAAAGACTGCTGGCCAGCATTTTTCACCTGGTCCATTAAAAAGCCAACATCCCCCATGTGATAACGGGACACAAGCTGGCGGCAGCAGCGCAGCGCTGTCGGAGGGGAGGTGCTGATGGCGACGCGCAGGCAGGGGGGAAGAGCACGAACAAGTTAACCAGAACACCCACAGCAACTTCCATGTTGCACGCAGGCAGCTGCGTCCTCAGCCAAAATTCCAGAGCCGCTTGGGACACTGAGATGTAGCATAGGTGTGGAAGGGGCTTTAGGCAAGGGCCAGTAAGATGCCCAGGCCAGTCCGGCTTCACATGCCCTCCTTCTCCCGACCAACTCCTCCTTTCCTCCGCTTAACCTCATTGCTTCTGCTGCTCTTACTTTTTCAACTCTGAAAATCTTTCAGAGTGCAGACAGTAGCCGTGTTCACTCTGCCTCTTGCCACCTGAAACGTATATTCCACCTAAGCTCAAGTATTGGGATTTCTTAAAAGAAAAAACTCTCAAACGAACAAACAAAAATGAATCGCAAAAAAGAACTTTTTCATCCTTTGTAAACATGAGTCCTCAGGCATGTGCACTATTCTCACCGCAAATCACCAGCGAATTCCAAATATTGCCTTATTTTCCTTGTCTGCTTGATCCTTAGAGTAATGCCAAATCTAACACTTTATGACAAAGGCTGCATTGAAAATACAGCAACAAACGCATTCTTTGCTGCCTCAGGAGGTAACGACAAACCGTAACCCTATCGCCAGGTGCTCTGTGACACATCGGAGCGACAATAAAATGGAAAAGAGAGCTCTTTCCAGGAAATTACCAACAACTTCCCAAAATGACAAGTACCCATCAGAACAGAGGCCCCGACATCAGAACGGTAGGAGGCATCAACAGACTTTACAGCCGTGCGCAGCCCAGACCTTGGCTCGGTCTCCCAGTTACTTGTATTTGCGGCACATAAACTGCCCGGGGCCTCAGACCACTAAGGCACCACGCAGGTACAACCAGCACAGGACTGATACGGAACTTAAATGTGCAAATGCAGTTTAATGACATCTTTCACTTGGGCTGCTGTAACTGCTTCTGTACCCTTCATCAGAAGTTCACACTTCTTTTTCGGGAGAGGTAAGCAAGCAAAATTATTGTCATGGAGCACAGTAGCAAAATGAGAATGACATCTTTGTTCTTCTTGCTACCCTACCAAGGCATGCAAATGTCAAATCTGAATGGATTTTTTTAAGAAAAACGACAATACATGGTTATTATCAGAGTTCAACGTCAGGGGACAGTTTTTTTCTTCACCCGTACCGTGTTTCTGCACCAAACATAACACAGATCTTATTTGGCTTACGGGGATAGCAAAGCTGCGCTCAAAGCAGGCAAGAAACCATTCCCGTTTGCCACCCAAGGTGGGACGTGCAGCGTTAAGAGTCAGAGCGGCTCCCTGCACCAATGTGCTCAGCCTGGAGTAGCAATGTCCCCACAGTGACACATATGAAAGTGTCATGAGATGTATTCCAGGGCCGGCACCCCTTGGTTTTCATGGAGCAAGCCCTGGCAAGCACGTACTGTGCCTGCTGCCTCAGTTTCAAGTAGCCAAAAGAAAGGTGGGCAGCACCACAAAGCTGATCTAATGGTGAATCTGCCATTAGTTATGTTTGGCTAAACTCTGTCACTCGCTTCTTCCAAGGACAACCTGTGTTGCTCAGTGCTGAGGTGTAACACTCATTCCTACACTGATTCGCTCTGTGTTTGAGAAAATGTTTTGTTTCTGTACTTTCTTCAAATACAGTGTAAGTGAGAGTAAAGAAGGGAAGAAAGGCTTTGGAGAAGAAGTGAATGTTTTTCTAGTGACAAGCTATACCTTCAGGAGATCACAGGAATCTCTCTTCCACACCCAAACCCTGCAAAATAACAAAACATTCAAAGTTTACTTCAAGCCTTTTGGAAGACTTTTTTCCCTCCAGCAACTTTCAGAACCGTGTTTACCAGTAACTGTGCAAACATCCTCAAATTAACTAGCCCGCTTTTCCTTAGACCAAGACTGAATTTGCTCCGGTGCCCTGAACACGGCTGAGCCAGTGTGAACGGGGGACAGACCCCGAGCCTCTGGAGCCACGAACGGGGGAGAGCGGGAGCCCATTCCCGGGCACAGCCCCCTGCCGCAGGGGGCACCACCGCACCCCACCCCGCATCTGCGCGGGCCCCCACGGCACCGCAGCCCCCGCTCTCCCGGCCGGAGCCGCCCCCGGCACCGGAGCCGCCCGCGGCGGGGGGGTGCGCTCGCGCCGGGGCTGCTGTAGGGCCGGGGCACGCTGCGGCCAGGGGCAAGCACGGACCCTCGCGCAGCGGCTCGCACGTCTCTTCAATGGCAAGGCGGTTCTGCGTGCGGGGGCTCGGCACCGGGAGAGCCCGGCCCCCGCGCTGACCGCCGGGCACGGACACCGCTCGGGGGGGAGGGGCTGACCCCGCGGAGGCAGGGCCGGGCCGCAGCGGCAGAGACCCCCCCGGGGCACCGGGCCGGGCACCCGAGCAGAGACCCCCCCCGGGGCACCAGGCCGGGCACCCGGGCAGAGACCCCCCCCGGGGCACCGGGCCGGGCACATGGGCAGAGACCCCCCCCGGGGCACCGGGCCGGGC
>JAKFQP010000355.1:254000-285068 GCA_023375905.1 Nycticorax nycticorax | reverse complement strand
GAAGGGGGTGGGGGGGAGGGGGGCCGGTACCGGGGCCGGTGCCGTACTCACTGCCGGCCGCACCGGGACACGCCGAGCCGGAAGTGGAGGCGCCCGCGCCCCGCCCCGCCGGCCTCGTGTTTCCGGTTCCGCCCCCTCCGCCGCTGGCCCCGCCCCCGTCTGGGCCCCGCCCCCCCCCCTCCGGCGGCCGCCGCGGGGCTCCCTCAGCCGGGCCCGCATACGGCGGCCGCCGGAGGGGGGCGCGGGGCTGCTCGCCCGGCCCGTCCCGGTGGCCCCCACCGCCGCCCCCCCCCCCGGCCCTGTTCTCGCCTCACGGGGCCAGGGTGATGGCGCCAGCGGCGGAGCGGAGCGGCGCTGGCCTGGGCCCGGTGTAGGCCGCAGTCTCGGGCCGGGCCGCGGGGCGGGCTCGGGTGCCTGGGGGTCTGTGGCTGGCGGGTGGCACCGCGACACTGAGGAGAAATGAGCGGGGGCTGGGTGCGCTGCCCTGCCCAGGGCCTTGGGAGGGATTTCTGCTGCGTCTTTAGGTCTCTTGCAGGCCCGCGGGCAAGCCGCAGTGAGGGACAAAAAAGAGCAGGGGCGATGGGAGGAATGTCACAGGTGAGAAAAGCAGCAAGGGAGCGCGCAGCGTAGAATCACTTTGGTTGGAAAAGCCCTTTAAGATCATCGAGTCCAACCTTTAACCTAACCCTGCCATCCCACCACTAAACCCTGTCCCTAAGCACCTCATCTATCCTCCTTTTAAATCCCTCCAGGGATGGGGACTCGACCCCCTCCCTGGGCAGCCCATTCCAGAGCCTGACAGCCCTTGCGGTGAAGAAGTTTTTCCTAATGTCTAGCCTAAACCTGCCCTGGTGCAACTTCAAACCATTCCCCCTCGTCCTATCATCTGTTACCAGGGAGAAGAGCATGCCTCGCTCCATGCGGTGTCCTGCTGGGAAAGAACCCCCGGTCAAACCGCATTCCCCACGACCACCCCGGTGCCTTAGACACCTCCATTTCTGCTCCCCGAACGGCAGTGTGTGGACTACAGCTTTATGGCGAGCGGGAACCAGGCCCTTGAACGCCTTCATGTGCCTGTGCCATGGCAGATGCTCCAAGAAGAGCTGATGAAGAAGATGTGGTATCTTTGCAGACCAAGCAACGAAAGGAATTGCATCCAGGCAGGTCTTCCTGCGGGAAAGCAGAGAGCTGGCTGAGGAAGAAGTGGTCGCTTGGGTGCAAAGTGCCTGAGTGACTTCAGGGCTGATCCACCGTCAGAGAGGTGAACCTGGACCTAACAGTGAACCACCAAAAGAATCTGCTGAGGATTGCCAAGGACAGCACTGAGACTGGGAACAACCAAGCTGTGGGGTTTGATGGGTGCCCTGGAGAATTTGAGCCTCTTGTCTGAACTACCTGTCAGATTTAAACTGTTTTAACCAGATTTTTCAGTCCCAAACAGTGGCTGCTTTGGAGAAGGCAGAGGATGTGGCCCGTTATGTTGCAGGGCAGTTCAGAGAAGGAAGAGGAGGAGGAGTGCTCTGGGTCAGTCATGACTGTGGCAGAGCCGCTGAATCCCTGTGGCAGTTATCCCAAGCCAGCCTGTGCTGCACCGTGCTGCCTGGCCCTTGGGCTGGGCTGTGCTGGGCACGTCCCTTGAGCTTCCCCGGCTGGTGATGACAGCAGTGGAGCCTGCAGGCTGCTCCCACTTGGTCCTGGCAGTTGCACCACCTGCCTGGCCTTGCCTTTATCCAGGAGTGTGGCAAGGAGTTCTCATGCAAAACTCCCTTCTCTCTGATAGTACAAATGATGAACAGGACTGTTTTATTGCAAAAAAGTCCTGTAACAGCTCAAACGACCAAAGTGGGGTGCACCTTCCACAGGCAGGACCTGCTGGGCATGCTGTATGCTGGTTGGACGCCTGTTTGGTGCTGCACAGCTTGTGGGTCCCAGCATCTAAAGGGACCAAAGTTTATCTACACTGTCCTCTCTTCATGGCATAGGCTCTAATAATTAGCATCTTCAGTGGTCCTTTACGAAGTCTTAGTGCCTTTCTTCCTGGGTTCATAATGAACCAGCACCTCCCAGTGCAGAACAGCTGCCCCTTCCCTGACCTGCTAATGACAGGAGCTCTCCTCGTCACTGTCACCTGGCAAGGAGAGCAAGTGGTCATTTTTCTTTATTTTGCTGTCTTTGCATTTTAGAATGAACTTTGTCCACCCTGGAGGGACACCGACAAGTATTGCACTTTTTCAAAAATACTCAATTGTACGAGGATTTCTCTGAAACTGGAATGTTCAGTTAAAAGCCACTTCATATTTTTCATTTGTAAATGGTTTTGGATATCATCGATTTCATGAAACTAAACATGCTGTAAGATGAATTTCTGCATCAGACTGCTTTGCCTGGTGGCAGCAGTTCAGAGGTTTTCCTATTCAACTTACTAAAGATGAATAAAAATGAATGTAAACAGGAGTTTTTAAGGAAGCTAAAGTCAACATCTGAGGTAAAAGTTCCCTCTGTGTGAAAGCATGTTTCAGAAACAAACCCTGAAGCGCTGATGCTCAGTGACGCCCTGGTACCCACCTGGAGCGTGCCGGGAAGTTTAATGTGCTTTCTTTTTACTGCGTTTCGATTCCTGGTTCAAATGCTTACAAGGGCAAGCAGCTTTCACCTAAAAGCCAATTCTTTAATGCACTGTGGAATTTCAAATAACTATCTTTTTCCTTTTTCTCCTGAAAGCAAACCTCTGTGCAAATTTAGTTTTCAAATACTCTGTCACGAGGATGAGTAATTCTCAGCTTACAGCTTTGGTCAAAGCACTTCTATGGAAATCTCAGCAGTTTTAGCAAGAACCGCTCTTCTTCGCTTGATGCGGTGCTGGAGGGGATTGGCTTTGCTCAGTGGCCCAGCAGCAGTGGCAGTGCCATCGCTAGCAGCGGGCCACTGGTCCCGGCCTGGCTCATGCTGTCAGACCGTGCTGTGCGGAGCAGAGCTCCCTAGCAGGCGTCTCTTCCATGGTCAGGAACGGGATGACAGCGAAGGCTTTGGAAGATAGGGACACAGGTTGGAAGCAGAGACTGCAGAGGCCAGCAGGGATAACTCACCAGTGGTCAGTTACCAGTTGTCGGAGAAGCACAACCTGGAGAGCCGGGGAAAGCCTGCTCTGGCTTTAGGGAAGAGGCAAGGTTTAGGGGAAGAGGCAGGAGAAGCAGTGGTGTGGCCCGTGGAAGCAGCCCCTCTGCCCACTGGCCCCCTGCAGCAGCCACCACCCACCGCCTCTGCACGGCACGGTCCAGCGCTGCTCAGAGGGCTGAGCTCTGGGCTCGCCTCTGCCTCTGCAGCCAGGGCCAGCAAGCACCGTGGCTGGCAGTGCCAACCGCCAGCTCCACAGCCTCCTGTGCCCATGGCAAACATGGGACGTGACTCTGGAGGACCAGCTGACTTCAACAGCTCATGGTTCAGCGCCAGCCATGGGCAGGAAGGGTGGTGGTAATGAGTGTGTGCTGCTAATGAACATCAGTCTTGTTCTGAAGTGCAAGCTGGCCTGATGCATCGTTCTTCTGAATGCCCCCACCACAGCGGTCTCCAGTTCCCTCACACACATACCTGTGCGAGCATTCAGTGGCAGCACTGCTCCTCGTGCTTGTGCAAAGGTGATCTGGCTCTGCTCAGCACCAGGTGGCTGCTCCTTCCTGACCCCTGGCAGAGACCCCGGCGCAGTCTGATGGTGCAGCAGCATCCCCCCCACTCCCTCCTTCCCCACGCAGGCATAGAGGTGTGCACGCCACTGGCCATGCAGATCAACGGGGACGGGAGCCGCAGCACTCGCAGACACAAGCAGCGGCCTCATCTGGTTCCCCTGTCTGGCTGCTTAAGATGCAGGTCCCTTAGCGGAAAAGACGCACATACACGTGCATGTGCATACATATGCAGGTACGTACATGCGTATACACACATAGCATGCAGGCCCTGCCGGTTGCTGGCCCAGTAGCTGTGGCTGCCCCAGTGTCCCCAGCTGCCACGCTCAGACACGTGCACACCGAGCAAGTCCAAGCTCGTTGTCTCTCGCTAGTGAGCTCTCAGATGCTCCAGTCTCTCCAGTGTCCACCTCTCTGGCGCTGGGCTCCCAAGCCTCCTGTCCTACTTGCCGGCCAGCACAGCTTTACATCTGGTAGCAATTGCCCTTGTGGGCATATGCCCATGGGGCAGGGAGGCACCACGTGCTGCACCACTGCACATGGCCCCTGTGATTGAGGGTTTGACGCCTCTGGCCAGCTCTAAGACCTCCATATGTGCGCATAGCATAGCGAGCCCCTCAGGAAGACGGTCCGATGTCCCACTTAATACTGCCGAACAAGCTCATACTAGAGTCTGCGCGGTGTGCCTCTGCTCTCATGAGCCTAACAGGCCTGGCGAGGGGAGTCATGCGGGGCATCTGAGCCACAGGAGAGGCGAGCAGGCATGAGCGAGTGGATGCAGGGAGCCCTGGGAGACTTCAGCTGGGTCTGCTGCTGCAGGAGCCGTGTGCCCGCTCAGCCTGCAGCGGTGGAGCGGCTCCTCCGTCCTGCCCCGGCACAGGCGGCTGCACAGCTCCCCTGGGGCCGGCGGCGCCACTGACCCTGCAGGGAGGCTTGCTTCTGCAGACAGACACGTGCGCACTGGTGCATCTGCTGAGCCCAGAGCTTTCATTTTTCATTTCATTTTTTGCAGGCCTTTCAGACTTCGGGGGTTTCCTTAATGCACTGCTAGTACTCTATTTTCAACATTACTGGCATGTAATTACAACCTGCATTTTGCCTCTGGGAACGTTAGCACAGGCATGTACGTGTTGGCTGCAAAAGTGCCTCTCAAAGGGCAAAATGATCTGATTCTCTGATCCCCTAGGCTTTGGGTCAAGAAAGAAGGCAAGCGAACAAAAAACCAGCCACAAGTATGAAGGTTTTATCTTCTAGCAGAGAGCAAGCAGAGCCTGGCAAGGGTCAGAAACACAGCCATGACACCTGATACTTGCAACAGGTACTTTTCTCTGATCTAATCATGACACCTTTCAAAACAAAAATGTTTTTACTGCCTCTGGATATTACGAAACCTTCTCAAATGTATCAGATAATTAATTGTTTGCTGTTAATATGATTAAAGGATGAGCTGGAATTGCAAAATGTTATGCAACGGTCAGGGCCCCGAGGGCACCAGTGGACCGTATTGACCCAAGGCTGTGTCTGACCCTGGTTCCCCTCACCAGGCCTGATCCTGACCCCTATCTACAGGCTGGCGTCCTGGCCTGGCCTTTGCCCATGCCCCCAGAAGTGCCCAAAGCCCAGGGCTGGGGCTGCCCCAGTAACCCCCGGCTCCCCTGCTCCTGGCTGGGGCGGTGGGGTGGGCACTGGCCACCAGGCCCTGCCCTATCAGCCCTCACTGGGGCAGCTACTGAAGTGGTGATGGAGAAAGACCTCGGGTCAGGTACCTTTCCTCAGAGTATTTCCAGGGAACGAAATTCCCTATTTCTAGAATAAGCAGCAGAGAGAGGATTTAGGTTTAGCACTGACTACAGTGGTATTTTATGCTTGCAAAAACTCATTCTTGCCAAATTTGACCTTGAAAGGAAATTTCTTTCTGGTGGCGTCATTGCGGAAAGTCAGCAGCCACCTCTGATGCATCCTGTGCATGGTTGCCTGTCCCCACGGGCTGATGCTCTCCCACAGTACCCTGGGGCCACTGCTGCTCTGGGGACACGGGGGGAGCTGACAGCAGCCCCTTCAGCCTGCCAGTGGCCAGTGCTCCTCCGTGCTGTCAGTTCGTGAGCCCAGTCTGGGCCATATGTATATATATGGGACTACCTTGTGATGGACACTGGAAGGTAGGACTTAACATGGCCTGTATTGCTCTGGTTTGCATCAGTGGTGATGGGTACAAACCAGCGCAAACTTTTCCACCAGATGCGTGCCAACAGCGTTCATTATTAGCTTCACCCGGTGGGAGTTAGTGTCTTCTCCAGGCCTTCCAGCACAGCGTCTGTAGTCCAGGCAGTTCTGTGTGTGGATGAGGTGATCAGGAGCCAGAACGGCTTTTACTGAGCTTGACTTGAAAGCCGTCACGGCTTCAGGAGAGCACCGAAGCACAGTGGTGTAGGTGTGGTACTGAATTTCTGAATGGCACAGGAAAAGCAAGGCCATGTGTTTGCCTTCATCTTGTTTGTCCCTCCGTGAAGAAACAGTCCTCATCAGAGCTTTTGCATCATACTGTCCCAGTGTCTCCACCCTAGGTGGGGAAGTGCCACAGCTCCATTTTAGATGTGCTACAGGGTACTTTGCTGCTGCAGAGAAGCAGAGTTGCCTGCATTCAGTGCAATGGGATTCATGTGTGATCCTCAGGCACTGGTGTTTTCACCCTTGCACCCTTTCTTTCTCAGAGGAATTGAGTCCTGCTGCTGCCTTTGCTTCTGCGTGCTGTTTCTCAGGAGTGATAAACCGCACCTACCATGCACGTGAACGCAGCCCAAACTGTTCACCTCCTCCCCTGAACAGCCCATCTTTGGTGTGCCAGCATGGCACCTGTGGGAGGAGAGGACCTGCACAGAGATTCAGGTTCTGATGCTCATACGTGGCCAGGAGATGAGGGGGTGGCAGCCCCTTTCCATCGCTGGTTGGTGCTGGTGCTGTGAGACATCTGTGGTCGTGTTCTGCTCGGCTTGTGGAGCTGCACTCCCTGGAGAAAGTCCCCTCTTCCTCTTCTGCTTGCAGTTTTCAAAGCTGTTCAAGGTGGAAGGAGGCATCTTCCTGGAGCCCAGCACAGGGCTCCAGGGCTGCAGGGAGTGGTGGGACTGAAAACAACCCTGCCTCCTTCCTACCTGACACCCTCGGCTGTAGCTGACTGCTCAAGGCGTCTTTTGCAAGGGCAGTGCAGGGCAGTCCAGCCTGTGCCTGCAGCATAGCGTGGGCATCCTCCACGCTGAACCCCAGCCAGCAGATTCCCCTGCAGGAGGGGGTGGCAGTGCTTCTGCTGCCACAGTGCCATCTTCCTGCTGTGATTTGCCCAGACCCCCCCAGAAGTCGCTGGCCATGCTGGGAAAGGAGTGTCCATTCTCCCATGCCTGACAGTGCTGCCCCGCACCCCTGCAGCGACCTTTCCCTCCCCACTTGCCTGCCCTTTGGGCAGTGGCCAAGTAGCTGCACAAACCCAGCAAGAAGAAACAGGAGTGCCGGGGTCTGTGGGGAAATTGGTGTGGGTTGCACAGAGGGGGACTTTGCAGCATCTCCAACTGCTTGGGGACGCTCCAGGTCCCATTGAGTGTTCCAGATTGCAGGAGTCCCATGGAGACCGTCGTTCTTCCACCGCAACCTCTATGAGCGTAAAAAAGAAAAGGGAAGAAAGAGGGAAATTTTCTATATATGTAAACTGGCAATTTACAGTCCCAGTGCCAGTAGGTGGCACCCAAGAATGTGCAGCATTGTTCGCAGCCTTTGTGCAAGTCTGGCTGCTTGCTCACCAGAGACGTCTTCAGCCTCCCCTATCCTCGGGGCGCAGGGGAAGCCTGGAGGGCTCCGCTGCTCTGGTGGAGAGCCGTCAGAGAGACAGACCTGGACAAGAGAAATGCTGATTTTCCTTTGCTGCTCTTCCAAGCGTGTTTCTGAGTGCTGTAGGAAACAGCATGAAGGAATCTAGAATTAGTCTCAACCGTCTTACTCATCAGCAAGGTGTCCGTGTCAGGATTCTGTTCTCTGTTGCTTTTAACTGTGCTAGACGTCAGCCCTGTGAGGTGAAATCACCTCCGAGAGCTGCTGCTTCACCTGGCATTCCTTTGAGAACTTTGAGCTGGAAGGGGCTGCCCTGCCCAAGGGCATCACTGAAGAAAGTCACAGGAGTCTTGGCCATGCTGAAAGCTTTGTGTGATGTTTCTTCCAGTCTGGAAAACTGCAAGAAAGTGACTGCAGGATGCGGGCGTGCAGGAAGGTTCATCAAACACACACAGGCAGTCACCTCCTCGTTTTTAAGCACTTAATTTTGCAGTCTTGTGGAATGCTATTTTTACCTGGACTTGTTGAACGAGATGGGTTGTACTTGTTTCTGGTGACCTGTGCTAAGGGAAGCTGCCTCTGACCCAGCGTAGGCTGCTTCCTGACAAACACGCTGTTTTCATCCAGCAGCTGCAACTGATGGTATTTTTTGTGTTGGGTCTCTGGGCCTGTGAACTCCATTTTCATCTGTCCTGACCCAGTAAAATACATAAACTTTGAGGTGATGAACCACTTCTTGAAGTCCAAAGGTGGACCTGCTGCACAGTACCAGGCAGGAGCAGGCAGCACCGTCTGCACCAGCCTCGCACAGAACCTGGCAGATTGCAGCTGCAGGAGGGCTGAAAAGGTTCTGGAAACCCTGGGCAAGGAGGCAGGGAGAGGCTCGGAAGAGGAAGGCAACGAGGGAGAAGAACAGCTAAGCCAGGACAGGGAAGAGGTGGCAGATGCCTACCATGGCATTTGCCTTTTTCCCATCTTGCTGCCCATTCCAGCATCAGAAAGCTGCATTTCCCGGGTCACAGGAATGGCACTTCAAAAACCTGCACTGAAATGGCATGAACATGCCCGGGTCCTGAGCCCTGACAGGGCTCGGGGTACTCAGCAGCCTACCCTGGCAGGGTCCCACTTAGGAGAGCTCCCTAACGGCGTGGGAGCTAAGCACGGCTCTGGGCACAGACCACGGACATTTATTACCACACTGCATTTGGACCTGTGCAACCTCCTGAGCTGCAGCCCATCATCATCCTCAGCTGAGTGCAGCAGGGACAGGAGCACTTCAGAAGTTAATTAAATTCCCACCCCCCACCCGATCTGCTCCTCCTCTTCCCAACGCTCCACTTTGCTGCTTCAAACCAAGCAGCGGGACAGGGGAGGGACTGTAATTATTTAGCTCCTTAGAGCTAGCTCGACAGTGCTTCATAGCGTGTTAATTACAGTTTCAGCTGTGCTCATCAGTGGAGGACCAGAGGAGCGCGTGGGGAGGGGGGGCATGGGCCATGGGCAGGGAGAGACTCGGTGAAGTCGGGAGGGAGCCACAAGGGCTGACAGCGGGGAGACGCCAGAGTGAAACAGGGCAGAGGACCAGGGGTGCCGGCAGCTGGGAACCCGGGCAAAAGAGCAGCAGGGAATGGGAAACAGCTGGGAGATGGAGAAAAGAGGGGAAAGGCAGAGCTGTGGAGGGGTAGCAGCGTGGTTTGTCTGTGGAGGGTGACAGTGACACAGGTTGGGCACCAAGGGATGCTGTGCGCTGACATCACCTACGCGTGTCCTTCGTGCCCAGCTGCCTTCTCTGGCAGAGCGGATAAATGCCCAGGCTCCGAATCCAAGTGCTGCTGCTGACTGTCCTGCGGTGCAGTTGGGTGGGGATCAGTTTCTGGAGGACAGGCTGGCCTTCACAAAATACTGACCCTTGTCAGAGAAAGAATTTCCTTTCCTCAATCATCCTAATTCTCTCACTAAATGAACGGAATAATTGCAACAGTGTTCTGCCTCTCTCCAAATTCCAGCGAGTAAAAATCCTCAGCATCTTCAGGGCAAAAAACCTCAACATCCTTCACCCGATGAAGAGCTGAAGCCCTCTATGGTACACGCACAGGAGCCCAGTCTG
Source organism: Nycticorax nycticorax (assembly GCA_023375905.1). Taxonomy (NCBI): domain Eukaryota; kingdom Metazoa; phylum Chordata; class Aves; order Pelecaniformes; family Ardeidae; genus Nycticorax; species Nycticorax nycticorax. Next base: position 275,465 of record JAKFQP010000355.1, on the reverse strand, counting down.
CTTGGTATGAGCGGCACCGCAGAGCCCCTGCCAGCTGCCAAACCCCGGAGCTCAGACAGGAACCGCAAATAAGCGGGGCTGCTGCTTTCCCTCTGCTCCGCGGGTGGGTGCTGCGGGGTGAGCCGTGCCGCGTGGCCGCGGCAGCTCCGTGCCGCCGCGCCGAGGGCTGTGCCGCGAGCCTTGGGAAGGCAGGGCCTGCTGCCTCGCCCAGCTCTCCCTCTTGCTCTGCTGTCTTGGTGGAGGGAACCTGGACCAGCAAGCGAGGACACAGCTGTCCTCGTGCTCCCCTCGCCCCTGGGGCAGCCCCCTGCTAGAGAGCAGCATTTCTGCTGCCCCCTGCTCTGAGGGTCCTGGGATTAAGGGAAGAGGTTGCCCTTCTGGACATCCTCAGTTTCCAAAAATAGCTTATTTAAAAGAACGTGTTGGAGGGAAGGCTCCGTGGAAAACCATTTTGGGCTTATCTACAGGTTCTGAAATGAACACATGTGAATTTCCTCTTTTGACAGAAGCGAAAGGACAATTCAGAGCCAGAAAAGACTCTGTGCTCAAAGACTGGATGCCGCACTGCCATGCTCTGACTTCATGATTTCCATTTTCTTTTGGCAGCCCCCAGTCTCTGTTTCTCTCCTTTTTCTGGAAAATTTCCCTTAAGGAACCACCAGTGATGGCCCAGGAGACGATGTGTGAATGCTTTGCATTATGTAATGCTTTGACATTTGGCATTCCCATGGCATTATCCCCCATCAATGCAGAATAAGTTGTCAGAGCATGAAATTGGTATTTTTACATATTCTTAATGTACAGATGTCAGTCTGAAAGCCATGCACAAGCATTATGATTAAATTCTCTGTTTCATTCTCTGCCTGTGCACGGATCTGTTTGGAAGATTTCTTTCCTTTTGGGGGGTTATAGAGAAAAGACACAACCTTAAAAACTAATAATTCTACTTAATATCACTATCAAAAGGCGAAAGCGAAGTTTGGGACATTGTGCACTGAATGCAGTATGGACTCATAAATCCAGAGCCGTAGCGTTCGATTTTTAGCACCTGTGTTCCTGGCATGGTAGCAGAAAGTGAACAACAAGTAGCAGATGCATGGAGGGAATATAATCAGTGATCCAGTTTCTGGTGCCAAATATATCAACATGTTCCATATCAAATCTGCTCAGAGTTTACAAGTTTGTTATTCTACATTAATTACCATGTAAGAATGGCAGACCCTTATGGGAGGATTAGGGTGCCTAAACATAATGTACATGGAGAAAGAAGAGGAAGGGCATGACTAAGGATCCACCCAGGACTCCAAATTGCTTAATTTGGTTTGTTTGATCACAAAAACATAAAGAAGAGGAGCTATTGAAAGTCACCTGCTTGGAGGCAAATCAGCTGCTCTACGCTCTGCTGCTGGCCCTCGTCTCAAGGACCTGGGCTGTAACCGAAGCCGATACTGGTGCAAAATGATGCAAGAGGCTGCGCAGCCTCCATCGTTGGGAGCTTCCTAGAGCAGGCTGGGTGAAGCCCTGAGCATCTGGTCTGGTCTCATAGCTGACCCTGCTGCGAGTAGAGGGTTGGACTAGAGACTTGCTGAGGTCCCTTCCAGCCTGAATTGCGCTGTGACCCTGTTCTCCTGTAGGCATAAGGTGAGAGCAAGGGGGTGTTCAGCTCTTGCATGGCAGACCTTCCTGCTGGAGTTCTTCTTCACCTTTGTCCCAAGAGCTGGTAAGGTTGTGCCGAGCTGCATCCTGGAGCTGCTGCTCACCGTGCTTTGATGCATGTCAAAAGTCCATGTGCGTCTGCAGGGTTGGAGGAGGAGCCTCTACAGTTTACAGTTTTACAGCCCATGGACTATTTTTAGCTGGATTTCCCTAAAAAATGAATTGTGCAGTTGTGTCATCAGTGATTGCTTGCTCCTCTTCCCTGTCCTGCTCTCCACCCTCCCAGAAGCTTGTGCTGTACAGGCCACCAGCTCCAGTCAAACACACTGGAGTGGTGAGGAACTTGAGAGGAATGGAACTCACAGGCTTTTCACAAAAATCAACATCTGTGTGAAGAGGAGAGGGGCAGACTAGTGTCCTCACTGGTCACAGGGCTCCAGAATGGGCTCAGCAAGGGTCTGCGTGGCCTCCTGCCTTGGACATGGCCTAGCCAGAACACAAGCTGCCTCTTGCTCAGTTAGAGGGGATGAGGATGGGTTGGGAGCATTGTCGAAGGATGCTGAAGAAACAGGAGCTCTGAAATGGTAAATGCGGGGGACACAGGAGTGGAGAGGAAGAGGAGGTTGCACAGAAAGCTGGAGGAGATGTGATGAAGGAAACTGGGTTTGTTGGGGTGAAGGAGGCAGATAGGGATATAGGGAAAAAAGTCGTAGACTTCGTTAGTTCCATTAGTTACTGGAGAAATGGATGACAGTCTTACTAAAAATTCCCTAGCATGAATAAATACGATGGCACTTGGGCTTGGTTTTCAGCACAAAACTTACTCCTGGAGACAGTTCAGGAGCAAATTTAGGAAGAGCAATTCAAGCTGCAGACACAACACACCGCTAGAAGAGTTTCAAGACTGCTTTATGAAGCGGCCATTTATTATGCTCTTAAATTCCATCTGATGAGAGGGTGTGCAGCTGCTGCAAGGGCCAGCCACATGGAGAGCACAGAAACCCTGGTTCATGGGCTCTGGGACTGCCTGCAGCCCCTGCTCAAAATCTGTCCTGGCCAGCAGAAAGTCTGCCGTTGTCTTTTGTGCAGATGGGTAAGCGCCTTTGGTCTGAGATGTTCACATCTCCCAGGTTGTTGTGGTTTAACCCTGTGGGCAGCTGAACACCCCCCAGCCGCTCGCTCACTGCTCCCGTCCCTCAGTGGGGTGGGGGAGAGAATCCGGAAAAAAAGGTAAAACCCATGGGTTGAGAAAAAGACAGTTTAATAAAAGAAAAGAATACCAATACCAATACCACTACTACTACTAATAGAATATGCAGAATATACAAAACAAGTGAGGCATGATGCAATTGCTCACCACACGCTGACCAATGCCCAGCCCGTCCCGAGCAGCGATCTCTCTCCCCCACCCAACTCCCCTGAGCGTGATGCCCTATGGTCTGGAATAGCCCTGGGGTCGGTTGGGGTCGGCTGTCCTGGCCGTGCCCCCTCCCGGCTCCTTGTGCCCCTGGCAGAGCAGGGGAAGCTGAGAAGTTGTTGACTGGTGTAAGCCCTGCTCAGCACCAACTGAACCATCGGTGTGTTATCAACATTCTTCTGGTACTGAATCCAAAACACAAAATGCCAGCTACTGGGAAGAAAGTTAACTCCATCCCAGCCGAAACCAGGACACGGGTGTACACCGCCTGCTGCAGTTCATCCATTTATTTTGAAGGTGACGGACCATTTTCCTCTTTCAGTCACAAGCGGTGTCCCCCAGGGCTCAGTTCTAGGGCCAGTCTTGTTTAATATCTTTATCAATGACCTGGACAAGGGGATTGAGTGTGCCCTCAGTAAATTTGCAGATGACACCAAACTGGGTGGGAGTGTTGATCTGCTCGAGGGGAGGAGGGCTCTGCAGAGGGACCTGGCCAGGCTGGATCTATGGGCTGAGGCCAACTGCATGAGGTTCAACAAGGCGGATTCTATGAGGTTCTGAAGTTAAGGGTTGAGCAGGGACTTCCAAGGGAAGTCTCATAGAAGACTGAAGAGGAGTTGCCTCAGGAAAGCCGCTTTCCCCCCCCCAAGAGTGACTTTCTCTGCCTACCCCCTCTGCTCAGCTCCCTGCCTCAACATCGGTCTGACTGGGAAACGCAGCAACTGGGAATTGGGACAGATAGCCACCGTCAAGTCCGTGGAGCCACCAGACTGCATCCAGCCACTGAGTCCTTCGAGTAGGTGCTGTGCCTCTGGTGGTACCTGCCACCAGAAGCGCTGGGAGCAGAGGATGATCTGCCTGCAGTGCCTCCACTCTGCTGCTGAATGTGAAACATCTGAATGAGTCTCTTTTGGGAAATGAACCAAGGCCAAGTAGTTTCGGCAATGCTTAAGCAACGCTCCGAGGCTGCGGCAAGATCACCGTCTTGCACATTTGGCCCAGGAAGCAATGGGCAAGGCAGCCTTTCACTACAAGCATGAGTTACAGTGACCTACTGTATAACCACAGGTTCCCCTCCAGTGCACTCCACGGTGCTGCAGATCTTCTTCGCTGGGCCCAGAAAAAAGATGTAAATGTGAGCACAAATTGTTTTGCCTCAGAAAGAAAGGCGTGCTGGACCTCCTGCACGCAGCGGGCTACCATCGCAAGGACCTCAGGGCCTCGTTACCGGTGGGATTGTGCACTCAGATACAAACATGCGCTTTATCGTGAGGAGCAGGCCAGCGGAGGGGAAAGTGATCCATGCGGTGACTGTACAGGGCAATCCCGAGCTAGCGGGCAACCTCCGTTTGCTGAAGAAAGCATTTGTTTTCCCAAACAGGGGTATGAAGTTAATCCTCATAAGGAGAAATCTAAGTCCTGTGCTACTCTGTGCAGGATTTCTCCTACTTCATTAAACTCTGACATCTCAGAGGGCAAATCCGCATTGTCACATGTCACTTTTGCTTGAAAAAAATGTGCGTATCGATGCTTAATACGAGCTTATTTTTCCTTCTTACTTTGCAAGTGTAATTGCGTAGTAAATGGAACTGTGGGCTTTTATTTACTTGTTAGCATCAGGCGTGTGTCAGGCCGTGTGTTTGAACAAGGGTGCCAGCACAGCTCTGCGGCAGCGTCTGTGGTGTGGTCTGTGTCTCGCCCTCCACCAGGAGGGTCTGAGGGAAGGTGATCGGAGGGAGCAACGACTTCAGCTCGGGTTGGTGGGCTGCTAAACACCCTCATGCGCAAAGGCAGTCGCGTAATGTTCCTGGCTGGTTGTTTTACCACCAAGACTTTGGTCTCATCTAACATCGCTTTTCCCGTGAATCTTTCTGTCTAGGCTGATGAACTTTTTCATGTTTGCGGGAAGGAACAAAATTTCCGGGAGGTTTCCAGCGCGTGCCTCCCTGCTGCGAGGCGGGCGGCTGCGATAAGGGAAGGCGAGCACAGAAAGCCTGGGGAGCGCAGGGACTGCAGCCCTCAGCGGGGGAATGGGCTGCCCCTCGGACGCTGCCCCATGGAACAGATTTCTGCTCCTGGATGACTTAGCATTGACCTGAAATGCTTTCTTCTCTTTCTGGGGGATCATTATAGACACTTTGGTGTTTAAAAATGTGGGAGGAATCCTCACGAGCAGACGGTGTGACTCAGGCAACACAGACGACGCAGCTCCCCTAAACGATTTCCTGGTAGGTTCCAGAGCAATTGATGAAGACACCCCACCTGGGGGGGAAATGCAACGCACAACAAAACCAATCTTCCTTTAAAGTTTCCCATCACTTACTCAGTAAATCACCCCAGTGGTGAATTGCCCTCACTGTTCAAAACCATATGCCTTATTTCCAGCCTGGGTTTATGTGGCGTCTGCTCCAGACGCCAGGCCATGCCCTAAGTGTACCTGCTGCACCGAACAGCACCCTGCCTCAGGTGGCTTCTTCCCAAGGAGGCACTTACCGACAGCGCTGACACCCTCCTTGATAACAGAAATAGCCCACGCAGCCGGGGCCCGCAAGGTTTCCAGCCCTTGCCCCGTGTGCGGCTCCTCTCTGCACCCCTTCCCCCGACCCCTGTCCGGGCTGGGCAGGGTAGGGCAGGATGGGACCCATCAGGGCAGCGCAGAGCCTGTCCGGCACCTCCAGCGCTGCTGGGCTGCCCGTGCCGCCGCCTCCTGCATGCGCAGGTGAGGTGTCAGTGTGGCCCCCTCCAACCCATTGTGCCCCTTCCCTGCTGTGTCCTCCTCGCTGGCAGGAGCCCGCCCGCCTGGGGGGTCTGCGCTGCCCGCCCCACGGTCGCTCTGGCGGCGCCACAAGCTCTGTTGCTTGCTCTCACGCAATGTACCGAGCAATCGCTCTGCCTCTCCGCCAGAGATTGGCGACTGCTCACCTCGCTCCCTCTCCAGGAACAGCATCAGCGGAGGTTTTACCTGTTCTGTCACAAAACTGGGAGAAATACCATCAAGCCGCCTGCACGAACGAGTCCCCAGGAGAAGCCTTCGTCTTGCACATGCTCCAGGCAGATGCAGGTTTGCTTCTTGTGGCGCAGCTTAGCTTCCTCCTGCGCACAAGTTACACCCAGCAATTTTTCCAGCTTGCCCCGTAGCTGCTTCTGCAGTAAGGTGAAAGCCTCTCCTGTTTTCCATATCCCGCATCAGCCCCCACTTTGGCGCCAGTCCCTGGCTAAGCCAGGAGGTGTGGCTGTGAAAGGATGGACCATCTCCAGCCCTCCCACCCCCAGTGGTCACTGCAGCCCCTGCAGGGAGCTGGCAGAAAGCAGAGGGGTGGCGGTGTAGGGGATCCAGGTCAGGCGGCCTCTGAACAGGCAGACCTCATCAGGTAGCCCCCGGGAGGGAAACACCCCCGCACCAGGCTGGGGGATTAAGCCACACATCCCACTCCATGCAACTCCATGCTCCCAGCACCATGTTTCCTCTTGGTGGCCTTCATGGTGCTTGTTCATGGGAAGCACCAGCGGACCGCTCACCTCGCTGTGAGGAGGGGCAGACCAGAAGAGATGACGCTGGGAGCTGGGGAAGGCAGAGCTCACTCTCAGCAGGTTCCCCTCGCTCCCAGGCACGTTCCTGCAGATGTTCAGTATTTAGCACCCCAGGGTGCTCTCTCTGCTCTGCAGCCAAGGGCGCAACAGCAGCTCGTGCAGAGCTACCTGGGCCAACCAGCTTGGCCCCGGTGCAAGGCAGCACGCAGCCCATGAACTGCTGCAGCGTGGATTCACCGGGGCCCCGGGGGCACCCTCGGACCACGCTGCGCTGGGCTCTGCGCTGGGCTCTGCACTGCAGGTCTGCACCACCCGGCGCCGCAGGAGCTGCTGTATTGCCTGCTCTGCGTTTCTCTAGGCGTGCTGTGCACACCCGCGCGGGGTCGGCAGGCAGAGCAGAGCCGTGCCGGGAGACGCCCCCGCAGCCCCGACCCCCTGCGGCGCCCCGCAGAGCTCAGCTACGGCTCCCCTGGGCATTTGCGAAGCGACGTTCGATTTGAATGGCGTTGAGGAGCAGTCGGCTGTTGACAGGGCCAGAGCCCAGGTGTCTCGCACGAGGTGTACGGCAAAGAGGGGCAGCACAGCCCGTGCAGCCAGTGCAGAGGCAAAACAAGCCCAAACAGCCTGAGCAGTGCCACATACAAACGTGGCGGCCGATGCGCTGCCACAGCCACCAGCTGCCGGTGCAGATGCAGCAATTTAACCACGAGGCCACCTCACAGCCCACTTGCTCTTCCTTCACTTTTCATTTCAGAACAATCGGAGCAGGAGTTGTGTCGTTAACAGTGTCCTGCTTCATTCTCCTGCCTTAGGCTGCAGAGGTGGCCTTCCAGGAGAGCTCCCGCCTGCCACCGCACAGCCACCAGGAGGGATGTCCACGGCCTCAGGGGCAGCCCAGGGCGGCAGTTCCAGACTCCAACACTTGGGCATGGTCTTTGGCACTCATGACCAACGATCTATGGATTCACAGCGTCTGTGTTGATTATGAATGTGGAAAGCTGACGTGCAAGGGCGTGTGCTGGATGTAGAGAAGCTTTCTGCGGTGGTGTCCACAGGAGAGCAGCTCTGCGCGGTGTCCAGTTGTGGCTGCCTCGGGGTGTTTGCACTCTGCTGTAGAGACCATAGAGTCACATCCCCAGGGACACTGTGGGAGCAAACCAGCATGTCTCCTGTGAAGGCAAATGGGACATATTAAGCCTAGGCAAAGCAGGCAGTTGCTCAGGGCAGCATGTGGCTGGGGAGGCAAAACCCTCTGCTCTTTGCTGGGGCAATGGGAAGCCAGCCAGCGATGGCTGCTGCTCTGGTGGGAGGCACAGGGCTGCAGCCACCTCTGAGCTGATGAGAGGAGGAGTGGTGAAGACATCTGCCAGCACAAGAACATCATGGTCATAACTATGTATGTAGAATTGGTTTAAACATTGCAATTTTAGCTAATACTGTTACTGAAATAAGTAGTAGATATTTATCTCAACATCCTGTTGAGCATCCTGTTGAGCTAGAAAGCTACTACTTATTTCAGCACCAGCATTAGCTAAAATTGCTGATCTTTTCAGGGCTACCAAGCCTGTCCAGGTGTTGCATGGGCAGGGTGGTCCAGAATAGCACAAGTGGAGGGGTTTCATATGGCAGTGTTGGAGCAAAGTGATGGAGAGGAGATGTCTCTACTTGATGATCTTAAAGGTCTTCTCCAACCCAAATGATTCTATGATCTATGATTGTAGAGGCAGCTAGAGGACAGAAAGAGTGGGTCTGTGTAGGTGAACCCCCTGCATTTTGTAGACAAGGAATGTCTCTGGAAGCCCCTTAGGCATGTCTTTCCTGTGCTGGAGGACAGGCTGGCTGCTCGTCAGTGGGCGAGCAGGCTACACCATGTGTACAGAACATGACAGTCCTGATGTCAAGTACCAGGGTTTCTGAAAGGACTCGAATTCCAGTGACCTGCCAGACCTCCCTGCTTTCCCCAGGAGGCCAAAGCCAAGGCTGAAGGGGAAGGTTTCCCCAGGACACCCTGCTCAGACCAGGCTGAAACAGAGTACACATGGGCCTTACGAAACCAACACATGGCTGGGGCAGGGAGGGGAAGGAAGTGGAAGGAAGGCAAGATGCCACTTGATGTAGGTGGACATGTGGGTGTTTGAGGAGCCGGTTGCCTAATCTCTGATGATCATATACGAACCAGCGGTTTGCAGTGTCCTCAGACATGTGTGGCTTTTCTCAGGGAAAAGTAGATGTGTAACCCTGAGGAGTCCCCTACCGCAGAAGTGGGATGTTCTCATGGTAAAAACTGTTCGAAGTAGTGCTCTGAAGCAAAGCAATTCTGGGGAAAAGAAAAGAAAAAAAGTAGTGGTAGGAATGCAGCAATGATTGTTACATTCTTGAGAGAGAACTACTTCTTACCAAAGCTTTTTCAGAAAACAAGAACACAAACAAACAAAAAAAACCCAAACCCCAAACCAAACCATTATCTGAGTCATATACATGGTACGGAAAATTTCAGCCCAAACTTTTAAAATCTGGCGAAGGTGTAAGCAACTGAAGATCAGTTAGGCAGTGAAGCTTGAACCACCTATAATTAGGCAAGGAAACATGTGTGTATACCGGAAACTATACAAACAAGCTATTCATAGCGGCTCCATTTTCACTGCTCTCCAGCCAGCAGTTAGGGCCAGGCTGGTCCTGGAGCCTCGCTGGCAATGCTCGGGCTGGCCCCCGCGGCACGGCACGGTGCGGCGTCTGGCTGTGCTTCGTGCTCGGCAGGTCCCGCAGCCGCGTGGCGTTTCTTGGCGCAGACGGAGGCTTTCCACGGGTGACGGGAGGGGAGCAGACACAGGGACGCTGAGCGCCACTCCCCATGGTAAAGCAGACGTTGCAGGGAACGCGCAGGCTGTCACCCAGTGTTCTTCCTAGGCGATACGTTCCTCCCGCTTGGCTCACCCAGCAGCCCAAGCCCACGGCTACGGCAGGACAGCGTGCTGCCAAAGGCTTGTTCCGGAAATTTAACTCGGGTGTTTGTACCCCCTTACCCTGCTCACCCATACAGCCAGGCCGGGAGACATTTCTGGCAGCGAGTGGCTTTGGTCTTCTTCGCTGCAATGCTCTTTGCAGATTCCCCGTAGCGCCTGTGCAGCTGCCAGTGTTCATGAGAGCTGAACGGTGCCAGATCCTGAGCTCCCACCTCTGCCTCCCTCGTGCTGGACATCAGGTGGGCAGAGACCTCCCCGGGTCTGGGATCGTTCACTGGACCTCCTGCCCACCTCTCCAGCTACACCTCATCTGCAGGTTGGCGCTTGGGGAGCTTTGACAAAAACGTGCTCATCAAATAACAGAATATTGGAAGGAAAGGTTGGGTGTCTGAAGTGTGGGGAGCTGGAGGGCCACTGTCAGGGCAGGGGACAGGCCCGCCTGGGCGTGGGGACCGGCACAGCCCCACCGCCACAGGGACGTCCCCAGGGGGGCGGACAATGCAATTGGTGCTGATGGAGCAGACGATGGTGGATTCAGTCCCTGGTGTGCAGGACCTGTCCCGTTTACAGGACCCTGGGATTCAGGTCTTGATTGCTGGGTGGCACACGACACCCGCGGGCCTCACTCCGCTCTGTTCTCCCCCCACCCTTTCAGCTGCGGCCACGCCAAGTGTCCGTGGCTTCCCAGGCGGAGCCGTGGTCTGCCCCTGGGCAGGGGCTCTCCTGCGCCCGGTGTGGGACGCCCACCTCTGGGACAGAACCGCGGCCACGCTCAGGATGCGGGAGGGAGGAGCGGCTGCAAATCGGGGATGAGAATCGGGGAGGAGAGAGGGGTGAGTTTGTAGATCATTCAGGATCTAAAGGATAAGGGACAAAAATCCCTGCCACTGGCTGGGAAAACACCTTCCCCTGCAGTTTGGTGGAGATACGGTCAGAGAAACCTCCTGATCAGGACCCCCCCAGCTCCCTGTCCTGGGCAGCCCCTGCCTGGGCCGATGAGATGCCAGCCACTGTCTCTGCCCTGGCAGCGTAGAAATGTGCCCTGCTGGGGCAGTGTCCAATAAAGCGTCTTCACCCTCCATGAGCGTCCTGCCCTGTGAAGAAGCAGGGGCTTCATTTGTGTTCAAGAGGTTCACAGGTATCTCCCGAGCCGTATCACGACAGGCAGCGAGCCCGTGGCTTCCTAGATTATCGGAGGCGGTGGAGACTGGCTGCTCCTTGGGTACTGAGTTCCCTGTTAGCGGGAAGGCAGGCACATGCCCTAAGTGTTTGTACATAAACGCTCAGGTAAAATTCCTCATGCCCATGCTTTGCAGAAATGCATCGGTCACCGTGTTACTGCACTGACTGAGGCACGGGCTGAAGCGGGAGTCCTCAAAAAAGGGCTGTTAGGGTAAATCCTGGAGGTTTAGGTTCAGAGAGTCACTGCAGTGTGTTTTAGCAGTGGCTCTTCTGTGAATATTGATTTCTGGAAAGAACGAGCAATCTCTCTAATCTTTGTCTGGCTTAGTTAGAATTCATTGATTTCTGCTCACGTTTCAATATTTTACTTTAAAAAGACAAATTTTCCAGCCCTGTTGACAAAAAGAAGCTTCTTCGACATATGGATGTTGTACAGGTGGGATTTTTAAAATAAAGCATTTAAGAATTCTTTGGAACCAAGCTGTGCCCGGCATCAGGTTTCTCTGTGTGGCGAGCTCAGTGGTGCAGCCTCGTATTTAGCGTACCGCATCTGCTGAAGCACCCTATAGTTTCCAGGATGTTTTCTGAGGTATTTAGATTTATTTCCATGTTTACAATGTATTTGTTGTTCATTAAACATATTTACCCAGGCTAACCCAACATGAAAGAAATTATCTTGTTTACAGTGGAATCTTGACAAAAATACATGCCAAAAAGATAGACAAACACACATAAACCTGGATTGCTGAGTGGAACATCGATTTGCTGCACTTCCAATTTTTCTCATTAGAACTTATTTTATTTGAACATAACTCAGCACCCCGTGTAAATGCGAAGTTGTTAATCTTATTACTATACAGAAAACAAATTAATTATTATGCATGATATTGGAAATGGGTTGTTAGGTTGGCATTGGGAAGATTAGAAAAATACACTCATTACTTCAAATGATATCTGATATACGTGTACAACTCTGTTTTTAAAATCATTTGCAATTTTCAGATAGCAAATACAGCGAGTAGAAAAGCCCTTCTTCTGTGTGGTTTAAAAATTTCAGCCCCATGTTTGGAAGGTTGGATTAAAGGCCGTCGTTTGCAGTTGGACTTTTATATGTTAAAAATGCCAGTTCTGAACCAGAGCAGATGAAGTTGTTCAACTGAATTTCATCCAGCTACAGGGCAGGATTCACTATGTTGATATAATTAACTGGTGGCTTACAGGGAACAGGGCAAGGATCTGCGTCTCAGGGCTGCTATCTCACCATAGCTGCTTCTTAAAAACCCTGGGATGCGGATGGAGGAAGCCCACTAGTGGCATTCTTCTGGAAAAAATATACTAGGAGTAGGCAAGCAGCCTGTGTGTAAGGTGTCTGTAGTGGTGACGCCTGCGTAGCTGCTGGTGTGGGCAAGAGCTCTGTTTCCCGTGGTGGTAATGAAACTTGCCAGGTAGCGAGTGCAGGTTTGAGGGGGGCTTGGGGTGGGGGGAAGCTGTCCTGCCCATATTCTGTCTCTCTGGAGCATGCAATTTCCTTGCTGGAGAGGCAGTGAGAAGGGTTGGGGTGGGTGACACGTCCTCTTCTCCTAACGGTGCGGGTGAGCGGTGAAGAGCACAGGCTGGATGTGCTCTGTCCTTTAAGACGCCTGCGCTCCCTCCCGACGTCCCTACTCATGGAAGCATTTGCTGTGCGCAGGCGCCACTCCTGCGGGTGAGGTGGTACAGACAACCCTCAGCAGCAGGGTCACCATCCACAGAACTGTGGCGTAGTTAGCAAATTAATAAGTTTCTTCTTTTAACAGGGAGCTGCCCTGTTTGCTGTTAGCTTTGCGTGCGCAGGGGGAGCCTCTTGTACCTTCTCCTCTGCAGTCTTGCAGCACTCAATGTGTTGCTTTTTGCAAGGAGAGCAGACAGCCCGGTGAGGTTCACATGAACCTAAGTGGTGGAGCTTTAAGCAAAAAGCATGTCAAAATCTGAAACAGAAGAGTGAGGTAACAGCAGTGGAGAGTTTCCACAGTTCTTTGCCTCGCTTATCACCGAGATCCATGCTGGGCTCTTTTTGCCCTAATCACATCAATCTGGCAGATTTTAGGACACACTGAGCCCTGTCCTGCAGCCCAAATGCCCATCCAGGATAGGGGCACATACAAGCTCTGTCTTCCATGCCAGAGCCCTTCTATTTTTCAGACTGAGTCCTTCCTTCTCCCCGTAGATTTCCCTCACTGTCCATCCAGTCCCACTACGCTTCCCTTCTCAGGCTTGGCTAGACTGTCCCTTAGAGTGTGCCACGGGCGTACCTCGCATGTTGTCCTCTCTGCTGGGCCAGGCAGCGAGACAGAAGGATGGGGAGCTACCTGCTGATCACCCACGCTGAGCCACAAAGCATGAACCCAGCTGGGTTTACAACCCTCCCGACCAGATCATGACAACCAGCAAAAGAGCTGGTGGCATCTTCCTTCACGGTGGTGACAAGTTCCACCTCTCCTGTGCTGTGGGCGAGGTTGGACTGTGGGCCAGGGTGGTTTCTTTGACTCCTAAAGCTAGGGGGGGGAACAGAGAAAGGCAGCCCTGTCAAAGAGAATGATCTTTGTCACGCCTCCAGTTTCCAGAGAGGTCTCCCAGCTGGGCAGCTGGCACCGTGCCCTCAGGAAACAAGGGGTTAACAATGTCCCACGTGCCTTGCTCCAAAAATTCTGAAAAACTCCCCCGAAATCGGTTGCTATACTCAAAATAATGCATGTCCTACAGGGCAAGAAATAGAGACAAAACTAAAATAGCAGCATTAATGAGCGAAGTAAGTATCAGAGCAGAGCTGTAAAAGCAGTGAGGAAATTCCCCTAAAGAATGTTTTGTTCCGCTTTAGTGATGCCAGATACGAGGGTTCGTCATCTTTGCAGTCTCTGTCGTGCTGGAGGCTGCCAGGAGCCTCAGTGACGGGAGAGCATCCCGTGCGAGCAGAAGGGTCATCCCCTGGACCCGTGTGCCTGGGCTCAGCTGGGCGTTCATCGGACACCATTGCACCCCTGGAGCCACAGCTCCACCAAAAAATCTGCTAGGATCTCCAACCCGAGAGAAGGGAGAGGCCTTAGTGGAAAATGAGCCTTTTCTTCCCGTTTCAGCTGCTGAGCAGGCAACGACGCAGCATCCCCAGGGAGCATCATGCGGTGGGCAGAGCTGGTCCTGCCTCCGGGGGCACCGGACGGTGCCTGCCCACAGCCATGGTCCCTTCCCGACCGGGCAGGCGGCTCGTCCCCCAGCTCACGTCCAGGCAGCCTTGGCCCCGCACATCGCCAGGCCTGCATCAAGGGTCTGCTGCGTGAGGGTCCTGGCAAAGCCTTTTTGCACGGCAATTCTTGCTAGCGAGATGACGGAGGAGCCCTGCCCGCCAGCTGTGATCACCAGAGTTCTCTCCTTTCAGAGATGCACCCTGTATTTCTGCTCACACACGTTGCCTCATCTTGTGCTGGACCGCAGTATTGCATTTTAAAGCAAGCAAGTGAAGGAAATTCTCAAGTTTCTCTTCCTGCAGAACGTATCGCAAGGTAAATGGCCTTCCACCATGCTGGGTATAGCTATATACTGAGCAAAGAGGGTATCAGACCGCTCTTCTTTAATTTTCTTCTTATTGATTTCAAAATTTAACTAAAAAAAGGTTTCAATTACAAGACAACCTTTTTATATTTCACACTTAGTAATTTTCATACAGCTGTATAATTGGAGGTAAGCAGTATCTGGAGTTAATGAAATAGATTTCTGTATTGTTCTTCAAGTCTCCAGTTAACTACAATTCCACCGTGTGATGATAAAGAGCAGAGCTCTTTGTCATCTGCTCCAAACACAGCCCCCGCCCAGCAGAATCAGAGTCAATGCAAATAAAGAAAAAAGAAATTGCACCAAAAATACCTAAGGAGAGGGAGAAAAACAATCTCGTGCGGTAATTATTCTCAAAGGAACGCGAGGACAGAAAACAGCCCCGACCCGTCGCTGTGCGCAGCTGAAGCAGTACGAGGTACTCACATCCCGCACGGAGCCTCCTTCCGCGCCCCGCCGGGGGACGGATCCCACCCCAGCTCGCGCGTCAGCGACTCTGTGCTGCGGCAGAGGCGAAGCGCCTGGCTTGGCAAGCAGCAGAGGTGAAAGGATGAGCGATCCACGGGGCCGAGCAGGGTTTGCTCCCACCGTACCGGGCTGCGTCTGCCTCTCCGGGCACTTTTCAAAGCCTGGTGGTTTGAAACACTTCCCGAGAGGATTTCCAGGGGAAAGAAACACTTTGTCTTACTTTATGCCAGTGTGAAAGTTACTGTAAGGCTAATGCTTGGGTGCAGGTGAGAGAAATGCAGCGAGAGCAAAAGGGGAGGAGTTGATTCTTGAAATGAAAAGGCAAGAAGCCTTCCCGACCCTTTAAAGTAAAACAACTGTTAAAGTTCAGATAGCAAATGTGGTGAAACTTTCCTTTTTTTGTTTTTTACCTTGCTGGGCAACGGACTTTTTTCTCAGTCTGCGGTTAGGTAAGGGCAGTGCCACTCAGTGCAGCGCCGTACAGCAGCACGGCCCCGGGGGGCGAGCGGCCGCGCGCTCGCCAGGGGTGGGAGAGCAGAGACGGACGGGCACGAACGGGGAGGAGGGGGCAGCTGGCCCAGGCTGTGGGCATCCTGGCAGAAGGAAAAACAAAATAAATAAACAGTCCCTGGAAAACTGTCCGTGCTGAGCAGAGGTAGTGCTGCGGGGACAGAGAGGTTGGCTGGCAGACCCTGTGCTGGCCAAACCCTCATGGAGCTGCCTCAATGAGGGTGCGATTTGCAGGGCCTCCCCGCTGCCGTGGCATGGGCGTTTCCAGTTTGTCAGAGACCATTCCAGCTGGATCCTGGGAGGTCGTGGTGATGGAAACCCTGAGCAGCAAAACAACGGAAAAAGAGCAGAGCCAGCAAGAGACGTTGCTACCTTTTGGGGCACCCCAGCCAGAACCTCGGCACAGGCCCAGCCATCGCCATTTGCCCCTTCCCGGCGCCCGGCCGAGCCTGGCTGCAGGTGCGGTGCGGGAAAGCCCCCGGCGTGCTCTGCCGCAGCCCCGCGTGACACGTCGCTGCCAACAGATAACCCAGCGCCACCTTCCCCAGACCCCTTCCCTAGCCGCCTGCCCCCGCATGTTCCCTTCCAGCAATGTTTGTCTCCATGCAGTGCGGCACGGGCCACTTCGGGGAGCTGCTGCATGGGACAGCCGCTCCGGGGTGGCTATAAATGATTTATTTTCTGACAGTGCAGCTCCCCAGAGACAGCTACAGCATGGGGGGGAGGAGGGAGAAGAGTGCGAGAGCTGCCTTTTTGGCTGCAGATGGTTCCTGGGCCTGGGTGGCCATGACGTGCAACCGTACGGTGTGAAAGGCAGACCTACTGCGAGCAAACCTACTCTGCCATGTAGGGACCTTGGGAAGTGGGTTGGGGAGCACATACGAAAAGATAGGAAAAAAGCCAGCTAGAGAGTTTCAGCCTCGCCTGCCAAAAAGACATCTGCGTGTCCACAGTAATGGGGGGAGCATCCGAGCTGCTCCCGCTGGTGCTCTGCAGACATGAAAACCTGGCGAATTGCTGTGGGCAAGTCCTTTGCTGGCCCCAGGTCCTCGTTGCAGCACCCATTTGAGACAAGCCCAGCACCCCCGGACGCGCATCCCACCCTCCTCTGCCCAAACCCTCCCCAGCCCATGTGCCTGACCAGGGCTGCTGTGAATCAAAGACTTCCTGGGTTGTAACAGCGTGGCCTAGGGCTTGAAAATGCACAAACATTTTCACCCGTGCTAGTGCGCTGCTCCTTTGAATATCTGCGGTGAACATACAGCCCTTGCTGCACAAAGGCTCCAGCGATTAGCATGATAAAATGCGTATTCAAATCTCCTTGCATGTACTGGCGTGGCTCCTAAAACTATGGAAGGCAACATTTCTGCCAGCCACTGAAAGGCGGTGGTTAAAACATCCACCCGAAACACGTGCTGTGATGTGTCTAATAAATATTCCACGAAAAATTTGAAATCTCTTTAGCAGAAAAATACGTTCAGATGAAAAATCCTTCAGCAGCTGGGATTTACAGCGGCATCTATTTGCGTACGTGGCAGCATGTCGACCGGGAGCTGTATTTACCTAACAATCAAGCAGTTAGCAAGGAGGAGCAGGAGGGTATTGTACCATGCTCCTGTAGGTATTAAACACCTGATCTAGAGAGTCTGGACAGAGCTGGACTCCAAATGCTGCCCAGTTTCCGATCCTGGCCATTTATCTGATTAATTATGTGTTTGGAGGCTGTGACCCACCACCCTCCTTTTCAATCAATAGGAGAGAATCAGGTTATGAGCATGAAATCTCATCTAGGAAAGGTAACAGTTAATACCCTGGGTATTTCTCCTTTTGAGCCGCAGGAGAGCCTTAGGTTTTTAACCTCCTGTCTTCTGCTTGCATTTTCTGGACACTGTTAGGTCTAGCAAAGGGCTCACTCATCAGCTGTATTTTCCTCTTTGCTGGCAATTGTTGGAAGCAGACTATTCAGTGACTTAACTTCCTATCTTCCAATCTGCCTCGTCTCCCAGCAATTCTCAAAGCAAAGGAATCAATTTGACCTTTTTCAACGTTTTAATAGCAGCAAACACAAAAGTTACAGCACAGGATGAACTTGGGTTGAAATTTTTGTTCTTGGCTTTCTCGAGAGAGACTGGAAAAGCGAGCATTGTATAGTGGAGTCAATTGCTTTCCAGCTAGAGCCCCCATAAAAAAAACCCATCCTCGTTCTGGGCTTCTTCACTTTGCAGCATAGCCAAAACGGGCCCCTCTTTTCAAAACATCCATGGGAGGATGCATTCAGAGAGAGGGAAGCAGGGCTTATAACTGAGCAAGCTGTTCCGTCAAGCAAAACGGCAGCCCCGCGGCAAGCTTCGTTCTGCTTAATGCAGAAGTTAGGATGGAACCTGCCCCTCGGGGCATCTCGTTTGCCAGGTGCCCGGGGCACTGCTAAAGCCCAAGCTCAGTGACGAAGGGTGGGCTCCGGGGGTACTTTTTCACGAGGCCCCTCACCTACAGCCACAAAGATGAGATTCCTGCTCTGTGCTTGGCCCAGACCCATGCGGTCCCCAGGCACGCCACTGCACCGCCCTAGATCTCCCGTGTGGCAAAGGGCTCAGCAACCTTTCCCTTCTCACACCTTCCCCTGGCCTGGCTCTGGCTCCCCTAGCAAGGTGGGGGCCGCTCTGCACCCCCAGACACTGGCAGCCTTCGGGCGCCTGCTTCCTCTGCTCTGCACTCCGGTCCCAAAAGCACCGCTCATCCCACCTGTGCCGCTGCATCCCAAGCAAGCCCCTTGCCGCCCTGAGGAGAGTGCTGGGATGCCCTGCGGGCTGGAGGACACCAGCTCTGCTGCTGACAGGGCCTGGCGTCACGCTCTTCCGCTGGGTTTGAACAAGGAGCTATCGTGCAGGGGCCGGGGAAGCCCGGGCTCTGCAGTCCAGCCGTGCTGCACTCCCAGGAGGCCGGGCCCTCGCTCTACCACGTCACTGCAGTAATCTCAGAGGATACGGTGGGGTTTCTCACAGAGCTCTCAGGAAGAGGTAGAAGCCAGCATCTGGTGTGGCTTGGCCTCCCTCGGATGCTGGCTCATTTTCAGTTGTGCACGTAAGCGTGTCACCAGGCAGAAAGTTCTGCAAAGCTGGCTTTTAAAACCATGTCTTTTTAACTATCAAAATAACCACACGCGAGACCAGTGAAAGTGACTGAGAGAGGGGACTGAAGCGTTCACTGTGGCCCTGAACCCTTCCACACCAGGTGGATAAAACAGGTTTAGGCTATTCATTGCTTTGGTAAATTAGGTTGGTCTTCTGCTTTGACACAAATCTGCCTCTGAAAATGGAGGCCCTGGCTACTGTATGGTTGTGGACTGGAGGAAAAAAAGTCCCGGAGGCACGGAAAGGGGTAGCGAGGAGCAGCCCTCAGGGCGCGGGCCAGCAAAGCTATGGGCAGCTCTTTCAGAAAAGCATTTCACCCTGCCGTCGTGCTCCCTGCCGCAGGCCAGCAGCGGCTCTCTCCGCTGAGCACACCCGACAAGGACCGCCGGCGTGCTGCTCGCCGCCTGGTACAACCAGCAGCACTTCTGAGGCAGCAGTTGGTGGTAGGTGAGGGGAAGAGCAAAAGTAATAATGCATATTGACTGAAAAAGAGAAGTCGCAGCATTTCCTGCCCTCCTCTCACGCTCTCGAAAATAAAACCCACTGGTTTTTGTCAGCTGTGCCACCTCGGCTCTGCCCCCTCGCTGGACTGACCGGGCTGGGGGACGGAGCGCGGGCGATGCTGTCGGCATCCCTCCCGGTCCCTCTCCTCCGGAGGACCGAGCGCCGCTCCCCCCGGGACACCCCAGCAAACGCCACTGCTGAGGGGATGCCTCCTCTCCACGCTCCCGTCTCCAAGCCCCGTTCCTGGTGGCTTCCCGTGCCAGCCTCTCAGGATCAGAGGGTATTAGATGATGCTGCCGAAGTGCTCTCAACTTTACGGGACTGCCCATCTAACGCCTTTTAAATTACTTCGGTCTAATTAGCATACCCATCTCAGGGTTCACTTTTATCTCTGGGAACACACTGGGCCACGATCACCACTACAACTCCCGTGTTTTGAATTTAAAATGGCAGGCGTCAGAGGAAAAAAGAGGCGATGGTGCTGCAGAGAAGCAGCAGCTATTTCTAAAACAGTAAAACCCCCACCCTCTGTTCCTGCCTAGACCGAGGGGCAGCCCCCTCTTCCACGTTTGGTATCGCTGTGTTTTGCAGAAATGCGAGAAAAACGCAAATAACTTCAAAGGTGGCACCGGGCTTCGGATGCTCTCTGCGCAATCCTCTGCCCGCCGCACCCCCCGAATCACGATTACCCCCGCCTGGGGAGAAGGGAGGCTGCCCAAGGATGCGGGCGGGCTGGCACCCGCGCAGGCACGGCCACGCGAATGCTTCGCCCCGCAGGCTCCGGGCGTTTCGGCTGCGATCTGTAAAGCCGAGCCTTGAGCAGCGCCCGGGTTCGCAGCTCGCCGGCGAGCGCCGTGGGGTGGGTGGGTGTCATCCTCCCGCTTCCTAACCCAAGAGGACGGAGGTCGGGCCGGGGGCTGCGATATTCCCGTCACTTGGGAGAGGGCAGGCGGCAACAACTGTCCTCGGAAAACTCCAGAGCTGCGCCCTCGTTCTTCCCTCCGCTGCTTTTCCGCCTGCCCCCCGCCGCGCACCGGCACCGCTCTGGGGGGCGCCGGGGCCGGGGCTCTGCCGTGAGCCGGCTCCCCCAGCGCCCCAGGCCCGGGGGGGGGGGCTCAGCCACCGTGCGGTTCCGCGCCCCGGCCGAAGCTGCCCCGGAGAGCAGCGGGCGGCGTTCCCCAGGGGCGGCCGCTGCCAGCCCCGCCGACACCCGCAGCGCTGCCCCGGCGCGGGGCCGGCGGGGGCTTTTCCCGGGCGCCTGCGGGGCTCGGGTTTCTCCCCCCCCCGGCCTCAAATCCGCCCTGGCTGGCGCCCGGGGGGGGGGGGGCAGCGAGCGGCGGCAGCCAGGCCTCCCCCCCGCCGCCCCGCCGGCCGCCCCGCAGCCGGGCTGCAGCGGCCGCGGGAGCCTCCGCGCTGCCGCCCTTGGGCGGTGCCGGGGCCGCCGGGCCGGGCCGGGAGCCGCCGCGGCGGGGCCAGACCCCGCACAGCCCCGGGGCGCGGCGGCCTCCGAGGGCCACGGGCCCGGCCGCGGAGCTGGGGACCCCGCCGCGCCCGCGGGGGCCGGCGCCGTGCGCGCCCCCGCAGCAGCCCCGGCCGTGCTGGGTGTGCGGGGCCGGGCCCCGCCGCAGCACCCGCCGCCCCCCACCCGCGCTCCTGCTGGGGCGAGGCCGAGCGGGCGGCTCCGCAGCCGAGGCGGGAGCCCCGCGGCCGCTTTGCGGGACAATAAAGTGTTGTTCGTTCGTTCCCCTGCGCCAGGCCGGCGAAGCGCTCCCGGGCCCCGCGCTGCTGAGGGAGCCGCGGGGCAGCGCCTGGCGGGGTGGGGGGGCTGCCGCGCCCCTGGCCGCCCGGCGGAGCTGCCCCTCCCCGGGAAGCGCCGCGGGGACCGAGCATCCCGCAGCGGCGGCCGGCGCCTCGGGGCGAGCCGGCGGAAAGCGGGCGCTGGCCGGCGGCTATTTTTGTGTAAGCAAATCAGAGCGAAAAGGTGAAAAGGGAAGCAAGAGGGGAGAGGCAGGAGCCGGCCGCCCCCCGGCCGCGCCGGGACCGAGCCGGGCGGCCGGGGGTCCCGGTGAGCCCGGCCCCGGCCCAGCTGCGGAGCCGTCCGGGGCGGCCGAGCCGCCGGTCCTCGGGTGCGACGGCGTCCGAAGCGGCGGGGTGGGCGGGCGGGAGAAGGCAGGTTTTAGACACAGAGTGGCCTCCATGCCGGCTGCCGGCGGGGCTCGGGGTCGCGGGGGATGCGGGAGCGGAGCGGCGCCGGGAGAGGCGGCCGGGAGCCCCGTTACCGGCCTGGCGTGCCCAGGATCCGGGAGCGTCTCTCCCGCCCGGCCCGGCGAGCGGCTCCGCGACCGGGCCCCTTCCCCTGGGCATCCCCGCCCGCGGCCGCCAGGACCCGGCCCGAGCGGGGCGGCCGCGCTCCCGTCCCGCAGCCCCGCTCCCGCCCCTGCCCGCGCCGCTCGGCGCCACGCAGGGAGGAGGCCGTGGGGCGGCGGCGCGGGCGGGGGCAGCCCGGGGCGGGGGGGGG
>JAKFQP010000355.1:214037-249570 GCA_023375905.1 Nycticorax nycticorax | reverse complement strand
TGGTCGGTCCCCGGCTGTTTCCTCGGGCGCCCTCCCCCAGCCCCACACCCGAGGGCCGCCGGCGCATCGAGACCTGCTCGGCGAGGCCGCCCCGGCCCGGACCGCTCCGATGGAAATACACTGTAAGCACGACCCGTTTGCAGCAATGCATAGTAAGTAGGCTGCTATAGTTCAACTTCTCTGTCACGGCCGCGACGGGCCCTGCGCGATCGCGGACGCGGACACCGGGGCCGGCTCCCCCCGCCCGCCCCGGCGGGTCCGGACCGATCGACAGGAACGGGGCTGCCGCCGAGCCCGGGGCGCGGGGCTGCTCTGCCGCGTCTCCCCGGCCCGGCCCGGCCGCCCGCAGCCGCCGGGGCCGCCGTGCCCCTTCGGGAACGCGGCGACGGCGACAGGGAGCTGCGGGCTCCTCCGGGGCTTGTTTTCCCGTGGTGGAAGAGCCGGCGGGAATGTGTATTTACACACGCACGTAGAGGTACCCGCACGCCGAACTATGTACGTGTGTCTGTCCGTACGTAGGCGGGCACGCTTATGTCCGTATATCTCTGTGTGTGTATTTTTTCCCCCTAAATCAAATCTCTGCGAAGAAAGCCGCCCGGTGTTTCCGACGAACGGAAAAGTTTGCGATACGATATTCTCGCTCTGTTTCAACATTTTGATATTCGTTAATTAAAAAGCAATCAAAGAAAAAAAAAAAAGAAAAAGGCAAACAAATACGGAGGGCGCGGGGCGGGGCTGGGGGGTCGATTTTTTTGGCTTTAAGCAGCCGGAGAACGGCGTCCCGGCGCCTTGGCCAGCTCCGCGCCGGGCAGCGGCGCGGGTGAAGTTAACAGGTCGTGCGCGATGGGCTTTGCCGGGGTTTGCTGCGCTTGAGGGGTCGGGGAAGGCTTATCCATTAGCGCGGCGTTATGTGAAATGACATCTTCTCTCACGGTGAGTTAAACGCTGCGTTACGGCGAGAGATGGCGAGGAAATTCGAGGTAGAACTAATCTCGTTTCCTGGTGCACCGCAGCCCTTCGGCGAAAAGGAATTTGTTTGCAAAATAAAAACCACCCGGCGCTGGGGCTGGAAATCTCCCTTCCTCCGTCCTCCCCTCCCGCTCGGTGCCTCCCGCCGTTGCGGGGGTGTCCGGGGCGGGGGGGGCGGCCGCCACAACCGAGTGTCCCTCTCGCCACAACACGGCGTTTTAAACCCGCGTTGATTTCTCTCCCGTCACGGAAGCAAAACGCGTTTTTAAAAGCAGAACTTTACGGGCGGAAAGACCGCGGTGCGGGACGCGGGGAGGGGGGGTGGGAACGGGGACGGGGACGCGGGGCTCCCGCCCAGCCGCGGGGGGCGAGCGGGACGCGGCGGTCCCGGACCCGCAGCCCACGGAGGACGGGCTCCCCGCGGGGAACGGACGCGGCGGGTTTCAGCGGCGCCCGCCGGCATTCGCAGCCGTGGAAAATCGTTGCCTCCCGCAGGAATTTCGGGGCAAAACAGAAGGGAAAAAAACCCCAAAACCAAACCCCCGCTGCCTTCGCTCTGGCCCCCGGCTGCAGCGGGGGAGCCCCCGGGGCCGTTCGCCGCCAAACGACCCCCGGGCCCGCTGCTCCCCCCGGGGCGGGAGACGCGGCGGAGGAGCACGGGGGAGCCGGGTGGAGGCGGGGGCTGCGGCCAGCGGGGGGAGCGAGGTCGGCGGCGCAGCCCGGGAGCCGGCGGCCGGGGACACGCGGGTCTCGAGCGGGGGTTCGGCCCCTTCCCGCGCCGCCGCGGACCCCGCGGCTCCCCCGTCCCGCGTGGGTAGAGCCCGGGGCGCCGCCGTCCCGGACCCCAGGGGCGCCGGGGCGGGCGGGGGTCGGGCGGAGCGGCCCTGACCCCGCGGGCGGCTCCGCGGGACCGGCCGCCGCTCGGCCCAGCCCCCGAGCCCTGGGTCCCCCCGCAGTCCCCCGGCCCGACGGGGCCCCCGCGCCCGCCCGCAGCCGGCGGCCGGCAGAGAGGGGCCCCGGGCGGGCGGGAGCCGGGCTCGGCGCCGGTGCCGCTTCCCGAGACGGCAGCAGGTTTGGGGAGGGGTCCCCGGCGCGGCGGGAGGGACGGCGGCGGCCCCGGCCTTTGTTCCCCGGCGGCTGCGGGGTCGGGAGCTCTCGGCCTGGGCAGGCCCGGGCTCCGCCGGCCTCCCGGGGCTGGGAACTGGCTCCAGGGGGAGAGACAGCCCTTTCCCCAAGGAGACACAGGTCTTAATGCTCGCTTTCTCTCAGTCCTTTTCTTTCTTTTCTCTTTCTTTCTCTTCTCTTTCTCTTCTCTTTATCTTTCTCTTCTCTTTATCTTTCCCTTCCTTTCCCTTTCCTTTATCCTTCCCTTCCCTTCCCTTCCCTTCCCTTCCCTTCCCTTCCCTTCCCTTCCCACCTCCACAGGATCGTGCCCGTTCATATTGAATGCACTGTGTGTGATTTCGTACAATTAAAACCGCTAACAG
Organism: Nycticorax nycticorax; assembly: GCA_023375905.1. Classification (NCBI taxonomy): domain Eukaryota; kingdom Metazoa; phylum Chordata; class Aves; order Pelecaniformes; family Ardeidae; genus Nycticorax; species Nycticorax nycticorax. Next base: position 247,114 of record JAKFQP010000355.1, on the reverse strand, counting down.
GCGAGAAGCCCGAAGTCTCGTTCGCCGCAGCGTTGCGGGGCTGCTCCTGTAACGCCTCGGCCATTGAGTTGTCTCCGCTCGGGCCGATGCATCGTCCCAGCCCCAGCGCGTCCCTGCCGTTGCCGGCATCTCCCTGGGCAGGGGCAGCTGAAGGCAGCCCCAATGCCTGGGGTCTGCGCCCCGCACCCCGGGGCTGCCGGAGGGACGGGCGAGCCTGAGGCCAGCTCGGCCGCTGGCGGAGGTCTGCCTCTCGCACCGAGGAAGGCAGAGCAGACACTTGTCTGCTCACCACAGGCTTTAGCTGGCTTCAGCAATCGCGCATTTCATGTGGATTCATTATGTGTCCTGACAGTTTTAGAAGGTGTTTGCAAAGTTTGACAGCAGTTTATCAATGGTGAAATGACCGGATTTAAATAAAAATAGCTCTATATAATCTTTTTTTTTTTTTAAACACTGAAGCATTTGGCTTGTCAGCTTATTCAGTACCATTCAAGCCCTGTGCAAATAGAGAGATTTTCTGTATTATTTTTGTTCTAGAATTGGCATCTGTACTGCCCCTATTGCTTGTTTTCAGTTTCTTGGCTCCTCTGTAATCTGAGTAGTTTGGATGATTAACAACGTGAGGGTTAATTGTATTTCCTCATTTGGTACATGGGGTTGCTACATGCTCATGGGTTTTACACAGTTTCGCTACTATTCATCCAAGTGGGTCCCGTTTCCCAACAGATATATGATTCACCTTGCTGAAGATGAACAGCGCAAATCTGCTAGAAAAGGAATAATATACGGGGCTTGCCCGAGTGTTCATCTTTCATTTGCGGGATCGTAATATCTGCCGAGGCTCCTGTAAATTATAAGAGCAGAAATCATGCTCTGGTTTTCTTTTTTTTTTTTTTTTTCCCCTCTTGATTAAGTCAAGGCATTTGGAAAAAACCCCAACACTTATTTAATTTAAGGTATCCCCTCTGTGCTTAGACACAAATAGTGTGTGGGCTGAGCAGTCACCCAGCATTGATTTCAGCTGGCTTCCTGGGCAGAGGCTGCTGAGCAGCCTCTTCTCCACGGGGCAGCACCAGGCCTGCCCCCGGAGTTTGCAGTCGGGCGACAGTGGCCACTGGTTTCGGGAAGGGGGGTGGCCTGAGTCCAGGCATTGCTGCCTGGTTTCCCATGGCCATTTCCCAGCGTGGGGCCCAATCTGCCTTCATGCAGGAGGGTCCTCCCCTCTGGCGAGCGTGGCAGCGCCGGCAGCACAGCCGTGACAGCCTCCGCGCTGCGGGTCCCGCGGCGCCTGGGGAAGAGGCTGGACCGATGCTGGGGAGGCGATGGCTGGCGCTGGGGAGCACTGGGCTGGGGGTGGGGGTCTGCCATGGAGAAACATCCCGCAACTCTAACACTGCTCTTCCTCTCCTGCCCTTCTCCCCCTCCCCTGTGTGTTTCAGGACATGGAGGTGTGAATCAGCTGGGGGGTGTTTTTGTGAACGGCCGCCCCCTCCCAGATGTCGTTCGCCAAAGGATTGTGGAGCTCGCCCACCAAGGGGTCCGGCCGTGTGACATCTCCCGGCAGCTCCGCGTCAGCCACGGCTGCGTCAGCAAAATACTTGGCAGGTAAAGGGGCGATAGCGAATCCGTCTGTGTCCGTCAAGAGAAAAGCGTCAGTGCCCGTCCCTTAATTGAAGGCTGCAAACAAATGGAGAGGAGTAGAAACCTCAGGAAATGGGTCCAGTGAGGAGAGGGGCTTCCTGACCACTCCTGGTTTTATAGGCCTGATGCGGGGAAAAAGCGCCAATATTCGTATCCCTGCTTTGCCCCTTTCACTGTTCCTTATAGGCAATTATAACACAAACTGCAAAATGCCACGTGGGGTGCGTCTGCTGTACGTATATGGCGCACATCCCGCACTGGTCTGTTCCGAACGTGTAGAGAAATCTGGGAGTCATCTTCAGAAAAATGGAAAAAAAAATAGAAGTCGTGCAAGTTGCTCGTTTTACGTTCTGAAGACGACTCTCTTTTAGCAGTAATGTGATTATACGAGATACCTATATGTCGACGTTGCTGCGCGTTCATTCACAAAGGGCATTTTGCAGTCTGTCCCACGGGTCATTTCAACGTCCTTTCCTACTCTTGTGCTGGAACATGTTCTTAACTGCAGCACAGAATGCCATAAGTAGCTATTAACCATCTTAATTTTGGCTATTTTGGGCAAAGCCCTCTGTTTGGGCTGGAGCTGCTCGAACCACTGTGGCAACAGGAAATTAAACTCTGAATTCAGATAATTTCCTGACTTCAATCTAAAATTTGACATAGATTCAGGTCAAAAATACCATCCTTGCTTCTTTGTATCTTGTGAACAGATCTGAACGTATTTTGTGTGAATTATGGTGGTTTTGGACTCCAGGTATTCTGAGGTACTTGAGCAACTTACATTAGGGAAAACATTTTTTTTTGGTAGGAATATGTTTTTCTTGATAATCTGGAAGAGTTAATTCCTGAACTATTTACTAAACTTCTGCAGTTAACTTCATTGTTTAGAATTTTGCTCTTACTATTTTTATTTTTACCACCTCTTTCTTTCCCGTTTTTTAACCAATTTGCTTTCCTGGCCATGGCATAGCTGCAGCGACTGCTAAGGCAGGTTTTTTCCTAGTGCCGCGCAGGGGGTCTGCTTGGATTAGCAGCATTTACGATCTCTCAGTGGCCGTTTAAGTCTTCAGAATCAGACTGACTGGGTGAAGCCACAGGCCCCTGGTTTTGTAGCTCTTGGCGTTCTTTTCCCCGCAGCCCCCTCTCGCCTATGCTCGCCTTAACTGGCCAACGCCACCTCCGCAGCCCCGCTCGGCACGCTTCCAGAGTGCTGCATGAGCCAGCGTGCAGGTTACGCTCAGCGTCCCTGCTTTTGCTCTCATGCCTTCGTCGCAGGGAGATGCATCCTCCTGCAAGCTACACTCATTCCTCCCGGCGTGGGTTGGAGGACATCGATGCCTTTACTGTTTTAGGGAGGAAGACGTTCCATGGGCTTTAGCTGAGACCTGCCTGCCCATCATGGGCTGCTTCGCTCGGTTATCGCTTCACATCCGCTGTCGGCACAGGCTCCTGCTCCCAGCCTGGCTGGCGCGGTTCGGCTGGAGATGCTCTCCGCTGCAGTAGACTTGCCACCAATTCCCATCAGGGCCAACGTACAGCTAAGAAAGGGGCGATTGATTTACCGACCGGGCAAATGTCCGATGGTTTTACCTTCGGTAGTTTGAATAGATTTACCGTTAGATGCGTTTGCGCTGCAGAGCTAAGAGCGAGGCTCCAGAGCTTTGTCATTAAAGTTGTCAACAATAAATTGGAATTTCATAGCTCGTTATTTTCATAACTAATAATTACAGTGGGTAAAATGTCACTGTAATTGCAGCTCTGTGCTTGCATGTGTGTGAAAAATGGGAATCCTTATGATAAATCCTTACATTTGGAATTTTATGGTCAGAGTTTTTCAGTCCTCAGTACAGACTTAAAAGACATCCATAGCCAGGGAAGCAGCACTTGCAACGCCTTGGAGGAGGGTACCGCAGGGGTGCCCGCTCTTCCCCTGCATTGCCAGCTTACAGGGAGCCAAAGGCCTGGACCTTTTGCACCTGGTGTGCATAAAATGAAGCCGCCTGCAGCCATCCTTGCCTTTAAGATGGAGACGGGAGGGAGGGATGCCCGTGCTGTGCCGTCAGCAGGCTCTTTGCTGTGCCCTGGGGCAAAGTGAGGTGTTGGCAGCGTCACTGGGCGAGAGCTGCCTCCCGTCGCGGCGAGCTCTCCCAGCTGCCCAGGGAAAAGGGTCTGGGCCCGATCCTGCACCCTCGTGTGCGAGGCAAGTCTTTCCATTGACGTGTGCGTGCCTTTGCTGGCTCGTGGTGGTGAGGGTGGGTGCGTGGGCAGTGGCTGGAGGATTTGCGAGCGGAGGTCTTGCTGTCCAGAGGGCACCAGGGCTTTGCCCCCTGCTGAGCTCACCACTGCCGCAGTGTCGTGGTGGCGAGGGCCTTTGCCATCATGGCTTACCTGCCGTGGCGGAGCCACCGTGGAAAACGCCGTCTTGTCCTTGGCTTCCCGAGCTGCCGGCTGACACTGCGCAGCTGGGCTGTCCTGCATCGTGGGGTGGTTGACAGGCACTGTGGTCACGGTGCAGCGAGGCACTGCTGGGGAAAAACACTACAGAACGTTTGTAGAATCCGGGCTTTTGACTGGAGCTAAGAAAACGGTGACCTTTTTGTTTGGTAGCATTCACGGTACTGCCCGGCTTCCTTCTGCACCCTCCTCACAGGACAGGTCCCAGCAGCGAAGGTTTTGGGGCCAGGGGTGCAAGGTCTTAGGGGGTTTGTGGTCTGAATTTGCCATCGTCCTGTCACGTCCTCGGGAAGCACAGGAGGAGCTGAATTTTACCCCCTTGCCCTAAAGCTCACTGCTAGGCTGCGCTTAGGGACTCCACGAGGGTTAATCCATCTTGGACACTTGACGCTTTCCATTACTAATGTTGCTTAAATGGCTCACGGAGGTGGGTGGATCTGAGTCTACACCTGCATCCAGAATATCTGAAACCGTGTACCAACACCCCGGTGTCAGCGTCTTTGGAGGAACAGTGGGCCCTCACAGAAAGACTGAACACCGGTAGCCTGGCAGGAATCCGATGAACACGGGTGCATGTTACAGCGAGACAGGCTGTGGCTGCGCAGCCTGTTTGTGCTCCGCTCACGCTGGAAGGATTGGGGAATTAATTTTTTTTTTTCATATAACGGGTATGTCAAATAGCTGCAGAGAAAATATATTAATAAGCAGCCTTACGTTCTTACTTGGGAGCCTTTCCTGAGCTCCCTGTTAGAAATAAGGGCTCAGAGCACTGAGCGGACGTGTTTAAGCCGCCGAGAGCGCGCGGCTCGCTGGGCGTCCGGCTGAAAGCCTCACCAAGTCCACGTCTGCTCTGCGAAGGACGGGTGTGCCGGATCAGGGCGGTTGGGGCCGTTGTTGCAGGTAGGCGAGGGGTTCATTTTTCATCTGGTCACAAGAAAATTCACAAGACAGAAGGAAGTGCAGGGCCGGGAGAGTGCCTCGTGCGTTGCGCTCCCTGGCAGCTCAGTGCAGAGGAGCACGGTCTCGTTCTTGGTCTCTGTTCCGACCATCAATGATAAGATACAGATTCTGCTCTCAGCAGCACGCTCAAGGCTTCGTTTGTGAAGCGGGGGGACTTGCGGCGCGGGGGCTGTCGGCTGCGATGCCTTGTTGCAATGCTGCCAAGAGCAGTTGCTCTTGTGTGATGCGCACATGAAGAAATCCGGCCGATTTCCGTCGGTTTAGGGGGATCCGGTCCTCCACCTTCCGTGGCGTGGCGTCGGCAGCACTGCGGCCGTGGGTAAAGATGCTGTTGCTGAGGAAGGGCCGCAGGACCTGTCACAGAAACTCACCCCTGCCTCAGCTGGACCCCTCCAGAGCGTGGGCAGCTCCCTCTTCCTTGAAATTCGTGATCGAAACAACTAAAACCATAATGTTAAAAAGAATACATTTTGAAAAATATTAACTACTAAAACCCTAAGAGCCATATTAAAACCATAAAATGGGAAAAAGATATGCCAGCGTATTTATTCCGGAGGCGCAAAAAAAATACAATACCTAGCCTTCATTTCACTATGAAACGATAACAAGCCGTAGATATTAATAACAGAGAATTTCTGTAGAAACAGTAATTTACAACAAAAGAGTCCACGGCAAAAAGTGGTCTTTGGTGTGATTTGTTTCTATTATTGCCAGTACTGCTGATTAATAACACACATTTTCAGTTAATTTTGGATCCCGGCATGCCCTTTAATCTTGCGTTGTTTCTTTTGTCTTGCTATTACAGAAAAATACATACTGTATCCTGAGGCCCAATTCCAATTACTATAAGTTAATCTGTTAGGTGATAAAGCACTACATAGGCAGAAAATGTGTATGTGAAAGTGAAGATGTATCTCAGGATTTGCTGGGGTTTGGATACCTTGAAATTGTGTTCACTATAAATCTCAAAGCATGTTCTCTGTCTATTTGTGATAACTAAAGCTTCGTTTTGGATGTTGTCCCAGGTATTACGAAACCGGGAGTATTAAGCCTGGAGTGATTGGAGGATCAAAACCAAAGGTCGCCACACCCAAAGTCGTCGAAAAAATTGCAGAGTACAAACGCCAAAATCCCACCATGTTTGCCTGGGAGATCAGGGACAGGCTCCTCGCTGAGCGAGTCTGCGACAACGACACCGTGCCCAGCGTCAGTTCAATTAACAGGTAAAGGCCCGGCTGGTCCTGGGGAGGGACGCTTCTCGGAAGCGCTGTCACTGAACCCTCGTTTGATCGTAGGACTGGGCGTTTCGGGCTATTTGCAAGAAGTGCAGCTCACGTGTGTTTCCATGCTGTGTTTGGGGCTGGGGAGCAGCTGTGGGCTCACCGCGGCGGGCAAAGCGTCGCAGATGATCAGCATTTCCTAGGAGTGGGCGGGTGCTGCTGCTGGCCCTCGCTGCTTTCCCATCCTTTCCCAGCCTGCGGGTTGCGGGGATCGCTGGCAGCGATCCTGTGCGTTGGCACCGCGTGAGGCCTCGGTCCTGCTTGGCGGGGCGGGCGTTCAGTGGGACCTGCTTCCCCGGGGGCAGAGCTCAGATGGCCGCCGAGTGGGGCAGCCGTCACCTGGGAGAAGGGGCTCCGGGTGCCGGGAGGAGGGGACCTGAGGCACGGGTCTAAGGTACCCCTCCTGTCCTCTTGATGGCTGCCCGGTCCTGCCGAAGTTGGCCCAGAACCACGCGGGCTGCTGCCTGCTACTGTCAGTGTCAGCATCGCCAGGGGAATTTGGTCGGCAGCTTTTGAGTGCCTCAGCCGTCTGCCCGTTACGTGGACGCGCTTAAGCGGCCTTGAATTGCTTTTGTAAAAATGCAGGAGAATCTCGCTTGGAGCCTCAGTCCCGCGTTTGGGAGTTTTGCCCCGGCCTTGCCGTGCGGGACGGGGCTGGCAGAGGGGTCTGGAGCTGTGCTGACCTACTGCCATCGCAGTTACACCCTCCGTGCTCGCCTGCTTCCCTCCGAGTAGGAGGGTGCCTAAAGCCGGTGTTGAAAACCTGCTGAAATGCTCCTGTTACATCCCCAGCCCTGCCAGACCGATAGAAAGGGATTAATACTTGGAAGGCAGAGCGCTTGGGCAGCCTGGTGCACACCCACACCCCTGGCAAGCAGGGTCCTTTCATTTTCGGTCAGGAGCGTGCTCTGTGCCGGGCTTTGACCTCACCACGCTGGTGAGATGGTTTTCACTTGTGCGATTGCATGCAAATTCTTTGAATGCAGCTAGGTATAAAGTCCCATCTGTGTCCATGGATGTGAAATAAATTGATGCAATATTCTTTTATTGGCTATCCCAACCTGATTTGCATTCATGGAGTTGCCGCTTGAGCAGCCGGAGTGGCTTCCCCAGCGTTAGCAGCGAGTGGTGTCTCTGCCTTGCCGATCTGAACGTTGAGTCATACGTTTGCATCTTTAAGAGAAAAAATGGGTCAGTTCCTGCGCAGCCTTCGCTGCTGCCTGGGAGCTCCTGACTCGCCGAGGCTCCAGAGCAGTACTCGGTAACCCCATGGACGTGGCATTCTCAGTTTTAAAAAGGATTTGAGAAATAATACGGACACCAGGAAAACCGAAGGACAATCCCACTGTGACTGTCCTCAAGTAACGAAGGGCAAACTCTGCTTCCACAGAAGTCAGCTTGAGCCGGGCTGTGTGGAGAGCGTTGCTGTGCTTGCGTAGCAGGACTTCAGCTGTCCTCCAAAAACCTGCCGAGAAGGCAGTCATTAGCTCTAGAGAAACGAGACACTCTGTAGTTCCCAGTTGTGTTTTGAACCAGTTTCCATATTCTATCTCTCGCTGCGTCCTTGTGTGGTTCCACACCGATAATGTCCGCACAACCCCCTACCATTGCATCAGAAACCCGTTTCATGATCCACCACCAAGTTTTTTGGCCGGAAATCTCATTCTTTCTCATCTGCTTGTGACTGTGGATAAGATCTTTTTCTTTTCTTAAAGGTGTGAAATCCCTTTTTAAAAATGCACACGGTCTTTCTGAGTCAGCCTGTTTACCCAGAGAATTGTTTTCGCCAGCCTCGGAGCACGTCCTGAAAACCCAGGTCAAACTGTCATGACAAGAAACCTGGAATTCACATCAAAACACTTGGCTTTAATGTTAAATCCTTCTGGTTCCATGTTGCCATCTGTGGGGTTTATCCTCAAATTCAAAACTAAGTGCATACTTCAGGGCTTTGCTGGCAGGGATGTTACACGCCAGGGGCGCAGACCCCGGCTCTGAGGGCACGATGCCCTTGTTCACCGCTGAGGTGCTGCCCTGTCGCCACAGACCTGAACCCATCCGAAAATGCGCGGTGCGGTGCCCATCCCGCTGCGGGGAGGGTGAAGCCGAGCAGCTGGCATTCCGGTACAGGGGGGATGCAGCTGCCGCGGGGTCCCCCCATCCCCGCCTCCCTGCTGCAGAGAGGGGATCCCCGGAGCCGTCGCTTCTCTCGGGGGCTGGCAGGGCCGGTGGGATGGGCTGCGCTTGGCACGTCCCTGCTGCTGAGGGTGCTTTTCAGCAGATGAATCTGAGCTGCTGCCCCCGTATATGAGTGAATAATAACTATTATTATTAATTAATGTTATTAATTAATATTAATAATAGGCCACTCTTCCGCAGCAGGAGCAACTCTGTGTGATTAAGGCTTAATTAATCATTGCGATTAGTTTTGCTCAAATAAGCCGAGAGCTGCCCAGCTGCTTCGAAGTGCTCCAGTCCTCCGTCCCTCCAGAGATGAAGATGTTTATGTGTCAGGAGGGCCTGGACACCCTTCCCTCGCCACGGCGGCGAGGAGGCCTTGTGCGGGGCGTTATTTCTGCTCTTGCTCACCCAGGGTCCCAGGTCTTCAGCCGTGCTCCCCCACCGAAGCTGCTTGCACAGCTCTCCCTGACCCCCGTGCCAGGCTGGCTGCTCCGGCCCGCGGCCGGGGAATTTGCTGCCAGGGACCCATCCTCCGAAGATGTCTAACACCCAGCAGCCGAGTGCTGGCTTACTCCCAGAACAAGCCCCTGCCAGCCTCCATCAGAGTCGGCAGAGGGACAGGAGGGGAAGGGGACAGTGGCATGTCCTCTTCTGGGACGGGGCCAGGTGTCACCGGTGCTGGTTCCTGTACCGGCTTGCGGGATGACTTTCAACCAAGCAACTGCTGTTTGTTCCCATGAATGCATCCCCGTGCCAGCTCTGTCTCATGCCTCCCCTCCTCTCCCCTCTTCCAAATTCACGGCAGGCAGAAACGGGAGAAGAGTTTGTCAGGTGAAGAGGGGAGAAGCGCTTTCCGCAGCCTGCCTCCCTCAAGCCCTTTCCGATTCCGCCGCAGTCGGCGGCAGAACTGTGTTATCTCCAGCGGTGTTTCAGTCCCCGTCTGTTCTCCTTCACCGCGTGTCGGCAGGGGAGCGCGGGGTACAGCACCTCCCCAGCTCTTGGCAGCTGCCCTCTGTCCTGCAGCACAACACATGCATTCTCCTTTTTCTGCATCTCTCAGTTTTTCCTGATGGACACCATTATAAATCAGAGCAGAGGCCGTCCCCAGCGATGACAGTGACTTAAGATTAGTATTTAATCCAACACATTTTTGTTTTAATTTGGCTAAGCAGGCCTTTTTCCGAGTTACCTGTGTTCTTTAGCTCTGTGACTACTGTCCCTGGGGGAGTCTAGGGGCAGCCTTGCAGCACCCAGGGGTGCAGATCACAGCCCGCTGGGATGCCTGGACCCAGAAGTGTCCGGCTCCCTCAGGAGGGGGTGCTGGGCCCAGCGGGTGCCCAAATAGCAATGGGTATCTCTTTCCTGGGCGGTGAGGGCTAGGTCCTCACAGGGACCGAAGCACCGAACTCTGTAGCGTCCCAAGGAGCGTGTAGGGGTCAGTCACCCAAATGTCCCTAATGGCAGGGGCTGGAGGCAAGAACATGGTCCTGGGTCCACCCGCCAAACTTCGGTCTTCCAGTGGATGACGGGGGAGGAATACGCAGAAAGGCATTTTTGTATTGATGTAGGCATCCATAACTGAAAAAATAGTGTCTGATGCCCCCTGCAATTGTGTGTTAATGCTAAGTAATCATTTCAACTATGTGCAGGATCATACGGACGAAGGTGCAGCAGCCGCCCAACCAGCAGGTCCCAGCCTCCAGTCACAGCATAGGTAAGGAAAACTTTTTTCTTTTTAATATAAAAAAAAAATAGCATAATGGATTACAAATATTCTAAAGAACTTTTAATCATTCTTATGGACAGATAATTCTGCATAAAACACTTCAGCACACGTGCTAATGCGCCTTCTTTGTCATTCTCCAAGGGCTGAACATAGTAAATGAATTTTATAAATACTGCTAAAAGGTTTTGAATTTTACTGATTATTATGATAAATAGCTTTCACCATGAGACAGAAAATTGAAATCTAAACCAAAAAACCCCCACTAATGGGGGTCTATAGAATGTCAGATAATTAAAGTAATAAATCAAGAAAGGGATACTTATTCATAACATTTTCTGCATCATTAGTCAGTAAGTAGTTTTGAATGTGTTTTTTTCATCTATCAACCATCCCTTCCATAATTCTTTGTGCACTTGCAGTCTTGAGTGAAGAGGTAGCAAAACTTTCCAAAACTTTAATTCAGCCGCAGACCAGCGATGCTGCGCCCTGGGGCAGGCGATGCTGGTGGCGGGGGTCCCCGGGAGGGGCGTCCTGGCTGCTGAGGCATCCTCAGCCCTTGGGGCCCCGACAACGTCTCTCTGGGGCGGCCGCTCCGCCATGCTCTGCCAGGGCTGCTTTCCTTTTGCCCTCGTTCCAGGAAAGCTGCCGGAGCATGGGCAAGCCCTCGCTCCGCAGGCAGAAGGGGGCGTGGGGGGGCCCCGTTCCTCTCTGCGTTCCCGCTCTCCCCTGTGAAATGGGAAGTGCTTGCGGGCCCCCCTTGGCAAAGGTGGGCTGGCACCTTGAGACAGAGCGTGGCTGCAGACCTGCCTGAGCTCTGCCGGCTTGTCGAGATCATGCTGCAGCCCCGCGTCCTGAGCCTTTCTCTGGGACAAAAACAGTCTCAGAGGAGGAAGAGCACCCCTCAATTTGCTACGGTGGCTTAAGGGCTCTCTCTCCTTGAGGAGAATAAGAGCAGAGAAGACAAATCGTGTTTCCCAGGGCTTGGGGTTGCTAGAGGCAGCCGGGGTTCCTGGCAGGTTTGCTCGGTGTGGGCTGTGGCTGGGGGTCTTTGCTGTGGCCCTGCAGGGGACCCCCAGTGCTGGGGGCTGCGTGGCGCTCGCCGGGGCACGGGGCCGTGCCGGGGGCTCAGCCTGCGTGCCCAGGGAGGTGATGGCGGGGCTGCCTCGCCTGCCGGCTCGCATGCAGCCTCAGGCTCCCCTGGCGTTGCGCGGGCGCAGCGCCTGCCACCCTGGCCGGCACCTCCAGGCTCGCTTGGCCGTGACGAACGACCCCCGCTTGGCTGGACTCTGGGGCTCTGTTAAAGCAAAGCGGATGTAGTTCGTATTTTGGGGAGCCTCGGGGCCTTTCAGCCCTGTGGCCCAGCCCCTGGGCAACCCCGCCTGCCTGGGGGTCTTCACTGGCTGGAGGCCGCGGGCTTGGGCCGGCGCGACGCCGGCAGCAAAGCAGGGGCAGCGAGTGCGGGCTGCTCTGCTCCCACGAGGTTCCTGTGCTGGGACAACGTCCGCCAGCCCCGGGGCCGCGCTGGGGAGCCCGCGGCGGGGGCCCCGCTGCACGGCCCTGCAGCTCCATCGCACGGCCCTGCAGCTCCATCCGCCCTGCCGGTGGCAAGGGCTGGAGTCTGCTGGCCTGGGCAACGCGCCTTCCCACCGCGCCTTCCCACCGCGCCTTCCCACCGCGCCTTCCCACCGCGCCTTCCTTCCCACCGCGCCTCGCTGAGGATGGGGCACCGGCCGATATAGGGGGGCATCCCCCACCCTGCAGCACTCGGGCCCTGAGGGCGGCGAGGGGTCACCATGGTTCCCCTCCCGCCCCTGCCCAGGGCCACGGCGGCATGGCTGGGCTGGGCTGAGCTGGGCCGGGCCGGGCTGGGCTGAGCTGGGCTTGGCTGGGCTGGGCTGGGCTGGGCTGGGCTGGGCTGGGCTGGGCCGGGCCGGGCTGGGCTGAGCTGGGCTTGGCTGGGCTGGGCTGGGCTGGGCCGGGCTGGGCTGGGGGCCTTCCCCAGCTGGAGGGGCTGCGGTAGCTGACAGAGCCTCAGCCCGCCTCCATCACGCCGTGGGGGCGGGTGGCTTTTGGGTAGTCTGGCACCCACGTTGTCCTGCCTGCTGACCGCCTGGCCTTGCCTTGCAGCCTCCACGGGGTCGGTGACCCAGGTGTCCTCTGTCAGCACTGACTCGGCCGGCTCGTCCTACTCCATCAGCGGGATCCTGGGAATCGCCTCCCCCGGCACCGAGAGCAACAAGCGCAAGCGGGATGAAGGTAGCAGGAGCTGTTTTCTGGTGGGGGGGGCACATGCCGACGCGCGCGGCCGGGAGGGATGGGACGGGGACAGGGATGGGGTGGATGCTGTGTGCATGCGATGTGATGGAGCTGCGGACGTCCCCCATCACCATCAGCTGCAGTGGGCTTTGGTCTCATTTTGGCAGGACTTTGCCAAGGTCACAGCCCACCTTCGGCGTGACCTGGTGTCCGGAGGCAGGACGTCTTCGCGGAGCAGGGGCTTGTCTGGGTGTTTCAGAAAGCACTGTGGGTGCATCACGGTTTTTAACCAGCCCTTCCTCCCGACCGGGGAACATTTCCCTCCCAACAGTGAGAAGGGGAAGAGTCACCATTGTGTTGACAACATGGGCACCTGAAATACAAAATGTCAGAGGCAGAAAATTAACGGCAGAGCTGTCTGCAATGCCACGTCTCAGCAGGTTCCCACAGCGCCAGGGGTTTTTGTCAGCCCTGGGCATGGAAATGAGCATGGTTTGGTTGGGGTTGGGCATTGCTGGTGCTCCTCAGGTCTGCTGCAGGGTTTATGGTCCTGTTTCATCCTGTGTCCTGGGCACTTTCCTGATGAAAACACTGCTTTGGAGAGAAGGACGTTGGGGATGGAGTGGAAGGGAAAAGGAGAAATTCTGTGTTGGTGTCTTACAAAAGTGCCTTTAATCTAGAGCATCCCTCCCGTTTAGTAAGAGCTTGCAGAGAGGAGTTGAGGGCAGGACTGCGGACGCGCGTGTGGTAGCAGAGGGGATGCCAGGGCAGTGATGCTGTGGCTGCAGAGGGCACCTGGAGGGGGTGGCTGGCCTGCTCCATGGCAGCGCGGGGGGCTGGGGGTCCCTGGTCGCTCTTGGTGGGGCTACTTGCCCTCCTGCCTGGCAGCCAGTCAGGCTCCTGCCCCATGCCACAGAGCATCCATTGCCCCTGGCTCCTGCGGCGCCCGTGCTGGTCCAGCGCCGCCCTGCAGCCAGTGCGGGTCTGCATCCCCTTGCCCCCGCTGCTCCCCCCTGGGATGGAGGGAGGGGCAGGCGGGTGGGCAGAAGCCGAAGTGGCATTAACCGAACCCCCGGGGAACCCCAGCTAAAATGGGGTGAGGAGCCTGGTGCCCGAGCTGTGCAGACAGGACTGGGTGTCTGCGGGTGTGCTGCTGGAAATGCCTGATCAGGTCGCAGCATAGTGCTTGGTTTACAGAAACTGGGGGAAAAGCTGCAAGAGGTTTGTGGGGCCAATTTCAGCCATGTGGGGACTGGTCTGATGGTGGGCATGTAGAACTCTCTGTGTTCAGGTAATTGCTGAATATGCCGTTGTTAGTTAACTCTGTGATCGTACATCTGATTTTTTTCCACCTCAAGGTCACAAGTGCATAGATAAATATATGCATTAAAGCAGGGCAGAAATTTTGTATTTTATCAGCTGTGTCAGGCAAGAGGCTGCCTGTGTTGAAACCACAAGGATCTGTCCCAACCCTGTCCTGAAGCAGCGTTTCTTGGGTGCCTGTGGTTAAGAAGAATCTCTGGTTTAAGCCGGAGAAGGTTCTCTGGCTAAGAAGCAAGAAGCTCCTGAAATTATAGAGGAAACAATTGAATGTTTCCTTGGAAGGATCAGAAGCAGAGCCGAGAAATTCCCCAGCTTTTGCTGGTTCAGATTTAGAAGAGAGCACATGGTTTCTAAAACAACCCCCATCGTTTCGGTAGGATGAGTCATGATTTTCGAGCTCGTAAGCTGGACAGTAATGCTGTCCTCAGCAGACCATTTAAACTGCTTTTGTAATAGTCTCAGGGCTGCAGATTTGGAGAGGCATAAACAGACACTGCAACGCCTTTGTGTGTTTGAGGGGATCCTTGGAAGCATCCGTGTTGCCTCCCCATCCTGCTCAGCCCAAGGTGCCCCTGCAGGGGTGGGCGCGAGGTGCCCACGGAGGCATCCCAGGGCTCCACGCTGCAGGTGACGGGGAGGTGGATCACGCCTGCTAGCCTCTAATGTGAAGAAGAGAAGCATGTCATCTAATTATGGCCTGTATCATGACGCAGATGCACAAGGGGGCAGAGTTAACTTTACCATTTCCCGACTTCGGAGAGCCGGAGAGAGGCTGCTTCCATACTGAGCCCCTCACACCATGTCTTTTGCCATCTCGCACCGTTTCTCAGTAGCTGCTGCAAGGTGTGTGCCCCCAACTGTACCCCCCCGTGTATGTGTCCCGGAGCCCAGGGCTGTGCAGCGCCCGTCCGGCGGCCCCGGCTCCCCTCGGCCGGGGCATGCAGTGGGGTGGGCTCGCCCCTCCGGCTTCCAGCTGCACTGAGGGCTCGGCGTGATTCATTACCCAGTTTTGTTCTCCTCACTCTTGACTTTTTTTTAGCAGATGTCACCAGTCTTTAACCCAGTGGGGAGCTTGCTGGGTAGCAACAGGGGCAAACCAAATCAGACAGTCTTTATTGGTTTATATAGCTGAAGGTGTCATTTTTTTCCCTGTTGTAATACGGACTTGGAGCAGATGTGCCTTCGTGGGGGATCGGTTGCTTTCACTTCTGGTTAAAGGACATGCTACTGGAGAATGACACAAGAAGCAGGCTGTTTGGTAACGAGGCAGAGAGATACGGTCGGCCGCTGCAGCCTCAAGCAGCGGAGGCTGCTGGGCAGCGATCTCCCCGCTTTGCTTGCAGACAGCCTCCTCCGAGGCCTGTGGCTGCACCTTCCCTGGCCCTGCAGCTCAGGAGAAGCTGTAGAGGAGGAGGTGGGTGGCAGGGGTGTGCAGAGTGATCCTGGTGAGCTGCCTTCTAGCGAGCGGGCTGTGCTTTCGGGAAGCCAAGGGTGGGCAGTGAGACCTCGAGTCAGAACGGTCTGAGTGCTCCGTCCGGTGCTGGCAGCCAGCGGCAGCGCAGGGGCCGGTTTCACCCCACTGCCTAACGCTAATCGGGTGGCTGGTGGTGGTCCCATAACGGGACACCTGACAGGGACTGCATTTTTGGGAGGTGCTGAGCATCCCCTGTCTGGAAGTCAAAGCTTTCGGAAGTGGGATTCAATAATCCTTGGCGAGCTGTGGGAGGAGGGCGAAAGGGAGCCGCGTCCCCAGGCAGTCACACAGCAGCCCGGGATGGAGATGGTATGCGGGGCACGTTTTGGGGATGAGGGAGGTCGCTGGGCTGTGCCTGCCCTGGAGGAGGCTCTGAGGATCCTGTGAAAGCATGGGGCAGGAAGGGCCAAAGCAGGGAAGGCAGAGTCCACCCTTCCTCCTCCCTTCGCTCCTTTCTCCCCTAGCCCTGGTCTCCATCCTGCGTGCGGTAGGGCTCTGCAGGTGTGAGAGCTTAAGCCCACAGAGTGACGCTCCTGGCATGTTCGTGCTGTCCCCGCTGGGAGGGATCCTGAGCAGGCACGCGTGCCAGAGGCACGGGACGTGGCTCTCACCGGGGATCTTCTCGAGGGCTGGGGTTGTCTCTGTGGGAGAGCGGCGTCTCTCTGTCAAAGCAAAGACAAAGCACAGGACTCTGGCTTCCACAAGACCGACGTGCTCTGTAAGAGGCCGTCTGTGTGTGCTACCCCTTATAACCACGCTCATCTCCCCGGGGCGTGGGGAGCGTGTGGGGGCGATGCCGGCACCCGCAGGGACAAGCTTGGTCGAGAAGCACCACCATGCCTCATGCAGAGCCCTCTGCTTGCTGGTCCAGGAGGGCTGGGGTTGCTCCGTCTGAGCACATCACGTCTGTACAGGAGTTCTGCCTTTGGCATGGGCAGCAGTGTTTGTGCTCTGCTCCAGCCGACAGTCGCTGCCAGGGCTGGCCTGGGGGCCGGGGGCTCAGCTCCCATACCTTCGCAGAGGGCTGTGGCTGGCTCTTGCTGGATTTATGAACAGGGGTTGGAAGAACTATGTGAATCTCCGTTCTCACACCTCTTCCTTGCTTTACACAAAATGCAAACTGTTTCCCTACATGGGAACGGTGACCTTCGGAGCAAATGCTGTGTATTGTGTTGGAGAACTTCATGCCTAGTTGTGAGTCTCCTACTGACCACCTAATTCTGCAGCTCTCAACATTTAAAAGCTTTTAGCAGTTTAGCCCAGTCCAAGACCCACAGCCTGGCTGATGCAGAAATATGCTCACACCCTCACCTTGACACTGAAGCATGCAGAAATCTCTGGTATCAGCAGCAATAGCGGCAGTTTGCAAACATGAGCAGCAGCCAAGCCAGGCTGAAATCTGTTTGTGTACAGTAGCTGCTCCGTAAGTCCGGGACGCCCGATGTGCCACCAGCACTACATCTGTGCTGCTAAACTGGAGACCGTGGGTGCACAGGCAGAAACTTCGGCTGGCCCATCCTGTTAGCACTGCCCTGGCACGATTTTGGCCTCTGCAAGCTGGCGTCCTCTGAGCCAGTGCCTGCTACGGTGGGGGCTGGCATCACACTGCTGCTCAGCTCAGGTGCAGAGGATCAGAGGGCTTCCTCACAGCGACGCGGGCCGTGCCAGACCAGTCGGACTGTTTTCTTCCCTCGGGTAGATGCAGCTGGTTAGAGCAAAAGGCTACGTGCAGCAGCGAGCACCTTACTGCAAACTGTCGGCTCGGCCCTGGCCCCCACCAGGAAGCGCCGTCGGAAGCAAATCGAGCAGGACACCCTCAACAAAGCACCACGCAGGATGCAAGTGTCTGCTACCCACCCACCCCTTCTTGCTGCAGAAGAGGCTTGGCAGGTTTAAATACCTGCACCAAACAGCTGCGCAGACCATATTTCAAATTCACTGGTATAGAGTCTTCTCAGCGGTGGAGGCATTTGGGGAATTGAAACCAGCATAGCAGGAGACCTTCACTTGTACGAGTTGTTTTGTTTCCATTCTCACCAACCATAACCCTACGTGGCTGCTAGCATCTGGTGTGATGATGTGGGTGCTTGTGCTTTGTTTTCTCAACTGAACTCTTTGAAAAATGCCTTTCCTTTAAAGGTAGGCGTGGTATATTTAAAGGCATTCGGGTCACAGCCTTCTGTCTGGGAGGATTAGGCTCCAAGAGGGGCAGGGATGCTGATGCGAATGAGGAGGAACTGGGGGTGGGCGCAATCCAATGCCTTATGAAACCATCCGATGCTACAGTCGCCACGTTTTTGTGCAGGGATGCCCCAGGTTCAGCACCTCTGGGCGCGCGAGCAGCACCGACCCGTGCAGCCGGCTGGCGCTGCCGGGCACGTTTCCGGCGGTGCCGGCGCTGCAGCGCTGTGGGAGACGCCTGCCTGAGAACGGCCGACCAAGTGCTTTGCACTGACAAATGCGGACATGAGCTCGCCATGTCAGTGACACGTCTGGGGGGAGAGAGACCAGGAAAAGCAAAGCAAGCATGACTAAACATGAGCGAGGACTAATAATACAGACAGTGTTTCTGCATTTTGTCTCTTGCCTCCGTACCAGGCCCATGAACTCTGTTTTCCCAGTGGGACAGAGACGAGAAGCTACACTCACAGCTAGGCAGAGGCTTGCAAGGCTGTGGGCATAAGTGTCTTAGAGGCTGCATGGTCAGCAGCCTCGAAAGGGAGCACAGTGCTGAGTAGGTGCTGCCAGGATCTTCGGTCATCTCCTCTTGTGGCTGAGGGACAGTGTGGCTTCCAGGGTGTCCACTCTGGCAGATTGCTGGGAAGGCTTGTGAAGTGTTTCTCCCCTTTGGTTTAGCTTTGTTTCCTTAAATGCTGAACACCAGAACCACAGCTGGTACCCACTGGGCTGAGTGTGGTCAGGTGCGACGCCCCCACGTGAGCGCTGCCCTGGGACATACAGCGTATTCATGCGGCACATAAATCGTGTCCAGCGGCATCCCGCTGCTCTGTCTTCTTGCGGTGGAGACAAACATCTGCCCATTCTTCTCTCTGGGTCCCACAGTCCTGCCCGTGCCCTCTGTCTGTCCTGCCAGCAGAGACTCGTCCCTGAGCACCGTGCCACGGGGACGTCCTTGCTGGGCTGAAGCCCTGGCTGGAGCCTGTGGCTCTCCCTGAGGGGTTATGAGGACAGCCCCGCCAGCCATGGGTTAGTCGTGAGCCTGTGAACCCCCCTTTCTGGCCATGGCTTTCCAAGTCTTGATAAATGCAAAGTAGATCTTGCAGCTTCCCTGGCAATGGAAGATCTTTATTCTTCTGTCTCTGAGGGCTGAAACGTGGGACTGCTCGGTCACCCATGGGCCCCTCTTCCTGGCAGCCAGTGCGGGCAAGGGGCCTGGGTCCTGGCTTTGTGGGTGCTCGCTGGGTACTGCTCGTCCCAGGTCACCTCTGGTCAGATACTGCTCCGGCATAACAGCCCTTTCCTCTCTTGGGGCTGGGATCTCCTCTGACTCCAGACTTACTCCTTGGAGTTTCCTCCATGGGTTCAGGCACTTTTGGCCTGGGGGGGTTTGAGCATCCCTGTCGAGGAAGACTTGCTGAACACGGGGTCTCAGCACTGACAGGGACTGTGTGGCATTGGGCAGTTGCTGGTGCGGGAGGACGGGAGGTGAAGAAGCCCACAGATGGGTTTGTATTGTCTGTCCATGCTCCAGGGCGTCCATCCACAGGAGTAAAATACACACTGTAGTCAGTGGGTGATGGAGTTCAGTGCAGAAATTAACCACCGCCGAGGTCTCATGTTGGCAGATGTCCCTGTGACTCCTCTCACCCCAGATAAGGACCTGAGCCTGATAGGACATGGTGGGGATCAATATTGTCCTCTCTGTCTCTTCCTTGGGGTCTTCTGCACCGTGCAAGTGATGTGCAAAGGACTGAACCCTTTGGGGATCTGAACTGCAGGGGAAACAGTCAAAAACAGAGGCTGTGAGGGGAAAAAAGCAGGAGGTTATGGAGAGAAAAAAAAAATCACCTGCCAATAGAAACTTGAACTTTGTGATGCCAAAGTACCAGACTTGAAGTCTGGGCAGCGATGAGTGGGGAAGGGGTACCTGGAGGGACCGCTGAGCAAGCAGAGAGGGGGACCGGCCGTGCCTCTGAGCTGCGCCACACCGCAGGGGCGATGCCTGCCTGGAGCACGGGGGGTGCGGGTGCAGACCCCGCTGCCAGGTCAGCGATGGCCAGAAAGAGGTGGTGGAAAAGTGCATAAAAAATCAGAAACTAAACTCTCGGTAGTGTGGGCGGTCAGGTGAAACAGGGGTAGTCACCCAAGCCCACGCAGAGGTTAAAGAGGAGGAAACCCCCTCCGGAGCCCCAGGGAAGTGCTGTAGTTTAATAATTTCTAGGCCCGCTTCAGCAGTGCTTACTCACTGGAGTTGTCCTTGATCCTGGGGATAACTGCAGTGACTCTGATGAGATGAAGCCTTTGGAGGGAATGAGGTTTCACAGGGCCAGCAAGTGCAGGTTTGAATTTCTCCTGCTGATGCAGATCGTCCTCTGCGTTCAGGGATCCCTTCCCGGTGTTGCAGAGTGGGGTGAGCTGTTTGTCCCATTGGCTCGCCAGCTCCTCGGAAGAGATGGATTTCCCTCACCACACAGACATTGAAATCATACTTTTCAGTAGAGTTTGATCTGGACTTTGCTAGTTACATTGCAGTGATGGCTCCGTCTGTGCTGTGTCCAATGCAGTCTATGGCTTGGTGGAGGTTTTATTTCTGTTTTAGTTTCATTGAAAGTTTTTTTCTGAGTTCTTGGATGTAATTTCCCACAACACTGGGGCTTTTGTTTTGTTTCACTCTTTGCATTTACCTTTTATGCACCTCACACAGGGCATTCTGAACGTGTTGGAGTGGCAGCAGCCCCCAGCCATGCTGGTGGTTTGACACCACCAGTGACAGCATCACCCACAGGTGGTGGTGGTTTGAGACGAGCAGTAACAGTGTCACCCGTGGATGGTGGTCGGTGTCTGAAGAAGGAGTTTGACTCCTCCATGGCGTGAGACTAAAATCCTTGGGCCTTCCCAAGAGCCACCCTCCATCTGTGGGGTTACTGGTGCTGAGCTGGTCATCCGGGATGTGAACCAGTGGAGCTCAGCTGGCACAGTGTTTCTCTTTGAGGGAAGAAGGGAATATTTTGATGTTCCTCATGAAATTCTTCGGGAAAAAAGAGTAAATGGGGGTCAGTTCAGCTCTCAGCTATGGCAGCATTAAAATGGTGTAAGTTTGCTCTGGGCTTCTGAGGAAGTTCTGCACATCTAAATTCATGAAAATGAAACAAAAAGCCATTTCAGCACCCAAAGCATGCTGTTCTGACATTGCGGGCGACGCGTTCCCACGAGTGCTGCTGAGGCAGGGTGGTGTTTCCAGGGAGGGAGGGAGGGACCAGCCTCCGCCCAGCCGGGCGATGGAGCCTGTGGGCTGAGGTCCTCTGTCTCTGGGACAGATCCCTTCAGCTCCGTAGGACAGTGGGGGCATCCCATGCTCTCGCAGCCCTCCACGTGCTCCCCAGCTTCCCCGTGTGTGCTGAACCCCTGGGGTCTCTGCACCCCTGCACCCCGGGGTGCCTGTGCCAGCAGAAGACCTCTGTGGGGTCCCCATGGACGTGCGGCACGGCCAGGCGGACGGCCGTGGCTGGTGGGCAGCCGTCCCCGGGGCGGACATCCCTGTGCCCTCCTGCCTGAGGGGTCTGGAGGGAAGGGCTGGTTCCACCCCTCCGTCGGCGATGCTCGCCCATGGGTGGTTTTATGTGTTCACAGCTCAGCGCAGGAGAACTCCCCGCCAGCGCGGCTGCCCTTTCCGAGCGAGCGGGTTACCGGCTGTCTTGTGCTCACGTCAAGCGCGTTTGTCACTTTTCTCCTAATGCAGTCCCCGGGGCCCCTATTTTCAAGAGAGCTCTCCTCCAGCGCCGGGGTGAAGCCCTGCTGGTTTGCCACCGGCTTCGGCAGAGCGGGGATTTTCCCGGAGCTATGTTAATGAAAAGCCCAGGCTTCCACCGCTCCTCACAGCCCTGCTGTAGCTCCAGCTGTTCTCATCAGGAGCTGTCGAGTGCGAGATGGTTTTCAAGGAATAACCTCTTCATGTAGGCTTAGCTAAAACCCAGTCTGGGGCTAGATGTCTTGTCAGGTGGTCCTGACTGTGCCGGTACCGGGGCTGGCCAGGATTCTTCTGCAGGAATGCATATTCCAAAGAAAAAGGAGTTTTGTGGAAAAGGAGGACTTGTCAATGTTGATGGCTGTTTGTTATAACTGCTAATATAAAATAAAATAGAACGGTCATGAGCAAGGTGAGTCATTCTGATTTTAGTGAGAAATCGGTAGCATCCGGAGAGGAGGACATCCCGGGGCGCAGTTACAGTGCGTGTATGTACAGAGCACGTACGTAAAAGCCTCTACTGTCCCTGTCACCTACACATGTATACAGGGAGAGGTGATAAAAAGTTTTGCCTTAGGATGGATATATCCCGTTATTCCCAGACTTTCACAGTTAGCCTTCCGCATTGTAAGTGATGATAGTGATCTTTGAGAGGACTGAAGAACAAAACCAAGAGGAGAAAAGGTTGTTATTTGGGTTTTTGTCAGGGTGTGGTTATTTTTGTGACCTTCCTCTCGAGTGAGGTATTTCTGTGAGAGGAGGGTCGCACGCTTCATGTCACGATGTGTGACACGGGATTTCCCCTTTCTCCCTGTGTGTAGATTCATGTTGCTTGGGTCTGTCAGAATACGTCCATGCTGTTAAAATAAATGCTTCCATTTCGAGCACGTAAGGGGAGCTCTGGGGGGCTGCGGCTGGCTCAGTGTGCGTTACCCTGGAAGAGAGAGATTTGGCCAGTTGCAGACGGTGCTTGGAGACACAGGGGCTGCTATTCCCATGTGAAGGGTCCCATGCCAAAGCATTAAATAAATGATTTGGCACTTCAGTAGTAGCGGGGACTCCCCAAGCATCATGTATTTCTGTGTCAGGCCTCCTCTGTGCCCCCTGGAAAACGGGTAGGTGCTTTCCCCTTGCCTCATCCCGTGTTCACTCCTCACGCCGGGGTGACCGCCCGTGCAGGGGTGCAGGCCGGCCAGCGTCTCCGTCCCACCTCCCGAGCCCACCCCTCTTCCAGGGGGAGCAGTAAACTGGATCCTCCTGCGGGTGATGGCAGGGTAGCTGCCTTCTCCATGGCTGCACGAGAGGCAGCGCTGGTACCGGGATTATTGTGCAGGACTCAAATCTGCTTCTGTTGCAGCTGGTGCAAGATTTGATTTGAGCTTACTGGGATTTTAAAGTCAGAATTATTTTCTTGGCAGAAATGACAAACTCCTGAAATCCTGAATGATAGTGGAAACCCACTTTTTCTGTTGGTGCTTTGGGAAGAGCCAGAGTTTATATTTTAAGCTGTAATTGCTGTTGTTTCCAATAGGGAAGCTCCCGGTAAGCAGGCGGCGCACAATCAGTGAGTTGCAGAAAACTGGGGTGTCCTGAGACTGGAAGTTTTCCCCAGTTCAGTTTTTGTCTGTCATGGCCTTTGTGTGTACTCTTTCCACCAAGGATTATTTATTGCTCGAGGTAGCTGTGCTGTATTGACTGAATTCTGTCAATTTTGGCCTCTCCTGGCATTTGTGGAATGGTCCCATTATTTACAGATCTATCCTGTTACTCAACAAATGTTGGAAGGAAATGCAACACAGGCTGTGGGATTATTTGCGCCAGACTTGGTGACTGCATTTTGCACTTTGTGTGGTTTTCAAATCATTGCGTGAGTGTCTGGTCACACTGAGTTTGCAGAAGCACTGGACTCACACCCACAGGATGTCTGCATTGTCCAGATGTGCCTAAGCCAAGAGGACTGCCTTTACAAATTTGTCGTGGCATAGTGACCAGGATACAGCCGCGCTTGGAGGGCGCTGTCGTACTTAGAAAGGACAGCGGTTTACTCGCTGTGCACCGTGCTGGAGCACAAAACCCTGGGTCAGGCTTTGCTCTGCCGTGGAACTGCAATGGAAAGAGGGGAAGGTGAATTGTGCAGCGTGCGTGCAGTGGCTCTGGTGGAGGCGGTGTGCACGTGCCGCCAGCCTCTGCTGCTCGGGCTTTGTGCGTGCCCCGCGCCTCCCGAGGCATGGGCAGCCTGTGCGTGCCCCCTGGCCCATCTGGGGTCTCAGCCATCCAGCCCCCCGGGCAGAGCAGCAGCAGCCATCATCAGCAACCAGCAGGAGCTTTGAGCAGATGGCAGGACATCCAGATGTGCTGCATAAATAGCCAAATCTCTCTTCTTGTTGTTTTTTTGCTTGAGCAGACTTTGCAGGTGGAAAAAGAAGATCTAGTTGGGAAAATCCAGAGGTAGTGTCCCTGCCTGCCCCAATAACATGTGCATGTGTCTGACAGATGAAGTATTCCACTGACATTTTGCTGAACTTCCACAAGAAGATGGATTTTAACCTGTTTCCGTACTTCATGTTCAGCTAGGCTTCTTTTTTCTGTCTGTACCTCTGGGCGGTTGTCCTAGGTGGTCTGCACTTTGTTTCCCTGTGCTCCAGCTCTCCAGTCATGGCAGGGGCAAGCACAGCACTCGTGCTGACGCACCCCACCAATAACTCTGGAGCAACTTTGCAAAAGCTTTTCCTTTGAGTGGGTTTCAGAGCCACAGCCTTTGCTTTCTCTGTTTTCTTCCTGAACCCCAGCTGTGGAGACTGGCGTGCACGTGTGCGCGCCTGCACAGCCGCGTGCTCGTTCTTGTGTGTTCTCGCTTCTGGGTAGCGACCATCCACATAACGATACCCATGCCTTCAGAGGTGGGAAAAGCTTGTCAAAGTGCTTGGACTCCTGAAAGCAACCAGTATCTTTTCTTCTGGCAGGTGCCTAGAAAATTTGAGTGTGGAGTTTTCCCATCTCCTCTGAGAATCTGCTGAGAGATATTTGTCATTAAAGTATACTTATGGTAATTACTTTTAGGTTATGGCTCTAGCAGGAGACCGATTTTCCTTTGGTGCTGCAACTCCACGTTGCAGGTGGAGACTGGAATCCAGGGATGTTAGCTGAGGTGCCTCCCCACACCCTGTGCTGGAGGGAAATCCAGTTAAAGTCTCCTGTCACTGGGCACTGATCTGGCTGATTTGTACCGTGGCAAAAGAGATGTCTGCAGCAGAGGTCAGGGTATTGGAAAGCTGTCAGGGACTAACATCAGCGAAAGACGATGGCTTTCTGATCACACGGATGCTCCATCTTCATAAAACGGTTCCCTGCAGCCGTGTACTGGGGTGCTGAAGCAGTGGAATGTCTGAAGGCTGCATCTGCAGCGCCCTGAGTTCCTTTGGTCGCAGGCTGGGTAAGGATGGGTGGCTGTTGCCAGAACCGCTGTTTTCTCAGAAACTTTCTGCAGCCCCATCGTCGTGGTCCTGGAGCATCTTGCAAACAGGTGTGGAGCCAGAGAAAAGATGTCCCTTGTGGTTCTGAAGGCCAGGGATGCAGGCCAAGTGCTGTAGGGATGCTGTTCCTGTGGGAACGGTGGCGCCACTGAGGAAAGGTGCTACTTTCAGATGCTTTACACAAATCACATCAACTTTTAGTCAAAAAAGTGAAGAATGCAAGCTAAAAAGCAAACTTGTAGTGAAGGAGACCTCTGAAAGAACAATTTTAGTAGAGTAGTGGCCATCTTGCAGGGCAGAGCTTAGTCTCGCCTCGTTGCAGCAGAAACTGGTCGACCCTGGGTTTTGGCTGGTGGGCTATTGCGTTGCCCTGCAGAAGCTGGTGTGAAAGGGCTTTCACCTCGGCTCTGATGGCCAGGATACATCTCCTCTTTGCCTGTTCTGATATGTCATGAGAGAGAGAAGGTGCAGCCCCGGGGGAGAAGCTGTGAGACACTTGGAGCACAAGTGCGCACATCGAAGGCTTCGTGGTGGCTGAGCATTTCAGCTCAAGACACCGGAACGTCTTACATCAACTAAATGTGCTGCAGCCCCAGCTTACAATTCTGAGCAATTGCTGTTGGACTTTGTGGTCAAGATGGTCCTTCTGGTTTTGATTTCCTTGCAATATAATTTTCTGTAGCTGTTGTCTCTGGGCTATTTGCATGTCAGATCATTCTTTGCAAGGTCTCATAACGATCAGCTGTTGTAGGGCATGGTGGGCTGCAGTTGCCTGACCACCCTAAATACGGTTCCTTTGAGTTGGACAGATTTTGTGGTGGAGGCTTTTAAGAAATTCACA
This sequence comes from Nycticorax nycticorax, assembly GCA_023375905.1. Lineage (NCBI taxonomy): Eukaryota > Metazoa > Chordata > Aves > Pelecaniformes > Ardeidae > Nycticorax > Nycticorax nycticorax. The sequence goes on along the minus strand of JAKFQP010000355.1, from coordinate 221,582 downwards.
TCCTTCTGATGTGGTACTGGTTTCTTGATGGTCTGATGTAAAGCGCATGCCTGAACACAGGCAGCTGGTGTGTTACCTTGCATGCTAACTGGAAACCCTCCATCGATGCCCACTGGTTGGGGGTCGGACCTTAGCGTTGTGGGGCTGGGCGCGTTCCTGCTCCCTCTGCTTGGCCCATCGTTGACTGGGGGTGAAGGGAAGCCCCCAAACCAACCGGCAAGCCCTGTGCCCGGCTCAGAGACTGTGCTCGCTAGCTCCTGTGGCTGGAGAGAGCTCAGGAGCCTCCTGCCGTGTCAACAGGGCTCCTCTGCATTTCCTCCCGCCCGCCTGTAATGGATTTTACACCTGAGCGGTTATTTTTGGTGGTACAACTCCTACCTGTCCCAAATGGGACATTTTGTCTCTTGTTACAATTCACAGAGCTAGACGGGGCTGCTGGTTTCATGCTGTGCGGCATCGACACATGATGCCCTTGTAAACATTACTGTCAGCAGTGGCAATTCCATCTCTATTGTCCCAATAAGATTTCATGCTTGACAATGCCTGACTTTTTTTCCCGTAAGTCGACTAATAAGAAATAGTCATGTAGCGGGTTTTTCCTTCTCTGATTCCTCGGATTTCCTGTTGCTTCCCTGAGAACTGGCACCCGGCCGTTCTCTTCCTGTTCTTGCCCAGGTTTCCTCCCAGGTGGAGGACGCGGGAGGTGGCATTCCTGGAAGAGTGAGGTTTTGTGACACAGCGAAGCCTGTCTTCTACTGCCTGGCCCCAGTCAGGAGGACAAAGAACCAGTCCTCATCCATCATGGCCTTGCCTGGCAATGGGGAGAGTGGCCAAGGCCTGGTGCGGGTGGTCCAGGATGGGAGGAACGTAATTACAGACACGCCTGAGCCCAAGGAAGGTTTCTTTGGAACTGTTCAGGTGTGTGACTTTGAGTTCTGAATTTGCATAACTCTTCGGTTTACCCATTCCCCCCCTGCTACACCCACGTGGTCCTTGTTGCAGAAACGTTTGGTGCCTGATGGGGTTTGATCAGCACAGCATCTTGGTGGGTCATTTTACTGTGAAGAGGGAGGTCAGGGTGTGGGGATGCTGAGAAATCTGTCAGTGGTGCCCTGGGAAGTTAGTGTCCGGTGCGTGAGATCAGTGTAAACCTCTGGGACCTCTTGCTCTTGTTCCCGTTTGCCAGGCCACCCTTCCAGAGCCCTGTCACAGCCAGGGTAAGTTCCTGAGTACGCTCCCTCCTAGGATGCCGTGGATGAAAATGGAGCCGTTGAGTTGGTGTCTTGGCTCCGGAGTACCAACCTGGTGCCACTTCACCACTCTGTGAGCGGAAAATTAGTTCGGCAGTGGGGTGTCCACGTGTGGTTCCCCTGACCACTGTAGGGGCGGCCCCTGGCCAGTGGTGGCCACCAGGGATGAGTTCTCACCAAACTTCCCGAGTTGCTCACGTCCTCCGTCTGGCAGAGCAGTGTTTCCCCCAGCAAAGCGGGGGCTGCGGACGCTGCGGGAGGAGCTGGTGTGGTGGCAGCGGGGGTCCGGGGAAGCTGGGCAGGCCTGCAGGGAGCGGGCACGGGAGGGGGCTGCCCTCCGCACATTGCTGCCTTGCAGAGCGGGTCCCTACAACAGCAGTGAAGTGGCGAGCGCTGGCCACACCGATCTTGCTCTGCGGAAGCTCCCAGCGCTGCCCTCGCTTCAGGAGAGACACAAATCTTCCTGTGCAAGCTGTGAGCTTCAGCATCGCCTTGCACCACCAGCCATGGCACCACGCCTGCTGTGCACCCGTTTGTCACCTTGGAGACGAAAACGAGCCAAAATCGTTAATCTCTGTTCTGTCCTGTGGCTCTCCCAGCCGGGAGGCTTTCCTCACCTCTGATATTTAAAAAAAAGTAATGGTGCTGCTTGAATTTGCTTCCTGACGCCCATGCTGAGTTTGTAAGCTGGTCACATCTGACCAGTTACCACAAAATTGATTCTGGAGCCTTCTGTTTAGAAACCTGCAAGGTACATCCCAGGCAATCACGCTATCTCCATCAGGCACTGAATGAACCAGTCAATAATCACCATTGCAAAGGGTGCAGAGGTCTTTCTTATTACCCTTGGTATTTTTTTATGAGCATTTGTACATAGGGAATAGCTGTATGGATGGGCAGATGGAATATAGGTGGTCACTGTGCATGGGTATGCATGTAGTATGGATGTGTGTAGATGGATCTAGATACGCATACGTAGACTGGTGCATTCCTCGTAGCGCGTTCTCTTGCTTTCTGAATGCATCATTCAAATACATGGCCCCAGATTTTTAAACCAGCCTTAGCTAAACCTGTACAGCTTCTGTCCAAAACCTTGTTGTGGAGATAATTGCAAACACCGTGAGAATCACCCTGGTAGCTGGCCAGCCCATGACAAACACACCTGTGTTGTTCTGAGGTGCCAAAGAGTCTTTGGATGCTCTACAGACAGTTTCTAACAGGCAGGCCTTTGCAGACAGGAGATCTTTATGATGTTATGTGTTCCGTTAGAGTGTCCTCACCTCACCAGCGGGGAAACCGAGGCACCAGGGGCTGGAAAAGTCTTGCTGCAGGCTGCCAGCAGTGCTGCGGGAGAGCCAAGGCTTGGAGCCAGGTTGGCGGAGACCCAGTTCAGGGCTGCCCTCGCGATCACAGCGCCGTGCCGGCTCATCCCGGTGTGTCCCGGGGAGCCTGTCCTGCTGTCGTGGTTTAACCCTGCGGGCAGCTGAACACCCCCCAGCCGCTCGCTCACTGCCCCCGTCCCTCAGTGGGGTGGGGGAGAGAATCCGAAAAAAAAGGTAAGACCCATGGGTTGAGAAAAAGACAGTTTAATAAAAGAAAAGAATACCAATACCAATACCAATACCAATACCAATACGAATACCAATACCACTACTACTAATAGAATATACAAAACAAGTGAGGCATGATGCAATTGCTCACCACACGCTGACCAATGCCCAGCCTGTCCCGAGCAGCGATCGCTCTCCCCCACCCAACTCCCCTGAGCGTGACGCCCTATGGTCTGGAATAGCCCTGGGGTCGGTTGGGGTCGGCTGTCCTGGCCGTGCCCCCTCCCGGCTCCTTGTGCCCCTGGCAGAGCAGGGGAAGCTGAGAAGTTGTTGACTGGTGTAAGCCCTGCTCAGCACCAACTGAGCCATCAGTGAGTTATCACCATTCTGCTCATCCTAAACCCAAACCACAGCGCTGTGCCAGCTACTGGGAAGAAAATTAACTCCATTCCAGCCGAAACCAGGACACCTGCCCTTGGAGGAGCCATCGTCCGAGGCAGACCCAGCTGAATCTCTCCTGCCTGCTCGCAGGAAGGGCATCCTCGCCAACACGTCCCACACAAGGGAGACACAGTGACCTGACAGGCAAAGCCGTGTCTGTTTTCAGGTTGATACGATCTGCTCCCTTTTGCTGGGTATCGTGCTTAGCTGGAGGAACGCGCCTGTGTGGGGATGTGTTTGTTCTCGCGTTGTACTCCTGTTTCCCCTGTTGTACCCCTGTACCCCGTTTTCCCCGCTCACTCATGGACCGGGTGTGTGTACACAGCATGGGGGGAGTGATGGCCATATGTGACCAGTGGCTCCCTCTGCCTCCTGAGGGGTTGTAACTGAGCCTGTTGGGCCGTTGCCATGGGCTTTTGCTCCCCCCTGCCTTTCCCTGGGCGATCCCACACATTTTGTGGGAAGCTGAAGGCAGCGTGGGCTGGGCAGGGCAGGTGGGGTTTGCTCCTGCCCACCGCCCGTGGATCGGGCACGCTCTGCATCTGAGGGACTTCCCCTCTTCATCGCTAATGAGCGTTTGCCTCTTCATTCTGACTGCACTTCTGCTCTGCTGTACCGTCCTGGTCACCGCTGCTGTTGACCTCTGGCTGACGGGGACGTTCATTTTTATCACTGGTGCTCATCTGCCAGGTCTCTAACCCCATTAGTGTGACTTGGTCCCGTCCCCTTTTCCTCTCACTGCAGGCACAGGCAGAGGACTCGTGCTGTGTTGTAGGACATCGTGACGGGGTGTTAGTTTGCTTGCAGAGTGGGATGTTTTGGGGTCTTGTGCCGGCAGTCATCACCGGTTCTGGGAGGGCACCGCAGTCAGGGGAAGGTGTCTCAGACGTTTCTTTGATCCATAAACTTTGGTACGTAAGCACCAGGAGGTGCCACGTCTTGCTTTGACCTTTCTCGAGGTGAGAGGAGGCCGAGCACTGTGGTGGCGGGGAAGGGGTGGTGGGCGCACGCAGACGCAATCCCCCGTCCCCGTGACAAAGTGGGGGGAGCCCCCACGCCCTGCGCCCGCTCACTGTGTGCCAGAGCCCGCGCGCGCGGCTGTTCGTCACGGGAACATTTCAGGAGGTGATGGGGTGGCCAGAGCTGCCGGTGGCCGGATGGCCGGATGGCCACCCCATCGCCTCCTGAAATGTGGGGTTTCAGGAGAAGCAGCCCCAGCAGATGAGGGCCACTGACCTTGGAGATCCCCATCGGCATCGCGGGAGGGGAGGCGGCCGTGGCGGGAGGCAACAGGGTGAGCCCACCGTGTGAGAACCGAAACCCGGCCGTCGGGTGGGTGCTGGCAGCTATTAAAAACAAACTATAAATGGCAATACCAGATACAATTGCATTGAGATAGCAGAGGTCCCGAGGAGTCCTGATGGGCTGCCGATAGTCGGTTGAAACAAATTGCCCAGTGCTGTGATACCTCAGCTCCCAATAACAGAGGGCAAATGGCCTTCCAGGGGGAGATATAGATTTTCCTTTGAGATATGGAAAGGGAAATAAATTAAATTATGTTCGAACATAGGGTCCTCTCTCTCTCTCTTTCTCTCTTTAAGGAAAAGAAGGGGAGAGAGAAAGAAGGAAGGGAATTGGGGGGAAGAGAAAGCGAGAGAACAAGCTTCAGCAGGCATTTGCAATTTAATTGATATTTGGCGGCAGGAAGCCAATCAGTATAAGTAAATTGACGTTATAAGATAAAAATAATCGCCTAATGGGATGCCTTCCCCCACAGCTGCGGCAGGCCAAATAAATACGGCATCGCGCGTCGAAGCAGCGTGGTGGCCGTTCCTGGCACAGCCTGCTGCCGCCACGCTGGCGGGGCTCGGCGCGGGCTGCGGATCATTTTTATGGCATCTGTCTCCGCTCCCCGAGAGCAGGCAATGAGGGGTTGCGCATTGATTGCGGCTCCAGCCAATGGTGGCTGAGGGAGAGACCGTAATTAATGGCTTTATTTGCTGGAGCACCGCTGAGAACAATCGAGTGTGTTATGGTAACGACCGGTGCCCACGTCCCGGTGGCGTGGGGAGGTGTGGGAGCCTGGCGAGCAGCCCCGGGGTGCGGGCGCCTTCCCGAGGGCTGGGTGACGGCCGTGATGGCAGACAGGAGCCAGTGGCGCTCAAGGGGCTCAGCCAGTGTGGGTGGGCAGCGAGGGGTGTGGGCAACGTGCTCCCAGTTCATCCCAGTGGTGGTGGTGGAGCAGACCCCGGCGTGTTGGTCTGGCTGCAACTGCGGGCAGAGCTTCCACATCGTCTTTGGGCAGAGGGAAAACAGCAATGGGTGCTGGCGTGCTGGTGGAGGGACCCCTCGTTTCCTGCCGGGTGGGGGTAACGGCCTCACTGCCTGAACCCCCTGCTTTGCACCCCCCCCGACCACTGCCCTTGTCCCGGCTGTGCAATGGTAGCAGAGTTAGCTTTGCACATTACGAGTATCCTATTTTCCTTTCCTAAAAAACCCAGTCTTTCAGAGATTTCATCCGGCAGCAGAATGGTGCAAACCAGCAATGCCTGTGAACGGGGCGTGCTTCTGCCTTGCCAGCACGAGCTTTAGTGGGGCTGTGGGAAGGTGGTCATGGCTTTGCCAAGTACGCCTTGTGGAGAACCCGTGGCTATGTCCAAATGTTTATGTACCTAAGGAAGAAAACTTTCAGGCAGCGTGAGTCCTAAGTGTGCTTCCTTTCTTCCCAAAGGGAATGAAGTCAAGAGAGTTGGGGAAGTAAAACCATGAAAAATTGTAATGAACCCCTCCTAGAGATTCTGTAAATCTTTTTAAAGGAGAAGTGCTTGTCTTTTACTTAACTATTTGTTGTTCATCACAACGGACAAAGTTGGAGATACTTTCAGTTTTTGATCAACCAAAACTAATTTATCTTGAGAAGCCTGCCGACTCCCCCTAAAAATTTTCTGTTTGTTTTGCAAAGCATTTTAGACAAAAGCTACAATGAAGAATGATCATTGCACAAGTTGTAGAAAATAATTTGAGGAGTTTGCTTACACTTAAAACACTGATATTTTTCAAATGCATGTTCTGTTGCCCTGGTCGTGCAGAGTGGCAACGCAGTCTCTCGGCTTGCGCACATTTGCACTAGCAATGGGAAGAATGCCCCCAAAAGCCTCCCGCGCTCCCGTGCTGAGCTGCAAGCACGGGCAGCAGAGCAGCAAACCGCCGGAAGGGCTGACACGCTGGAGCGAGACCCGCCTGGGCCAGAGGGTGCTCCCCAAACGGGAGCACGCGGCCGGCGAGGAGGGGCTGGTGTCCGGGCTTGGTCAGTCATGAGGAGTGAAGGCTTACTGACTTTCAATACATGTACATAGATAGATACGGATAGATAGACAGACGATAGGATGAGGGGAAACAGCCTCAAATTGTGCCAGGGCAGGGTGAGGTTGGGCCTGGGGAACAATTCCTTCCCCAAAGGGCTGCCAGGCGCTGGAAGGGGCTGCCCAGGGAAGGGGTCGAGTCCCCAGCCCTGGGGGGATTTAACAGCCGGGCAGAGGCGGTGCTGAGGGCCAGGGTTTGGGGGTGGGATGGCAGGGGTAGGGGCACGGTTGGGCTTGGGGATCTTAAAGGGCTTTTCCAACCTGAACGATTCTAAATGGAGATGCCAAACTCTGTAATATGTTCTTTGTCCCTAGAGCTGCTTGGGTGCTGGGTCATCCTGGGTGCTGGTGTTCAGGATCCTGGCCAGGGTGCTCTGTAGCACAAGACAGACTCCACAGGTCTTGTTGCCTACTGGGGTTAAAGCATCTTGCCATGAAGATGCTGCTTTATCATGTGATTTCCCTTCCCCGCTTGGCATTTGGGTTTTAGGGTTGTCTCTAGCTTGGCTGTTTGCAGCCTCTGTATCCTTTGGCTGGGTTTTATGTAGCCAGTGGTTATCAGTGGGCTTTTAATGGCGGCTGGAGCTGCATCACACCACAGCAAGTGGTTTGTGAAAGGCCTCCTGGATTTATATCCTCCTTCCAGGAGACTGATGCACTGAGGCACTCTTGAAACTTTCTATGTTGCTCCTTTGCCTGCTCTAATGTGCTGGTCGAACAGTGCCAGTATTAACAGTGGCTGTTAGAGTGCTGCTTGGATTTGGGTGTGAATTTTATGTGATCCAAGGAGGAAAATGTGTCTGCCTTGCTGTCGTCGTGGCTTTGGTTCTTTTGCTTTTAGTCTTCCTGTGTGAACATCTTTTAGTGGTTCATTGGGAGCGGCTGGGGAATGGCAGCTGGAGGAGCCTGGTGTAGATGGACATCATGAGCTGGGGGGGGGGG
>JAKFQP010000355.1:175214-211450 GCA_023375905.1 Nycticorax nycticorax | reverse complement strand
ATAAAATACATAAAAACGCTGTTAAACTTGCACTTTGTGTAACTTGCAAAGGTCTGTAGGTGCGTATTATATTTTATAGCAGTGTTTTATTCCTGTGTTTTGCATTGTGCCTGTCCGCCACGCTGCTGAATTCGGCTGAGACATTCCTTTGCTTCACTGTAAGCACGCACATTGGCAGGCTCGAGACCGCAGTGCTTGATTTTGTAAAATAAGGCTTTGTTTCATTTATGCACAAGAAAAGTCTGCAGGAATTAACAGGTTGTCCTGCGTGCTGTTTGTGGATAATGGGATGATGTGGACGGACGCCTTCCGCCTGGCGGAGGGTGCGCAGCATCCACCTGCAGCTTGCAGCCATGCTGCTGGTGAAGCGAGCTGCACCCTCCGCAGTCTTCCTCTCTCCTTGGCACGTAGCACGCCCAGCCTTGTTGCAGGTTGGTGGTACTGCTTGAATGTTTTTTAGGACCTTGCGCTTTAGGAGGAGTAGCATCCCTGCTTGGGAGTCCCCTGTGTTTCTTAGGAGCTTTGTCAAGGCCCTTGGCAGCGCAGGGGAGGAAGGCTTTTCTCCCCGGGGAGAGCTTGCCGGGGGTTTGCCAGTGGTTAGCCCGCGGGGACGCAGCAGCGCTCACGGTGCTTCCAAGCTCGGCTCAGCAAGTGGGCGGGACACGGGTGAGCTCTTCACCGCTTTTATTTTCTCTGGGTAAGTTTCCCAGGTCATGCGTTGCAAGGAATTCAAGGTGTTAGATGGAAACTTTGCTTTGCTGTTTTAAGCTTGCGTGGAAAAGATCAGTTTTTCCTGACGACAGCTGGATAGCCTGCGTTTTTCTCACCAAATGTCAGTTCCTAGGGAGGGCAGAAGTTTGCCCGTCTCCGCCGGGTCCGCGCGGGCTGTAGTTGTTGGAGGGAGCGCAATGCCAGCCGCTCACCGTCTGCGAGCTTCCCGCTGGCTCCCACGTCTGCTGCTCCAGCGCCCGCTGTGTTTTGCTCCACCGGGATATCCAATGCCCCAGAGCTACTGTACCCAGTGGTCACTCCTCTCTGCACGGACGCCGCTGGGCTGCGTTTGCGTGTCCTGCCACTGCTTTTTCCTTTGGCTGGCAGATTTTGGTCTCCCGGTATTTTTCAGAGCTGTAAATCCTCTCCCAGTCAGTCATAACCAGTCTGGCACTTCCAAAGCTATGCAGAGCAATGTCATCTCCAACCTGCTCTGGTCGGTGCCGCCCAAGCATACCTGGAAATGTTTTTTTGAAAAAAGTGGTGGAAGGATGTGTTACAGCATGGTATGGAAGTAGGTGTAAACTATGTTAAAACTGCTTGAATGAGCTTATAACAGTCATTTATAAATGCACCTTGAGCTGGGAGTGCGTGACATAAAGTGCGTGACTCCACAGCTTGCTGCTGAACGCAGCTTACAAAAACGGATTAGGAAAAGAGTCTGTTTCTCGCAATCATTTGTTAATAAACTTGTCATGACATTTTATATATATGGTTACTGCAGTCATATCTCCCCTAAATATCACAGAAGTCACAGAAATATGAGCCCATTCCCGCGTTACGCTGCAGCTGGCCGAGGGGTCCTGCTGCCCTGGGGGCTTGCCCGGCTGCCCGTGTTCCTCCGGGGGCCCAGGAGCCGCGGGGGGATTGCGTGTGCCCGCTGTGTGTGAGCCGGGCTCGGGGCATCCGCTCCATCCTGCCCAGCCTCTTCCTTTTAACCTCTGCCTCTGCACCCCCGAGTTCCCCACTGAGGGGGGGGGGTATCACTGACATCATTTTTGCTGGTTTTTAAACAAAAACCCGCATGATGCGAGCGATGACAAACCCCGTAGCAGCTCCATCACTCCCTCGAGCCGCCATCCTCAGATGAGCTCTGCCCTGCGGCGGGGCCGGTGGCCGTGGGCATGACCGTGGCTGCTCGAGGGTGCTGTGTGGCGGCTGACGGCTCGCAGGCTTGGGATGCTCTGGATGACAGCCTGTGCTGCTCCGTAGATCGCTGTCTCCCGCGTGCCGAGATCCCTGCTGGGGGGGCACGTCTGTGCAGCGAGCCGCGCTGCTGCCCCGCAGCGTTGCAGGGGTGGTCCAGAGAGCCCCCTCCGCCTCGGCGGCCGCCGGGCAGCAGAGCAATGCCGGGCCGGCCGGGGCTGGTGCGTAGCCACCGGGGAGCGGTGCGGCCAGGCTGCTCGGGCCCTGCTGGAAGCCTCCAGCCCGCGGGCACCGCCAGGCTGCACGCAAGCAGCGCGGCGGGAGCGGTGACGGGGCTGCGTCCTGCGCGTGCAACGCTGGCGGCGTGGGCAAAGTCCGTCCTGCTGACAGCCCTTGCAGGTGCACAAGCGATCCAGCTCCACTCAGTGGCACTATTTGCACAAGTGTTTGTTCAGATCTATAGGCTGTTGGGTTCACGGGCTTAGGGCTGCCGAGGTGCGTGTCCCAGCACCCCTTCGCTGACCCCTCCGGTGGGAAGTGTGGGGTGGGGGTGGCTGCAGGGCTTTCCTAGCACAAACTAGGAGATACATAATAAAATTTCTGTGTGGCTACTGCGGGGTTAAAATCACTGTAGGAGGAGATGAGCTGTAATCTCATGGGAAATCTGTCCTGTTAAATAAACCCCCCTTTTTTGGTGATGCCCGTAACCAGCTTGGTGGTGCAGCTTTGCAGCTATGGATTTGCACCAGGGTGTGCAACGCCACTGTGGGGTGGCACCTCGTGGGCGTACGGGCAGGGCTCTAGCTCGTGCATCTCGTGGGTATACAGCGCGGCTCCAGCTCGTGCATCAGGGAGGGCCTCCAGCTGTCCTGGGGAGCGGAGACAAACGTTCTCAGCGCGGAGAGCAGCTCCATCACTTCTCAGGGAGAGAGCGGAGGTGGCTGGTTGATGACAGGAGCGCTAATCGCTGTGCTGCTGGGCGTTTGGGAAGAGCGGCACTGACAGGCCAGTGACGCAGCTCAGATACTTCCATCTCACTTCCGCCATTTCCCGGTGCCGGTGCGAACGCGGCGCCGGGTGTGGAGGCACCGGGCAGCCGCCTGCCAGGCAGGCGCCGCACAGCAGACGGGCGCTGCCGGGAGCGGCGCGGCGTGCGGAGGGTTTGCCACTGGGAGCCAGGGAGGTGCAGCCTGGTTTGCAGGACGGTGCACGGGGTGAAGGCGCCCTGCCAAGAGCCAGGGACCCCCCCAGCCCTCGCTGCCGCCTGCGGTAAGGGCAGCAGGGACCAAGGTGGCAGCAGAGCCCAAACGGCCGCTGGCTTCAGCAGCACTGGGTGGCTGTGCAGGAGCAAAGGGCCGGACGGAGGGCAAGCAGAGCGTACCCAGGCTGGCCCTGCATGGACCGGTAGGCGGGAGAGGGCTGTAGGCTGCCTGCCATCCAGCGCTAGCCACAGCCCTGGAGACCCCTCGGCCAGCTCTGCCGCTGCGGGTGTGCGGGGCAGCGTCCGGCCGGGGACATCCCTCAGCGAGGCGTGCGTGCACAGGGGCCAGTTGGCAGCTTGTGCTGGACCCGGGGGCTGGAGCACAAAGCTGGCGCTCTCCCTGCTCGTCCAAGTCGGGGATGGGGTGGGGTGGGAGGTGGCGGGCACAGACCAGAGAGCAGGGGGCTCAGGCCACACGGGCTCCTCCTGGCCTCACACCCGTCCCAACTGCGAAATTGGTAAAATGGCCCTAAAAACAGAATGCAAAGGTGGGAGTGTTCATCAACCCCCCCGTGAGATTTTCCAAGCCCGGAGGCAGGACAATGTGCTGCCGTTGGCAGATGTTGGCCTCTGTGTCTCCAGGAGGAGCAGAGCTGGTCCAAGTATATCTAACAGGTCAAGCCTTGAAATGAAGAAGCAATAAGCCACTGAAATGGTACTATCACCGAAACATGATTGATCAATTGAATTCTATCAGAGACAGTGGGCAGTGAGATTAACTCAGGCCTGATGGGTTCAATGAGTTAAAGCATGATGTTCATTTCAGCTTCATTTCACCAGTCTTTGCTTGTGAAATTGGTCAATCAATAGAGGTTGAAGATCATATATATATATATTGGTGACCATCTTATAGGGAATATAATCTAGCGTAGTCAGCTCCTGACTCCGGCTGCCTTCAGTGGGTAATGGAGACAGAGCAGAGACTCTATCAGTGCCACCGAAATGGCCTGATATCTTCTCCAAATGAAAAGTATTTTTGGATCTCTGATGATTTATCTTTTTTTTCCTCTCTTTCTCACTTTGATCTACAGCAAAACCCATACCCATCTTCATGAAATACAGTGATTTCTCTTGAAAATATTTGCGCGATGATCAGTTCTATACACTTCAAAATACAAAGCTTCTTTTTAGTGATACTGTCCTTTGAAAAAATAAACAACAGTGCTTAGAAAACTCAAATAGCGTAAATGCAAAGATCTCTCACTGCGTACGCAGCCCTGGAACCAGCGCTTTACTGGGAAGAGCGGGAGGCTGCTGGCTGCCGAACGCACACAGTCCCGAGGAGGCGGCATGAAAATTCAGTTTACGTTTTAAACAAAGCCTTCCAAATGGTAATTAAACAAAGTCTTTATCTTCTCTGGACTAATTTACAGGCGTGCTACAAGGAAACAAATCACCTTTTTGCCTCCTGGTAATATTTCATTTGCTTCATAATGTTTTAAATGTGGTGAATAACATCCTTCCTAATTAGCCTGCATTTCCCTATAAGGTGGAGTAATTAGGTATGATTCCAGGTAATGAAGTTGGACAGTACAAATTAGAGACAGAAACCATGTCCTTTATGAATATGGGCTGTTCGTGGTACTAGCTATTTACTTCCTTGATTAACGCTGTAAAACCACGTTCAGAAAAAGAAAACAACCTGAAAACGTGAAACCAGAGGATGCTCTTTCCCTCCAGAAGAGCGTCACACCAGGCAGATGTACCACGGAGGCGTGCGCTTACATGGTACGCCGTGGTTGTCACTAGGACTGGAAATACTCTTCCGGGTGAGCGCGGGGACGGCACCCGTCTCCCTGCCGCTGTCGCCTGGCTGGGGCCCTTGGCTGGGCAGAGTCTGCCCTGTGCTATTTCATGGGGACACTTCATAGCGCAGGAATTGCATTGTGCTGTTGTCCCTCTCTGAATGAAGAAGGACAAGGTGGAGTTGACAATTTTCTTTTTTCTAATACCAAGCTTTAGGGCTTTTAAACATGCTCTGGTGTTTTCTGAAGGTAGGGTCTAGGGTCATGTGTTCTTATTTTGGCCCGTAGTTTTAGAAATGAATAAGCAAAATGCTGTTTTAAATCAAACAAGTTGTGTGGTATCACTAAAAACCTGGTTTAGGCATATTTAGCAATTTCAGAGATTCTCCTGCGGTTTCAGAAAATGTGTCTTGGACAAGAATTTAACTGTAAAAGTACACTTAAAAAACCCTAAATCACAGTTAATCAAGTTCTTTAAACTGATCTTGCCACTTGCTTAGGTCCCCAGAAAATGACGTGCTCGTAAGTAACGCAGATGTAGCCCTTCTAGATGACAGCCACAGCACTCAGGCAGGCTTTTGTCAGCAGCACTGTGCGTGGTGGCTCCTCGGAGAGGTGGATCTGTTCTGTGCCCAGCCCTCCCTAGGCTGCCCAGGCTCTGGTTGGCCACAGGACACCGTTGCGAGTGGGCAATGCTAACGTTGTGTTGGCCTTCAGCTGGCCAGGTCGGGCCAGTTTCCTTAGGAGAGCGCCTGGCTTTTGTTGTAAAACCGCGGGTTGTTTTTCTGGGCAAGATGCAAACAGGGAAGCGAGCATCCATGCAGGTCAGAGTGAGGAATGATCGCTTTTCCCCACACCCAGCAAGTGCCCGCCAGCAAATTTGGACCTGGGGAGGTGTCACTGGGATCCTGCCCTGTGCAAAGTTGTACCCGACACGGCAAGTCCTCCAGCTGGATCGTGCGCCGAGCTGTGCTCACCTAACGGGAGCTGGGTGGGTGTCCGGAGCGGGGCTGGATGCCCGGGAGGGGCCTGGACCGGGCTGGCGGGGAGGCAGCCGCAGCGGCTCCGGCGTCTGCTGGAGCTGGGTACCAGCGGAGCGGAGGCATGGGTTCTCCCCGGTGCAGACCGGGATGCATGGGTTGTGGGCACGTCCACGGGCGCTTCTGGGCTGGCGCTGGGAGCACGGTGTGTTACGTCCGAGGAGGTTCAGGAAGTTGTGATCTAAGGGCACCACCTTGTCCCGTCTGTGTCACCTGCTAGAGATGAGGGGTGAAACGTTTGTCCGAGAGGAATGTCCTCTTCTGCCTTAAGGAGAGCATTATATCTGTGCTCTTCATTAGCATTTCTGGAAAGATGCCATTGGGCTGGGAACTAATTGTTTTGCAGAGTAGGTAGGTACACACGTAGTGCTACTGTCAACAAAACATAACCCTCCTAGGTGGATGCATTGATTATATGAAAAATGTTTTTACCACTCCCTGGAGCCTATTTATAACCCGAAGTGCTTCAGACCTGCCAACAGTATTTTAATTATCGAAGATATTCTAGTGTATTCAAACAATGCATAATGCTAATGGTAATTATCTCACATTTATATAATGTCTAACAGCCAAACGCATCCCAAAGACCTTCACAAACTTTCAGGTGTCATGTGCAGCGTACAGAAAGTCCTTTGCCTGTGCACTGAAATGCAGCACTTACCTGCAGTGAGTCCGAGATTGGGAAGCACAGTGCAAAAGAACGAGGTACCCCTTCATTCATGGGATGCGGAGTGGGAGCGATGACGGGGGTGAGTCAGGTTCGGGCGCTTCCCTGCCTCCTCTCCCAAAGCTGCTGCATCCCCTGGGCAGTGACAGCCATCCCGGTGGTCCCAGCCCTGCCCCATTCCTGCCTGGTTCCCTCCCTGGCAGCCAACCCTGCGTGCATTGCTCCTTCATCTTGGCACAGCCCGGCTGCGCTGGGACGCGCGGCTCAGATGGCGTCTCGGGTCCTTGGGACGGCATGCGGAGACCGCAGCAAACGGAGATGTGGGGAGGCTGGTGGTGCTTCCAGCACCCTGCCAAACCCTGACCTCAAGACCAAACCCCTCCAGAGCCCCGCCACCATCTCCATGCAGTTTCATCCCCAGCATCTCATCTGCTGGCTCGCTCCCAGGTCTCGCCGGTACAGTGTTTTGTCTGCGGATTTCCATTGCTGAGGAGGATCTCCTCCTCTTCCTCATGTTGCTCGGGGGGCTTTGGTGGTAGGCGCCTGGGGCGGTCCCCTGCCTCACTGCCCTTGGAGGGGGGCAGCTGGGGATGGACGTGGCCGAGCTGGCACCATGGGCACTTGGTGGTGTCGCTGTCCGTGTCCATCCCGAGCCGCCCCTCTGGACATGGTGCCCCCGGATCGGGGCGGGAGCCCAGCTCCCAGCACGACGCTGCCCCAGCCTGGCCCCGGTGCCTGTTCCCGGCCGAGGCCACTGTGCCAGGCTTCACCTTCATCTGGCTCCTCGTTTCCGACTTAATCACCCCCCCGAAATCCAGAGCTGCACTCCGTAATACAAGTGCTGCCGATGAAATGCAAGTCGGCGGCTCGGTATTTAAATACGACGGGGTCTCATTATACACCTGATCTCTGGGTGTATAAACAATGCATAAACTGTACTGGCGTCGCCAAGAACATTTTCCAGGTCATACCACGTCTTGGATCATTTCACTGCCTCTCATCACCCCCTTTAGACCAAAACTGCATAAAGCTTTAACTTTGATGCCAAATTGTGAATAACATTAGTTTAACCTGAAATTTAAAGCCAGCGTTTCCGCGCTCCAGAGACAGGGTCTCCCCGGCCTTTTGCTACCATGCAGCTAGCAACCAGAATTTTAATTTTATAAGCCATGGTTGACTAAACCCAGCACTAGGTCTATTAGATATTATTTGATTTAGAATAGTAAAAAAACCAAAAGATTTAAAGACACACTGCTCTCTCACATCCCTTTGTATTCTTTCACAGTTCTGTAGACATGCTCAGCATTCCTGTTCAGAGGACAGGTTCAGGGCTTTTTTCCTGTGTGGGATAAACTGATCCTTGCACTTTACAGAAGCCACCATTGATCGATTTAAGTTGTGTGACTTTGTCTAAACAGGTAAATATAAAGCTGTTGTTGCCTAAATTGCTGAGCTGAAATTCGGAGGGAAGTCTCCATCATTAACTGCTGACACCAAATGCCTCCTCAGTGTAAGCAGTTTCTTACAGAGAGTGACCTAGGCTGAAAAAGTATTCCCATGTGTCAGCCCCCCCAGCTTGAGAGATCTGTCCTAAAGCAGCCTGGTTTTCTGGATACACAGCATTTTCTGCAAAAATCCAGCTGTGCTGAGGGATGATCTCAAATCAGTAGTCCCTTGAGGAAAATCCTGCCCACCAGGCATCACCCACGTCACTGATGGCCAGCACGTGCCTGGGGACAAAAGCGGTGTCTGCAGCAGCAGGGCGGCTTTGCACGGATCGCCTCTGGTCCGTGCCGCTGAAAGCCTTGGTGTGGAATCTGCCAGAGAAGGTCTGAGTGATGCTGTTCCTCTGCAGGCTCCTTGGACAGCACGCTGCTGCAACGCTCAGGAAGATCTTGTTGTTAAGGATGCATTTGAATTCTGCTCCTCAGAACTATCTTGGCAGCAAGGTTCTATTTTTGAAACGTTTCCTCCCTCTGTCTTGTGCGGTGTTGCCATCTGGAGAAGAAATCTGATATTTACTGTTGTTCTTGGAGTTCCACCTCCTGGAGTCCTGGGAATACTGCAGACCTCAGCTTTCAGTGCATGAGAGATACATTTCTATCGCTGACAGCTGAAGGAGAAGTAGAAAACCACTGTGAATCTGCAAAAAGCAAATTGAAACAAGCCCCTGTATTGCATGAGTCCTTTCGAACTGCCAATCTAAACACTTCTCAAACTTGTCTCGTGGCTTTTCAGCCATGGGCAGTCACTTATGACTTCTGCTAAAAATCCCTGCCAGCAGGGAGAGGGAGGAAAACGTGCCTCGGAGCCCAGGCTTCCATCATACCAGTGAGCCTAGGAAATACAAAGAGAAATTGCAGTGCCAGGAGTGCGCCTGGGACCAGGGCTGGCTGAGGGTGTTGCAGCCGTAACTCCGAGCCCCAGGGGCATCCCGTCGCGGTACGGGGTGGGTGGTGCCGGTGCTGCTGCCAGCGGGAGGTGGTGCTGGACGGAGCGTCCCCGCTCCCCGACACGGGCACACCGCAGCTCAGAGCTCGGCACGGGATGGAGCTGAGCAGGACCCGAGGTACGGCGGGAAGGGGGTGAAGCCTGTGGGCGGTGACGGGGAAGGGCGGATCTGCTGGAGCTGACCCAGGTTGACTGTGGCTGTAGCATCGGGGGGTGTACTTGTCCTCCTGTGTCCTGCTGCATCCAGACTGCGAACCAGACAGGTTCTCAGGTGGTGCAGTAAAGGCGATGCGACCGTTATCCTTTGTCCTGCCTTTAAATTAGGTGTGAAATCATTGATGGCAAATTGTTTTGAGGGTTGGCTGTAACGGAAGACTCGTCAGTGCATCTTCTGGCAGTACGTGTCTTGCTTGTAGCCTCCTATCAAAGAGTCCTCATGGTGTCACCATACCGGTACCCACATCTGTGCAAGGGGTGAAGTGTGACACTCCTCTGTCGGTCTCATCATCACAGTACCTACTGATTCTCTTGTCTTCTCTCTCCTCTTTGAAAGGTATTCAGGAATCTCCAGTACCAAATGGCCATTCTCTCCCGGGCAGAGATTTTCTTCGAAAACAGATGCGAGGAGACCTTTTCACCCAGCAGCAGCTAGAAGTGTTGGATCGAGTCTTCGAGAGGCAACATTATTCTGACATTTTCACAACAACTGAGCCCATCAAACCAGAGCAGGTACTATTGCAAACATTCAGTGTTTTCCTGATATGCTGTCGGCCGGCAGGGCTCTGCTTGGTGGACATCGCCAAGTACTTCTCAGAGTCGCGGTAGAAAAACAGGGAGACGCAGGTGTTGTACGAAGCTCCTCAGCCCAGCGCACGTTAGCCATAAAGGACGGAGTACTAAAAAAAATGAAGAAAAACACTTCTTGTGTAAACATTAGCAAGTGTTTGGGTATGGAATTACACTTGATCTGGGCCGGTTACATCAAGTGAGTGCTTAGAGAGCATCACAGCTTCTGATGCTTTTGTTAGATCAAAAGCAGACTATGCAGGTAACAAGGAGGAGACTTGCAAAACCCAACGCCTAATTTTGGTTCATAGTTAGCATGATTGTGCACACAAATTAGATTTTTGTATCCAGAAATGGCTTATTAGGCATGTAATTGGCCATTTGCTGAGAGAAACACCCAATTAGCATGTGAAGGTAAATTAGTTGCACCTACAGATTAGCAGTGTGTTTGAGAAGGGCTTGGCACTAATTTTTTGGGAAAGTTCCATTTTTGCAGGCGCAATACAGAAGCACATGCAAAAAACTGATGAGCTATGTCTCTCCGTGTTCTTATTCTTCTTGGGCGGCAGCCTTTAATTTAGCTGCTGAGAGGGAGGTAGGAATGAATATACTGCTGTCAGCAGCAATATCGGTCTAGCTTGCTACTTAATGATGTATTTGGCCATTAATCTTCAGTGTTCTTAATATTAGACCTGCTTTTTAGCAAGGTGGATGGACTTCTTAAACTGCAGACAACCACTCATTTCCCGTGGAGGAATCTATACATTAGCGGGCCACTGGAGATTATCTCATGGCAGCCTGCTACCATCGTGGCTCCAGTTAAGGAATATGTATTGGTATAAATTTTTTGAAAAATTACTTACTTATGCTGGAAGTCATATGGTGGAGTAGAAATTCCTCGTGCCTTTATGCTCACATCTGTCATTAGTTATTTCATTCATACACCCATTTTCTTTTTGCCAGCTTCTGCTGTTTTTGTGGTTCCCCTGGTTGGTGTTTGCTGAGGAGCTCTGCAGATCTGAGCTCTGGCTGGGAAAAGATGGGGAAGACGCTGGGTTCAACTTGGTTTTTTGAAAGACTTGTTAGGAAAGCCAAACAAGCAGTCTGGAAGGTGAAGTGGCCTTCATGTACCACTAGATGGTGGTTATCCCATCCGAACACCGGTGGTACTGGAGGGGACAGGCACTGTGACCACTCGTGCAGCCAGCCCATTCGGTGTTGGTCACCTAGACGTTGGGTGATGTTAGATCTGGCCCTCTTCAGCTCTGATACACCAAAACAAGTCGCTACAAAGAGAGCAGTGATGGGAGAGGATCGTTTCTTCGTTTCTGTGTTCTGACGTCGCCGACTTGCGTCCCTGTAGCTCACGGGAGACCATCCAGCACTGAACGTTTATCCAGAGATAAACTTCTGTTGGTTTAATGGGAAGAATGGGACAATTGAATGATATTGCTGAAATATTATCCCGACTGTCAAATACGGGATATTTGGCTGTCGGTGGAGCAAGGATCTCTCTGGGTCCAGGTGAGCGGCTGTGACTAGAGTGGCTGTGTTGTCCAAGAGTTAAGATCGGAGGTATGCCCTTATTAATTTGGTTAACAGGGTACTCTGCACGCTCTGGGAAGTCAAACAGATGCTGAGAAATGTGGTATGGCGATGTAGAAAAGGCGCTTAGCGGAACCGCCTTGCTTAGGCATTTTTAAGTGTAATTACAAAAGGAGTTTGTAGATGTTTGCTTTTATGTATGTAGTTGTCTGCATTGTCATTTGCTCTCGGAGGGCTGGGCCACGGTCAAGGGCTCGCCACTGTTGGGGCTTGGCTGCTTCTTTGTGGTGCCATGTGAAGTGTGGCTTCCAACACGAATGCATATGATCTGTGTGATCGGCTCTGGTCCACAGGGCTGCGGTATGAGCACCACTGCTTACCGAAGCAGTCGTGTTTTACTGCTTTGGCGAGTCAAGCAAAGCTGCCGTGACACTGAACCAAAGCGGAGAAACTGTCTGGATCAATTAGTAAGGCCAGAGAAATCAATGAGAAAGAAAATACCAAGAATGTTAATGATGTGACTTGGAAAACCAGAACCGTGCCTGCAATAGATTGTTATAGTAAACCAAGACCGGTCTCCGGCACCTGGCTGCCCAGGGCGCTGCTGGCCCAGAGCTGCGCGCTAGGAGCTGAGGTGGCGATGGGTGTGTGGAGTCCTGAGCTGTTTCTGTTGAGGAAAATAAGGAAAAGATGCTCCTCCCCATAGAGATGAGATGTGGGGAGAAGTCTGGTAGGAGCTGCTGATGCACTGCTTATCTGTTTTCTTAGAAACACGGTCCACTAGCAGCCAGCTGAAAATCACTAATCTTAGTTGGGCACAAAAACTCGTTGGTGTCCCTGCGCTGTTCACCTGAGTCGGGCTCCAGGCATTTTACTGGAGGAATTGCTGTTCTCTAGGCAAGGAATCTGCTTTTTCTCTCTGTTTTGTGGTTCCTAAGTCTCCCTCCTTGCTTGTGTGCTGGGAACAGTCCCTTGGGCACAGTGAGCTGTGGCCTGGGGGCACGGGTCCCTTCAGCGCTACAAAGCATTTGCACCCTCAGCACGCTCGGTCCCCAGCGGAAGGCTGGCTCCTGCTGCCCAAAGTCCCCTGGATGCATTTTCTGGACAAACCTTAGGCTTGCCTGTTGGGCAGCGGACGTTGCCCCTCACGTAGGCGGACATGCGGATGGGCTGTGCGGGAGCGCTTGCTCACCGCTGCCAAACCCTTTACTTTGAGTGCTTCCAGTCTGTTTCCTGTGCTTCTCCATCTTTAAGGTCTTTCTCTGTTCACCTGTATAAAATGGAGACTCGTAAGTTATTTGTCACCTCAGGATATCTTGTGCTATTGACAGGCATCACCTGAGTTTTCACATCTGCTGTAGGCTGTGCCTTCCGCAGAGAGACCCACAGGGAGTGGGGGCACCCACAGTGTCTTTGGGGAAGGGCTCATACAGCGCTGAGGGAGAAGGCAACCGCCGGGCAGCGACAGGAAAATAAAATACCAGGGTGTCCTTTGTTCAGGAGCAGCGCCCGCTGCCTGCGCTGGGTGAGGCAGGGTCCCCCAGCGGGTTCCTGTAATTAAAGACCGTGTCAGGCTGCGTGCGTCGGGGGCAGAAGGAGGGCGCCTCCTGCCGTGCGCCCGCGGCGCGGCCCTGCGCGCGCCGGCGTGTGCCGAGCACGGGGACGTGTGCCGGCACGGGCAGTGGGGGTCAGCAGCAGGGGAAGCCCAGCAGCCGGGAGCTGGGAAGCCTGAGGCTGAGGGTCGGCTCTGCACGCCGAGCCGAGTCCTCTCGTGCCTGTATGCTACCGGGGAGTAACCAAGGCATAAAGTCAGCACTCCAGAAGCACCCTGGCCCACCTCCCCCCGACAGAAACCTGCTATAAACATGAATACATGTCTAAACCAAACGCCTTTCCCTCACGTTTGTGCCCTTTGGCGCTCATTTTTTGCAAACAGCCTGTGATTTGCACTGGCTGCAAATGCTCATGGAAACCGCTTTCATGTATTTCTGGGCACGGATTTTGAAATGCGCGTAGCAGCGGGTTTGCAACACCACCGCTGCGCTGCCGTTCTGCTCGCGGCTGCTGGCCACCAGCACGGTGCAGCTCTTTCATCGGCTGGGACAAAGCCCACGGCCTGAGCGTCACGTAGTCCCCATGCCCTGGAGAAGGAACGCCTTCCCAGTGTCCGCCTCCTGAACTGGCAGCAGCTCCTGCTCTCCTCTCTGCGCCTCCCGGTGTGTGCGGGGACGAGCCCTGCTGCTCCCCGCCGCGCTGGCCCTGCGGTGCAGCCCCGCTGCCCACGGGGAGGGCTGGTGGCATTGCTGGCCCTGCCGACGTCCAGGCTTCCCTCGGAGCAAAGCCGTGCTGGCACAAGGAGCGGCTTTTGCCTGACTGCCCTGGGCTTGTCCCGTACAGCTGCGTCGGTGGCAGACCACCGTGCTCCCGCCTGACCCCTGCCACAGGCAAAACCCCACCGCTTGTGGTCGCTGCGCTGGCAATTCAGATTGTATCCAGAACTGGTGCTCACCCTGTGTCCTTCCAACGCGCAGAGCTGCTGCACAAATGGCATAATTTCCAGTGCCTAGCCCGTTAGGAGCATCCAGCCGGAGGGCCTGGGGGCGCTGGCTGTGCCCCGCCAAACCCCTCTGGGTGGCTGTGAGGCTGATTGTCCTCTGGGCGCTTCCGTGATTCCAGCCAGAAGGAACGGAGGAGCTCTCCCCAGGTCCCTGGGGAAGCCGTTGGGGGATGGCCGAGCCCACCGCATTGCTCACCGGAACCATTGACTGGGATGCATTCGCCGGTTAAAGCACAGGAGATGCTCCTGGAGATCCAGACCTGGGAAGCATCCACCAGCTGAGGGGCTTCAGGCACGGGAGGCGGGATGGGTGCAGGGGGCAAGCCCGGGGCTCAGAGACCGAGGTGCCGTTGGTGGCCGTGAGAGTGGGATTAATGCCTCCACGGGGGAAAACTGTGGGATGAAGGATATACAGCAGGATGGGCTCGACAGGAGAGGCAGTGCGTTAATTTCCTCAGAATAAAGAAGGGAATTATCTATGCTGGATTTCTGTCCACAACAGAAATGGATTCTCTTGTATTTTCAGCTTCACACATGGGTCCAATCGAAAACTCATTGAAGCCAAGAGGAATATTTCTATTGACTTCAATAGACTTTAGATCAGGGCCATAATGAGGCATAACATGATGCGACCAGATTCAACACTATGTAGGTCACCGACTTAGAAGAGCACTGCTTGCTGCTAATAGCAGATAATTCCCAGGCCCTCGCTGATGCCTTCCCGTTGCTTTCAGCTAGAACTAAGCCGAATTCGTATCTGGATAAAATGTCGATATTCTGGGCTTAGGCAGAAACTAGTAACCTGGCAAACATACATGAATATATTTATTCATGACGTGCAGTGCGGGTGAGTTTGGATCTGGAGATAAGCACAGACAGATGAAATTTGGATAACTAATGAACCCGAAAAAACCACTGATAAGTTGAAAAAAATTGGAAAAATTGGACAAAGTTAAAACCTGATTGCCCCCTGTTTCAGTGTTGTGATGAAGGAGTTTTCTGAGCTGACCAAGAGAGGGGCACTAAGTCCTTTTGAAAGCCTTCAAGTGCTACTTCCATCTGGCCGAGCATTTGCCAGCTTGGAAAGACAGAAGTTCCTCGCCGCAGGGAGCTGCGTTGGATGGTGCGTGCCCAGGCATGCAGCTCCCGAGGGCGCGGGGATGCGCGGTCCGCCCTGCCGTGCCGGGGCTGATGGGGGGAGTAGCGGGGGAAGGCCAGAAATGCGTCGGATGAGAGAGGTCAGAACGAAGCCAGTTAAAGCCAGCAAGTGAGACTCCTTTTCCTGTCATGTTTTTTCCTGAGGGATGCTGCCTTTGGGTGGATGGTGACTGCTGAGGGTCTTCCCAAAATGCCCTGAGACCGCAGTGAGAAACGCAGAGCTGGTATTTGCTTGTCTCTTCCCAAAACTCTGTGTTGTCCGGTATCAGTGAAAATTGCGGCACTAGCTCATGGCTGTCCTTGAACGTCCAGGGCCAAACCTCTCCTTAATCCGCCACCTGCGGAAGCGATGTGAGTGTGCAAATGCCAGCTCTCACGGTGGCTCGAGTGAGGGGCCGTGGTAAATGGGGAGCAAGCGGCAAAGGAGAGCAGGGCAGCACCACGCGTCTGGAGACAGGCGCTAAAACTGGAGGGAAAAAAGAAAGAGAAAAAAAAGCCAGTGGGGAAGGAAGAGCGGAGTTCAGCGTCCGCTGCCAGCTCCGCAGACGGCTCCTCGCGCACGGGCGGGAGCGTGCCGGTGGTGGGTGGGAAGCCATCCTGGCGCTGGGCTCGGCACACGGCGCGCAGCGGAATGCGCCCTCACCTCGGCTGGGGTGGGGGGGGCAGACGCGGCAATGGGGGCTTGCAGGGCACGGGACAAGTTTGGGGGTGGCTGTGTTACCCCTGTGCCGTCCCGCGCTCCCTCCCGCTGGCACGTGGTCCCTCGCCCCTGCCGGGGGGGCTCGCTGCGGCCGGCAGTGGGGCGGTGCTGCCCCGGCGGCCGGTGCTGGTCCTGGTGCCGGCGCTGGCCCGGGGCAGCCGTTGGGTGCTGCCTGCTCGCCCCCTCCTCGCCGGCACGGTGAGCCCCTCTGCCTGCAGCAGTGGGCAGGCGAGGGTGAGCGCTGGCCCTGCGGCGAGGAGCAGGGAGCAAGGGCGGCTCTGTGCCCGGCACATCTGCGCCTCTTCCAGCTGAAACCTCCTCTGATCCAGTCTGTGGCTTTATTGGTGGGAGGGGAGAAAAACCAGCTCTAAAATCCGGCCTAAGAGAGCACATCAGGAGAGGAAAAACCTTCCCATATTTACTCTCAGTAGACTATTAAACAACACCAGGCTATTAATTTGGCTTTTGAGTCTTCACTAAAGCCCATAAAAGCGCACAGTTGTCAAATGGAGTTCATTTTAATTTCCTTTCAATCACAGTAAATTATTCAGGTGATAAATCAGCTGGGGCAGCCTCCTGGCTGTAATAGAAACCCTAATTCCTGGCTAATTATCCAGCCCATTGCTGCCAGCAGATCAATACCCCTACCGAATGGAAAGGGCGCGGGGTCTGGGCGGGCAGGGTGGCGGAGGGACGGCAGCTGGGAGCACGGTGGGCGCCCGTGACCCCCGCCCCGCGCGGGGGCTGCGGGGGGCTAAGCTGTGCGGAGCTCCCTCCTTCCCCAACGCCCCCTCCCAGGCAGCGGCGTGGGCCAGGGCCGCCGGGGCTCGGCCTCTCGGCGCCCGCCCCTCTGCCTCTGCTGTGCTCGGCCGGGAGCGGGGTGCGTGCCCCCGTGCGGATGTGTGCGAGATGGAGCCTGCTGGGGGTTGGAGGGGATTTCGGCACCCTCCCCCTCCGGGGTGACCCTGCTGTGCTCTCGCTGCTCGGTGGGAAACGGTGCTGGCCCATGGCTGCAGTCGCTCTGTTGGTTCCACGAGTGTGGGACTTTGCTGCCGATCCACAAGATAAGCCATGGCGGCGGTCGCGTGGGGTGGGAGCAGGGTGCTTGCGTCCCAGGGACCTCGCCTGCGCTGTGGAGATGGGCTCGCTCCTCGTGCCACTCCTCTCTGCCAGCCGGTGATCAACAGCGAGACGGGGAGAGTGTCCTTTGGGGAGTCAGAGCTACTCAGGAGGAGATCTCAGGCTGGTAATATTTTCTCTTGCTTAGTAGTACCTTGAAATAATGGCAGAATTTAAAGAGGTTAAGAGAAGACCGGGGAGGACCAGTGCTCCGCTGTAGCACAGGGCATCTCGCTGGGGAGGAGCAGCAGCCCTTTGGGGACAGCAGTTGCGCTTACCCCCATTTTCCCTGCGTGAGGCGGCTGTGCGGGAGCTGCTCTGCGCACAAAGCCCTTCAAGCCCCGAGACGACGATGCTAACCGTGGCCTCCGGTTCATGGGGAGCCCTCAGCTCCTGGCGAAATCACAGGGTTATTCTGCAGAGGTGCGGGTAGAGCTCCTCCATCTGCCTCATCCCTCGGATGCTCCGGGGCGGGCAGAGCTCGGAACCACCCTTGGCTGCTGGAGGCTGAGCCTTCAGCACGTGGGACTTTGTGTAGGGTCCCTATTCCTGCTCACCATCACCGTGGTTATTGGTTATTTGGGGGGACCCAATAGGCAGCACGGGGCTAAGGGCCCAGTGCTCTGGCTGTCCAGGGGAGGGGGATGTCCCCGAAGGTCTTGCTGTCCAGATGAAGAAGATGAATAATGGCTGGGGGGAGGAAGGCAGCTTCACCTGCAGTGCGGGTTAAGGGAGAGCCGCTGTATCAGCGACTTCTCCGTGGTGCCGCAGAGAGGCTGAAGCCTCCTCGGGGCAGCGTCTTGTGTCTGAGCCCTCCATCCTTCTGTTGTGCTGCTGGGAGAGGGGATGCACCACCTTGTCTTTTGGCTCTGCACTGTTTAGGGTCAAGAAGGAGAAGAGAAACCTGCCCATGGTGTTTCTTCCTGCTGAAAATCAACTTTTATGAGTAGAAAGCCTTTCATAGAATAGCAACAGAAAGCACAACTCCTTGGGCGCACAGTTCCCATTCTCATCCTTGCCTCTCTGCCCTCCCTTACAAGTCTGTTTTTGTGCGTGAAGACTGCACAGAATTCCTGGCCTGTGCTGGCTCGCTGTGACCCGTCGTGTTGGGTGGTGACAGTCAGACTGTGTTGTGTGACTCCTGGCATTCTGTGTGGCAGCGGGGAGTTCCCTGGGGGAGCACGGCGACGGGAGCTAGCATCCTGCTAACATCTCTGCATCAGCGTCATCTTTGCAAAGAGCGCCCTGCAGCTTGCATGGACCCCAAGGGCTGGAACTGAAAAATCCGGCCTTTGAGCAAGCAAAAAAGGTGGGAAGCCAGGCAGGTGGGATAACCCCAGGGATGCCCCGTGCCCCCACCTGAGCACAATGCCCCTGCCTGCGAGTCCCTCCCCATGGGGAGCGGGTGGTGGCCCATTTTCCCACTTTGTCTGGAAGCACTGAGCAGCCCGGGGTCAGGATTTCTCCTGAAGAATTTTCCGAGAGGCGACAGGGAGCGTTCCCGGGGTCTGCAGCGAGCAGCGAGCCATGCCCCGGCAGCGCTGCCCTGCTGAAGGGAAGCTGCTGCTGGAGGACGGAGCTGGGGTTTCCCTGAGTTGTTGTCGTGTAAGGAAACCCATGGACAGTTTGTGTCGTCCTGGGTGTCTCTGTCCCAGCCAGGCTGCAGTGAGTCAGAGTCTGAAGAAACAGACCGAGAAGCGAGCAGAAAGGACCGCTGGGCCATGCCTGCTTCTCCTCTCTCCTCCCAGTAACGTGTGGCCGAATCGGTGCAATGAGGCCAAGCTCGGGGCGAGCAGCAGTGCCCGGGTCTCAGGGATTTCGGGGTCTATGTGAATGACTGGAGCTCTCCCAGTGCCCGCTACTTCACCAGAGAAGCCCCAGCGATGGCCTGGGTTATGCCCGTGCTGCTGCCCTCCGAGTCCGCCGCGCTGGGGGCTCGTGGGGCTTTGCCTGGGGACCATGTCCAGCCACAGGGGGCAGAGCGTGGGTCTGTTTCCTACCTGGAGGAGTCCTGGTCACCTCCTCCCCTTGCCCCAGCAGGGAGGGGGAATCCCAAAATACCAAGGTAGACGGCGCCTTCACGAATTGCCTTCTTGTTTTTTAACAGCCCCTTTTGTCCTCCTGGTTGCTCGCAGATATGACCAAGTGTGAAAATACAAATTCCCGAGTTAGGAAGGGCCAGCCTTGCTGTGTCTGGAGCTCTGACATCTCCTCTGTCCTCGTCTCTTTTCTCTCTGCTCTATACGGATGCAGTGGGGGATGTTTTTTGCCCCTGGCAGGCTCCCCAGGTTGTGCACAGGCTTCTGCGGAGGGGTTTGGTGATGTGTGGCACGGCCGGCAGCGCCGAGGGCACGGTGGCTGGCATGTCACCGGCTGCTGGCCCCGGCGTCCCGGTGAGGCTCCCAGCGCTCCGGCGCACACGCGCGGCTGAGCCTGCGGGAGCTGAGGTCTCCTGCCTGCGAGGGCCGAGCGGCTTCCCGGTGCTGGGGCACGCTGGGGGTGCTTCAGGGACCGAATGCCCTCGAGGAGGAGTGTGGTCTGCTTTTACCCTGAGGGAAACAGCATTTGGAAATCGCAGCCTTAGCACTGTTTCTGTTGGGCAAACGCTGGCGGGGGATGCTTTGCCCATCACTGAGTTCCAGCTCAGCACTTTACACCAGCTTTAGTCCAGAGCTTAGTGATGACAGCGGAACACAAAGTCCTGCAAAGGCAGCAGGCAATCTCCTCCTCCGGGAGACTCCCCACGGCTTCCGCAAGTGTGGCACAGAGGTGGGAAATTAAAGAAAAGCTTTTCCCTCTTGGTGTCTTGCCAGAAGCGTCCACATTTCCTTGCGATTTGGAAGCTGGCTTTGAGTAATTGCATCTCTGCTCATCATGTGCTTTGTGATAAATAGCTGGATGTCTATCACATCAGCAAGTTTTAAATAAAACCCCACATCTTTGTCTTCAGTGGAATCTTCCTTCCAAGGTTTCATGCCACCAGCAGACAGCTAGCGGAGAGTCTGTCGTTGCAGAAGTCCCAGGCAGCAGCCAGTGGAACAGTGGGCCCTGCCCAGGAGCTGAAGGAGGGCAGCAATTTAGTGCCCACCCGTCAGATTTTCAGTATCACATCAAAGCGCAATATACAGGCAAGCTGAGCAGAGTTGTAATTGCTCACATAGTCTTTGTCCCTTTGAGAAATAACAGGGGAGTCATCCATGCACTTCACAGTGTGCACGTATGTGCCGTTCCACTCGTGTAGGAGAACAGATCCGAAATTGTCCTGAAGCTGGGTTTCTCTGTGGAAAAAGGCAATGTTGTGTAGTGGCGCTAGTTGGCCAAGATTATGTCACAGCAAAATTGACCACAACCTCCTTACGTCTGTGTTAGCCCTGCAAGGGAGGAAGAGACAAACCTGTGAGTGAACACACCTGCCTGCTGATTTATTTAATGCCTGCCCTGCTCACGTTGTGTTTGGGGGGAAGGGCTTGCGCTGGCATTTGAGGAATGAAACAAGACTTCTCTTCTTAGTCCCTGGTAAACATCTGGATCCCGCAGGCTTTGAATAGTTTCGAATACAATTTCCACCCTTCGGTTTGGAAATCACTGCTGTTTTACGCTCATTCTGTAGTCTCTCTCTAAATCTGTCCATCACTTCAATCAACCAAGATGGGTTTCTCAAAGTGAGCTCCCTACACAGCTAGTGAACACCTGGAGATCTCAATGCGCCGAAGCATCTTAGAAGGAGCCGAACTCTTTGCAGCGGTGCGCGGTGGGAGTACAAGAGGCAGGAGCATGGGCTGACGCGGAGAGGCGCCGCAGGGCCCGGGGAGCGCTTCTTAACCCCCAGGGACAGTCGGGAGGGGCAGAGGTTGCCCTCAGAAGTCGTGCAGGCTCCTTTGTGCTGGGTTTCAAGACCCAGCTGGATAAAGCCCTGAGCGACCTGGCCTGGCCCTGTAGCTGGCCCTGCTTTGAGGGACCTCTGGATTATCCTATGACCTTGACGTCCAGCTACCTGCTGTTAATTCCAACTGTTAGGATGTGACTTAGAGAAACCTCCTTACGGTTGCGATGGAAGATGCGGAAAGGGTGGCTGGGGTGGGTGAGCAGCACCCAGTTCCCACAGCGCGCAGGGTGAGGTGCGGAGCTGCCTGGGGGGACGCACCCAGGAGCCTAAGCAACTCGCTCGGAGCAGACGCTGGGTTTTCAGAAGAATGCCATGGGTTTGGGTTGCCATTTGTTTAGGGGGGAGTTGAATGAAACAACTGACAGATGTAGTTGTATGATGACAAAAGGCAATTGAGGAGCTAAGCCACTTCCAGAAAAAGGGGCTGGTTTCAAAATTCCTCTCTGCTCATGTGAGTAGCGGCTGCTTAAACATCTGGTGGCAGCAGAATGTGCTGAAATGAAAAAAATAATTAAATCTGAAAGGAAGGAAAGTCTTATGCTAAGAGAGCAGCTTAACGTGTAGGGGGATGGTTTCAGCCCTGCTCCTCTCACCTTGAAAGTGTAATTGAATGAGGGCAAGCTCGGAGCAGCAGGGATTGCCTCTGCTCATTCTCGTGCTGCACGAGTCCCCTCAGCTCAGAGCTGACCTGAGGTCTGGGTCAGTCCGGAGCAGGCACGTGCCTTTCCGAAACGAGAGCTGCGGAGCGGAGCCAGGCAGAGAAACCATGCTCGTCCAATGCTGGGTTTGGCCAAGAGCATTTGCCCGGTTATTAGGACCTCTCCACATATTTAAACCACTTGATTAAGTAACAGATAGAATTAAGGTACACCAGAAATTGTCGCCAGATTATGAGCCTGATGAGTGGTTTTCAAGCGTCGCCAAGTTGCGAGGCTTCGCGCCAGCGGGAGGTTTTGCTGAGGCACGGAGCCCTCGCCTGTGCTTTGTTCAGGCAAGCAGCCGCTCTGCTTCCTGTGGCCGTAGGGAAGAGTTTGAGAACAGGACCCAGGCGCAGTTCTGGACGTCGGGTTGTACCAGCAGCGCGTTCCCTTCTGGTCGTCTGACGCGGTGATGTCGTACTGCCCGTGCAGCGCCCGGGCGCCTCCAGCACAGCCGACGTGTTAGCGGCAAAATGACGATTATGGCGGCAGCAGCAGCAGCGTGCCTGGCTGAGCCTGCCTTCCCAGCAGAGGATGTTTTGATAAAAGCTGAGATGTTTCACTGAAACATGTCATCTTTGATGATTTTCCTGCATAGAAGGTCCCTCTCTGGAGCCTTGCGTGTCAGCGAGGAGGTGCAGAGCCTCCAGCAGCGGCGGGCTGTGGGTGCCATCAGACGGAGTCTCTTTACCTGGAACCAGCACCCTACAGGTACCCTACAGGTACCGTGCTCGTTGGTCAGCCTGCCTCAGTTTTGCTTCATCTTCTGCACCCGCGTGTGGACCATTTTGGATGTTCCTGTGTGGTTTTTCTGAAGCCAAGGAGCCCGTTCCCCTGCCCTGCGGGCAGGCGGGGAGCATGGGGTGTTTCGGTGTGGAAGCGGGCGTCTCCGAGGTGCGTGACGCTGTCCTGCCCCGCTCTCCGGCGCCTCGTCTCGAAGCCTCCGCCCTCCGGACCCGCTGCTGGTTGGGTTTGGTTGTCAGCTGGTCTCAGCTAATTAGCAAAGGGGGAAACCAGCTCAAGATTTACCCCACGAGATGAGTGGGGTTTGGTGCCCGTTAATCCTTAGTGTCACATCAAAGAAAGCACCGCATTGTTCCCCAGATCTTCCCCTGCCGGGGGTCTCCATCACACGACACGTGCCTGCAGGACAAGCGGAGGAGGAGGAGGAGGAGGAGAGCCTCCACACCTCTGCATCCCCCAAAGCCCTCCCTGACGCATCTTGTTTGCTGCACAAAATACCCCGGTTAAGGGGTCCAAGCCTGGGTGAGCCGCACTGCCGCCTGTAAGAGCACAGGTTGTTGCCATGGAGTTTGGTACCTGCTGCCTCCCTCACCCTGTGCCCCTGAGGTCTTGCAACTGGAAAGTGCTTCATAAATCTCCCAAGAACGATGTTTGTCCTTACGTTTCTGGCTTGTCCATAAACACGTTGTAATGACAACTGTCTTGCCATATTGTGGCCCTTCGCATTCCAGTCTTGGGTACGGGTGAAGAAATGAAAGAACAACTCTGGAAAAATGTGCTTGTGTATTTGGGGATTTGGCAGGGAGCTGGGCTTTGCAGGGAAAGCTGCCAGCCCCAGAATGGAAAGCAGAAGACACCTGATCCCCGTAGGTTCACCTGGCTCCCAGGGACACCAGCAGGAAAAGTGAAAATCTGTTGGAAAATGAAGAATGCGTGTTTGTGTCCAGCTTTGGAAGTGGCCCCAAATTTGGGAGTTCATAGGTTGATGCAGATTTGTTCAGCTTTGGCTTTGCAACATATCACAAACCACAGCAAACTCCGTGGCTTTCCCTGTTGGCTTCCATCTGGGCAGAGATTCGGCGTGCCCGGCGCTGCAGCGGCTGCGGGAGCTCTGGCTGCCCGGAGGCTTGGTCGGTGGTGAACGCTGCCTGGGGTGTTCTGCCATGGGATGCTGCTTTGAAACTGGCTTACTGTGCATGATGCATATACGATACAGAGAGGGTGAGGAAAGGATTCTCAGCTGGGATTTGTGAAACACCTTTGGGTGGTTCATCTGAAAGTGCCACAGAAACACCGAAGTTGTTCTTGCGAACGTGCGCAAGACCCCCCCGGGTGTCGGGAGCCGTCAGTAGGACGGATCAAAAAGACACAGCCACATCGATGTCAACCTCACGCACGTTCTCAGCGTGCCCTCATGCTTGGGCTTCCTATTGCTCTGTAGGGAAGTGCTCGACCGTGGTGCTGGTTGTGTTTCCTTCCCTACTTCCCCATGCCCGGTGCTTCGGTGGACGCCGTGGAGCCACCGCGGTGGGGATCATCCGTTTTCCCTCCTCCGGTGGCTGAAATTGCTCTGGTTGGGGGTGGAAGCGTTGGGCTCCTGCCCTGCGGAAAGTGTGGTTTCCCAATATCTTGTGAGAACGAGTGGCATAACGTCATTATGTACCGGGTTTGCAAAAAGCAAGCTGCTTTTTCCACCAGGCTGGAACGTTTTGCTTTATCTTAACAGGGTGCGTTGCGCTTTATTTCAGTTGTGCGCCCCTTTTCCAGCGTTGCGCGTAGGAGGGCGGAGGCTGCTGACGGAGCAGCGAGGGGACCCGTCAGCTCGTGCTGGGGAGAGAGGAGCCATGGGGAGGAGAGGGTGGGAAGGAGGGGGAGAGGAGGAACCCCCTGCCTGAGTCCTGGGGAAGGGTGGCGAGGAGCAAGCGAGGGGCTGCCCCGGGGGGAGGAGGAGGAGGAGGAGGAGGGCTGGGGGAGGAGGAGGAGGGCTGGGGGAGGAGAAGTTGGAGACGGCCGGGGCAGGGGCTCTTTGGGGAGGAGACACCAGCGTGGCGGGCTGCAGTGGGACATTCCGGACGGGTGTGCAACGCCGGCACTGGGAGGAGGCTCCTGCAGAATTTGTCGTGCCATTTCTGTGTTCCTCGCTAAACCGATGCAGGAGGTTCCGGCATGGGAAGGCGGGCAGGAGCCCGCGCGGGGGCTGTGAGAGCGTGCCGGCGAGCCGGGGCAGCGCTGACGAAGGCGGGTGGGAGCTGGGGTGAGCGTCGTTCCGTTTCGTGTCCCGGAGGAAACAGAGCAGTGTTCATGCCGGGAGAGGAGGGAGCTGTCGGGGATCGATGTGCGGTGGTGGAACTTGCCGATCCTGGCAGAAGCAGGGGTCAGCTCTCACCACCGCCGTGCTGCCGCCGTTCTTCTGGGCGTTCCGTGTTGGCATGGTGGGGCTGGAAAGCTGAGAGCCACCTTGGCTCGCTGGGTTGTACATTTACTTGCCCGTGGGCTGGTCTCACCCTGCTTCTGCTTACAAACCAGAGGAGGGGCGCCCGCTGGCCTCCGCTGCCCCAGCCGAGCGACTGGGACTGCCGTGGCTGGTGAAAAGCTTGGCTGGAAAACACGTCCCAGTGTCCACAGGCCTTTGCTTTCTTCCCACCAGACTTCCCAGGGGAGGTTCAAAGGGCCGGGGGTGCGAGGGATGGGAGGCGGGGGTTTGGCAGACCGAGGGGTCCAGCATCCCCGTGTACCCGTGCCCAGACACCCCACGCGCTATTCAGAGCTTGCTTTTATTTGGTCTGCTAGCTCTGACTAAGAAATAATAAAAATAATAATAAAAAAGGGAGGATTTCAGCAGCAAGCGTGGGCTGTTTCGGTGCTGCTGTTCCGTGGGGTTTTGTTGCTCGCCGCGGGCAGCCTCGCTGGAGCGTGCGTGTGCGTGCGAGTGCGCGCGGGTGTGATTTACTGGCCTGTGCGATGCCACACGTCTTTAGAATTACAGTGCCCATTTCCTGCTGAAATAATTTCTACAAAGAGAGGTTCCTATTACAGCAAGAGGAGCGTGGACGTCATGATTTATTATTATTTATGGTCCCAGGGCCTTGTTTATGCGCGATGGGTTAGGTGCTCAGGATAGAAATGCCATTATGCAAATGACATTGAATGTCCTTACTGAGCCTAAATAATTTTTGTGTTGGACGATTAAACCTCATCTGTTATTGATATGGGCTGCAGTCGGGCTATTAAAGAGTCCCAACAGTACTTACTCCCAGTAATGGGAAAATTGAGAGGAAGAGGCTAAACAATTGCCTCAAGTGCGCCGTGATTGTCTGGTAGGAGTGGAACATAACGAACCCCCTGAATGGAAATCGTGTTTACTACTTAGGGATAAATAAAAAGGGAGAACATGCAATAAATTACGCTTTGTGATGTGAATTGGCGCACCAGAGAATTTGCGTACTTTCAATTTATTTATTTGAATTTTTTTTGTTTGAGGAGCGGGGGGGAGGTGGGTGGTGGGACGCGGACACCGGGAGCAGCCAGGACGGATTCCCGCGGCGCCTGCCCCCGGCCGGGCGGCTGGGGAGAGCCGTCCTCCTCGGCAGCCGCGCCGCCACCACCGCGCCGTCCGCTTTGACACAGCTGTGCGGTCACATTTTGATCAGTGTTGATAGCTTATGAATTCCAAAATTGACAAAATTTACAGAAAAATGAGGATAATCCATCTTCCTTAGCAGCCTGTCAGGAGCTGGCTATACTTCATAATCTTCAATTACAGATGCTATTTTCAGACATTTGCATGCAGATATTAGAACAAAATGAAAACGAGGAACAAAGAGCGAATGGAAATGCAGCTATTTATATGTATAAGGGGAAAACAACAGGTAAATTCCAGGCATTTAGATTGGATTCGGGGGTCCCTTTGGAAAATCTGAGAGCGGCTGCGTCCGCTTACGGGTTGCACCGTGGAAATGCGAAACGTAGCGCGTCGTGTCCCACATGCAGATCGCCTGGAGATTGGGTCAAAAACAGGTCAGTTATTCTGATGCATGAGGGTAAATGTGTTCATGGCAGGGTGCGCTGGCTAATTCCCACTGTCTTCAGAGGAATCTCCAGGGATGTGGACGGTCCTAATTGGATTTGGGCTAAAACAAGGCACAGCTGTTAATTTTTTTAAAAACATACATGGTTTGTGAAAGGGAGATTCAGAAATACTGGGTTTAAACTGAGAGGAAAAGGGTGCAGCACTTGAAACTGAACTTCCATGCCCTGTGAGGCAGCAAAGCGCCCAGCGTTGCCGAAAACAAAGAGAACCTGGGCTCCGGCCCCAATTAGCCGTGGCAATGGCTTTAACTCCAGAGCGGAATTGGTTTTGGTGGCCACAGTGGGTAGCGCAGGGAACGTGGTGTAAATTATGGAGTGGGGAGGGGTGGCTGGCGGGTGGCAGCGCGAGGCTTTGATGTATAGGCTTTCGGATGCCTTCCCTGCCCGGATCCGAGGCGGCTGAGGAGGGGGGCGTTAGGATGGATTTTCCATTCCCATGGAATTTCAGGCAGAGCAGAACCGGTGCCCGTGCAGCTGCGAGTGGCACCAGGTTTCTGAAAGCCAGGGGAGATTAATTAGAGCTGCTTTGGATTAAGCTCCCCAAGCCATACCTAATGTTTCAGATTTCTTCCCTTCGTCAGGCGGAGGTGGGGTTTCCATGGACCCGGCCTCGCGTGCGCCACTTCTGCCTTTATTTATTAATTGGGAAGTGTTACGATGTGATGACCTGGCAATGCTAAGCACGAGTGCTGGCTTGCTGCTGCCATGAGGGGTGAGCGGGGGCTCGGTGGCTGTGGCCTGGGGGACGGCGCCGCGGCGTTTGGAGGCCTGGGATGAGCGTCTGGCTGGCTTCAGGGATGAGGAGCACCCTGGCCGCGCCGGTGCACCGCGTCGGTTGGAAGGGACGGCAGCACACGCGGTCCGGGCGGGAGCAGACCAGGTCCCAAAGAGCCACGGTGGCGCGTTGCTGCCGCACTGCTGGTGCTGCTGCGTCCCCCGCAGCGCCGCGGGCCCGGGGCGGCCGTGCCAGCGGCGGGAGGGCGCGAGAGGCGTCGCTTCGTGCCGGCCTGCTGTTCTGCAGGTGAGATTGGGAAAACTGGGCAGATGCGACGAGCAACACGCGCCAGTCCCAGCTGGCTCCTTGCAGCGGCCGCTTGCCCCACGCAGCAGCCGCCTCCGCTCTGTCTTTGCTTGGTGCCGTCTCTCAAGAGGGGTGTGGGGTCTGTGCCCCGCAAAAGGCACGGGGCGGGGGGGGGATGCATTTGCCCGGGTTGCAGCGCTGGCACAGGGCTCATCCCAGCCCTGGGACCGCCCAGAGTTCCCCACGCTGGCACCCCAGAACCAGGCTGGTTTAGGGAAAGGTCTTGTTCCCCGCTGTCTGTCCATCTTTGCCTGCCACCTTGGGATAAAATTCCAGGTAAATCTCAAGGAGAAAATTGCTGTCCGTGTAGGGTGGGTGGGCCTTCAGATGGGTTACGTTCAGGAGCCGTGGCTCGGGAACGCGCGGGTGAAGCCGGCGATGGGCTGTCTCGCCACTTCCCAGCAGCGCTGCAGGCGGTGGCAGCGCCTGCCTCCTGCCACGCTGCACACGCTTTTCGGAAACGGCACCGAAACGCTCCTGCGCCCCTTTCCCCTCCAGCCCATCGCTTCCCCCGCCCTGGGGGGGTAATATTCAGAGCAAAGCCTCAGCGGCGGAGGTGGGTGTGGAACTTCTCCCAGAGCAGCAGCCCTCCCACCTGCACGCCGCGGCGAAGGCTGGCGGGGAAAGGAGCGTGCAGACCCCCCTGCCCGCCCCAGGGGGTGCGCTACCGCCCGTGGGCACGCAGAGCCGCCCCCCGCTCCCGCCGGCGCCGTGGGGCGTCCAGCCCAGCCCCTGCCCGGCCCCCGGGCCCCTCCGCCCCAGCCGAGCGGGATGCGGCAGGGAGAGCACGCAAGACCCCATCCTTTCGGTTTGTCCTTCTCGGTCTCTCCTTTTATATATTCCTCGTTTCACGTGTCTGTGTTTTCTCTCCTCCATGCTATGGCAGTGGTGCTCCATGCTGATGAGACAGTGCGTGGTACAACCGCAGGCAGTCATTTTTCAGGTAATTTCCAGGGTACTGAACACCCGACTCTTGCTTTTTCACCCACCGAGCAGCAGGTCGGGCTTCCCGCTGCGCGGAGAGGGGCCCCTGGCCGTGCCTGGACATCCCGGGCTGCTCCCCACCGGCGGCGGTGCCGGCTCGCCTAATCTGAGACCCCTTCGGCTGCCCCCCCAGCAGCTGGGGGGCGCTTGGGGAGGGTCAGCAGGAGGGTCTCGATGGAGCAACGAGGTGAGGGGCTGCTCCACGAGCACTGCCTCCCCCTGGGGTCTCCTCTCCTCTCCAGATGGGTGTCTGGAAGGACAGGCTCTGCCTGGGGGGATGCCACCGTGCCCCTCATCAGCGGGTGAGCCCGGTGCTGCAAACCCTTAGCGCCCGCAGGGCTTGCTGCTTCTTCAGGGGGTGCTGTGATCCCCCGGCTGCTGCACGGGGGCGCGGAGGGCTGCAGACAGTGCCTGCCAGTGCATTCAGGGGTGAAGGCTCTTCTCCTCCTCACCCCGGCTCCCTGCTCCTTGGGGGCCAGAAGATGCCGCCTTCTGACCCTCGCCTCCCTGCAGCACCTCGCAGCGGGGCGGCGGCGGCCGCTGTTGGCAGTGGATTGTTTTCCTCTCTGCCCACAGCTCTCGGCGGCACGGTGTCTCACTGCCACAGCAGCAGCCTGGCGCTGGCCCTGGCCATGTCCCCACTGCTTCGCGGTGGGAGCTGTGACCGCAGAGATGGCAGGGACTGTGTGAGGAGCGGGGGGTGGCGGCCGCCGGGGCTGCCCCTTGTCCCGGGCTTGCTCTGCCTGGGTGCCAGGAGCAGCGGCGGTGGCTAGTGCATGGTCGGCGTGGCTCCTGGTCACCGGTGGCTCCGAGAGGAGATGCGGGCACAGTTTTGCCACGGGAAGAGGGAAGTGGCTAGAGAATCCCTGAAAGCCCCACTGTTCTTACCTCTGGGAAAAGTTGTGGGCTGTTGCAAAAGAGGCGCAGCGCCTGCCTGCACCAATCTGCTGGGACTGGAAGCAGGGAGGGACCCCAGACCCCCGCTTCTCACGCCTCCGTCCCCGGGAGCCCTGCGGCAGTGCTGCCCGGCCGTGGGCTCTCCCTCCAGACCCTCCTCTCCCTCCTGACGCTTCCAGTCTCTCCGGTCCGCAGAAGCGGTCCCAGGGCTTGGGGCTGCGCCGCTGCGGGCAGGCGAGACGGGGCAGCGCTGCCCGCGGGGGGGCCGTGCCACGGCGCGTCCTCCGTCTCCCCGTGGTGGGGTGGCGTGGATGAGTGCGGGGTACCTCTGTGGTGGGGTGTGCTACACCCCGATAGCTGCTTGCTTCTGACACTGAAACTGGTCAGCCCCCCCGAGCCAGAAGGGCCACGCTCGCCGTTCATGGACGTGCTGCTTCCAGACCCTCGCAGTTCAGAGGTGAGACCTGGTCCTGCTCCCTCCTGTGCCAGGTCCTCGGGCCCCGGAGGGAGCGAAGCTGTGGTGTTTCGGCATCTGCAGCCACTCCAGAGGCCCGTGCCTGGGCTTTGCAGGCAGGGGCTTGGACTGGTCCCAGCTGGGATTGTGTGAGGAGCGGCAGCCCCACAAGCCACTTTTGGCTGTGGGGGCTGGATGTGCACCCCCTGGCCCAGCCCCGCGTGTGACCCAGCCCATGGCACAGCCGGATGCCTCCTCCCAAGCCACCAGTGTCCAGCTCCCCCAGTGGAAGCTGGAAGCCACGTTCACACCCTGCCCGTGGGGAGTGGTGGATTGGCGTGCTGCGGGAAGATGCGATGAGATTGTCTAGTCTGGATGGAGTGCAGTTACGCCGTGCCCAGAGCAGCAGGGGTGAAGCAAGGTGGCCTTCCCCAGGGAGCGGCGTGTGCTTGTCCCCAGACACCAGAAATGCCAAACAGCAGCGTGCAAGGACAGCGTTCTCCGCGGCGGCGCTGCCCGCCCGTCCCACGCTGCTGCCCGCGGTGCCTCTGCAGGGCTGCAGCCACGATGGGCTCCTCCTCTGTGGTGCCAGGTCGGGGCTGTGGGGAGGGAGAGAACCCAGCGGTGCTGCCCAGCGCGAGGGGAAGGTGGGACGCAGACATCGGGCAGCGTGGGGTGGGGTGGGAAGGCTGAACAGCACGCCCTGGTAGGACGTGGAACGAGAAGAAGGGGGTTTGGCTGCGTCTGTAGGAAGGAAGAGGGCTGGGACCGTCGCTGGCGTCCTCCGCGGAGCAGGGGCTGTCCCGCCAGGGTGCAGAAGTGGGGCTGGAGCAGAGGGGTGGGCGTGCGCGTCTCGGGGGCCTTGGTGGCAGAAGAAAGGGTCTGGGTGTGAAGGCGAGGGAAGTGTGAGGGCACGGAGGGTGTCGGAGGAGGAATAAGCTGTCAGGGCTGAGGAACAGGACAAGTTCAATGCAAAGGTTGGGAGGAGCACGGGAGACGGGCTGTTGCTGAGAAGCCTTTGGTCCAGGGGACCACGTAGTGCTGATCCGTGGGCCGGTTGAAAGGACACGGTGGCCAGCAGCTGGTCACTGCCAAAACATGTTTGGCACACTCATCTGCAAGAGGTTTGTATGGGGGACCCTTCAGGGTGGCAGGGTGTGCTCGTGCCTCGTGCAGGCGGCCGGCTGTTAAGGGTTGGTGATCCATGTGGATTCGCTCCTGTGTGAGCGAGAGCTCAGCAGCAGGGACACAAGCAGACGGGTCTGACCCGAAGCGCTGAGCTCGTGGCAAACGCCAGGTTGCCGGGTTCTCGGGCACTTCTGAGAAACTTGCCAGGGGGAGAAAGACATGTGGACTCAGGTCAGCTTTTGTTTCCTTAAAAAAAAAGTTAACTTTTTGATTTGGTGACTCAAACCCCCCTTGGGGTCCTGGGTTTCCCTGCATTGCTTCAGCCCTGCGCAGCCTCTGCACTGACTCAGTCTGCAGAAATGCAGCGGGGATCAGCCCCGGCGCGGCGTTGCTCAGTTTATCTGTTCCCATTGCTGTTCCTCACTTGGAGTCGTCGCGCTCCAGTTGTTAGGGGCATGATTGCGATCTGACAAATAAGGGATTAAAACTTAAAGTGCAAATAGCAACAGGGAAGGGAGAACTTTGAAAGGGAACTTCCCAGTTTTCTGTGAATGATCCTGACAATAAGAAATCATGGAAAAAGGCAAATGAAAATAAGCTTTCTGCTGTGCACATGGAAGTCCTTCTGGATGTGTGGATTGGCCTCACCCGACGTAGATTGCCGTAGCTACACGGACTTTTACAGGGTCATAGGACAGAAACAATCTGATTTCTGAGGACCTGTGCTCATTTACCGTAGCTCTGGCTAATGGGATTAAAAAATTCCCACGAGATGAGAGAGCATCCTTGCAACAGTCAGATGATTTATTCTTAAATAATTTGGGTTTAGGAACAGTTGGCTACAAATCCATCCATTAAGCAAGCGCTTTTATTCCCTGTGTGATGATGAGGAAGTGCAGCATTCCCAAGAAAAGGGGGGAAACGGGACACCCCATTTCCACTTGCTTATTAGCGTCTCTTCACGTGGCACCACTGAAAGGAGGAGGGTTCAGGATAACTGGCACCAACACGTTTCGCTGACAAGCCCGTAACTTGCACGCAGCAGTGACAGCCCCCAGTTACTCTACAAAACTTGCTCTTTGAGGAAAGCCTGGCTACATATTGATGAGTTTGGCTTTAGTTTTATAAAGAAGCCCATTTCGGTGCTCTCCGAGAACATCGCTGATAAGCACAGACCTGCTTGTTGAGCATTTCGGATGTGTAACAGCCCCACCGAAGTGGGCATTGCCTTTAAACCCGACTAGCAAAGGATTTTGAGTTCTGTACTGCACTTACTTCTTGTTGTGCAGGAAAAAAGCTCTTGAACAGTAAATTTATTATCACTAAAATGCCTTTTTGTTTCTTTTTCCAGGCAACTGAATACTCAGCCATGGCATCATTAGCTGGAGGATTGGACGACATGAAGGCCAATATAACCAGCCCTACTTCTGCGGATTTGGGAGCGAGCGTGCCCGGGCCTCAGTCATACCCGATTGTCACAGGTAAGCAGTTTTCCAACGCCGATAAGCAGTGCGAGGTCTGTGTGCGTGCACATTGGGGGTGATGCCCTTTACGGAGGAGTTGTGTCAGATGTGGAGTCATTTGCTCAAAGAGTCTCTTTTTAACAGCGATTTGGTAGCAGCTCTGTTGAAAGCCAGGTGCGTGGCTGGTGTAAATCAGCTTGGAGCCAACGGACGAAGCATCCACCCCTCTTGTCCGGGAAGGGATATTCCCTTCCGCTCCAAGCCTGCATCCTGAACACCAAGACGTAACAGAAAAGCAGGACGCTTGCCTCTGCTTTTGGGCTCTCTTGCTTGTTTTCCATAAAGGTGCCTGGCGTGTTAGACTGGATGGAATTTTTATGACAGCTCAAACCAGCCTGAATTTTGGATGCTTTTGATTCCTACCCATGTTCGTGTTTTATACCATTTCTGGAATTATAATTGGCTGAGCATTTAAATGATAAGCAAAGCTGGTTTGTTCGAGGAATGCAGCATCGCCTGCACTTAGGTAGCAGGCGTCGGGTGGGAGCTGAGGAGCAGCTAGAGCTTGGTAAATGCTTTGGTCACCTGGTTATTTGGGGCTGACCACATCGGGTGGTCGTGGAAGGAGATTGCCCAAACAGTAAGAAAGTGATGAAATTGTGTCCCAAAGGAATTGTAAGAATCAGAAAAAAGGGACTTTAAGCTTTAAGGATCTGTGTTTCCTCTGTGTCTTACCTCACTTCTGCCCTCGTGTCCAACCTGCGCCGGTTTCATCACTGGATGTTCTTCGTTTTGCCAAATATTGGTTTTACTTGTTTGTTTTGTTGCTAAAAGGGAAGGTGATAGAGTTTTCAGTATTGTCCTATCTTGAAAGTGTACGAGCTCTTCAAGCAGGAGAGCAGTTCTGAAAACAAATGTTGTTACAGAAGTGCTTTAGCCCAGTGTAGCATCAGTCCTTGGCTCTGCCTGCCAGAAGTTCAGGAGTATTCAGATAAAACTGGAATGTTACAAGACCTGTAAGGAAATCCTCGAAGTGGGAGGAGAGAGACTTCTTGAAATTCTGTCAGGTGGGTGGCTGAAGAGGTAGACTCACAGATAAGAAAGGTGTCCAGGGCTGGCTGGATGGACGGAAAGAGGGATTTTTGGATATTTGTGGCTTATGGACGGTAGGGAGAGGAAGCATAGATACATATAGGGCTTTAAATATATATATTATATATATATATATATAAAATTTTATATATATATATAAAAAATATATATATTTATATTTTTATATATTTTAAAATGAATATATATATTTATATTTATATATATATATATAAAAGAAGGAACCTGAACTGTCACATTTGGGGTCATAAGCCATCTGTACAGCCTATGAAAGTCAAAAATAAATGTCTCTTAAGGCAAATTATTCTGTAA
This sequence comes from Nycticorax nycticorax, assembly GCA_023375905.1. Classification (NCBI taxonomy): domain Eukaryota; kingdom Metazoa; phylum Chordata; class Aves; order Pelecaniformes; family Ardeidae; genus Nycticorax; species Nycticorax nycticorax. The sequence continues at coordinate 177,658 of JAKFQP010000355.1, read as the reverse complement.
CTGTTTGCTGCAGAGCTCCCTGCATCTTCCTTTGAAGCCTGAAGTGCTGCTCCCTGCAAAAGACCCAGGCTGCCCTGGCCCATCACGGGCGCCCCGTTGCCCTTTGTTCGTGTCCCGGGGGTCTGTGGTCTGTCTCTTGCTCATCCCAGCCCGTGCCCCTGTGACAGCCCCATGCCCTGTTAGAGGCACGCGTGCTCTGCTGATGAGCACAGCCCAGCCGCACGCCCGGACGCGTGAGCCGGGGCTGGAGCATCGCCACGTGGGGCTCTCATGACCAGGAGCACCCACAGCCTACGGTGTGAGATGGGAACCGATGGGAGCCATGTCCTGAGGGGGAAGCAAAATAGCAAGAAATTACTGAGATGCATTATCAAGGAGCAAAAGTTAGGAGGGCAAGATGATGATAGAGAAGCTGAGCGCTTCCTCACTCCTGTCTCCTTCTAAGGAGCTGCCAACCAAGATCTGCACCCGGCCAAAATCAGGTTCAGCCAAAAGCTGTTGTTTGGTTTGATGCTTCAGCAGACCTTGTTCTTCTACACTGGTGTAGGCACGTCTCGTGCTTCTTTCATTACTGCTTCCTTAGAGTTTGGTGAGCTGCTGATCGTGTTCGTCAGAGCAAAACTGGCTACAGGAACGAAGCTGCAGGGCTTGATACGGATTTCGTGTGGCTTCTCCCTGTGACATAGCCTACGCTTCAGCAAAAGTTCCAAATGTTAAATGTACTAGTTCTCATCAAAAGCATGGAACAGGCTTTGTGAGAAGCCAACCTAGAAAAAACCTGCCATTGGTCTTAAATGTGACAGGGTGAGAGCTGTAACAGGACACGTTTTACAAGGCAGTAGGTATTTGCATTTTTAATTTGGTTTGGCTATAGAGCTTTCTAACACCTGCATTCATAAAACTTAGATTTACACAAGCATATCAAACCCCTTTTAAAACCTGTGCCTTTTGATATATTTTTGGAGAAGGTTGTCAGACTGTTATCCTCCCTTTTCCATCCATAACACCCGTAGCCACTGTTCTGTGCTGCTCGTGCTCTGGAAGCCCCTAGGAGCCCCCAGCATGACCTGGGCCCTATAGTGCTGGGCATATACGATACGACCAAGTCGTGTTCTCTGCCCCGAGGCTTCCCTAATGAGGTGAGGGGACTTGCAGACCATCAGGAGCAGGAAGATTTAAGCAGCAAACCACACTTTGCGATGTGCAAGGCATGTAAGTCATGGCACACTTGGTGATGCGTTTCTCACCATAGCTCTGGACAGACTTCTCCATTTCTCCCAAGAATTAGCTCACTTTTTCAGTCACACGTCTTTTCCCACCCCGTTTTCGTGGTGGGACAGGGGATTCAGAAGAGGAGACACATGTATTGACCCTTTTTCACTTGTAACCAAAAGCTGGGTGTTGCTACTGGCCCTACTCCTGCAGCAGGCATTGCTGAAAATCAGGAGGATCCGGGCGATGATACACAGCGGTGGTTTAGGAGGGTGAGGTCCAGCAAGCATGTGCTAACACATCGTGTAGTCTGCCTCCTGGGAACTGTTTTGTTGTCTGTGGTCTGACCAAAGCTGTGGTCCAACTCAGTGGCTTGGCGTTCCTAAGCTGGGTCCGGGGTGGGTGGTTGGGGGTAGGCAGTGGATGAGGCAGGCAACACCTGGAAGAAGGTTAGCGTTGTGTCAGCCCCGCTGTGGTGGTCAGGAGCTGACGCAGGAGAGAAGTCCTGCCAGGGGCAGGTCCTGGACCTCGGCCCCTTGTCCAGCAGGTGAGAGCCCGAGCCGCACAGGTCTGTGATGGCATTTCTCCTGTGATCGGCTTCTTGTTGGGGAGGAATGGCCAACCTGAACTCCAGTCTGTTCTTGAGATTCAGAAAGCTGGGTTGCTTTTAATTTCTTCACCCTTTTGTGAGTGTTTCCACTCTTCCTCACTCCAGACAGTCTGCCCTGTGATGTGTCCAGGCAAACTGAGCAGGACACTGAAAGCCTTGGGGGACGACTTGTTTTGGTCATGCTAGCCAGTATGTTTTCAGCTGTGAAAGTGAGGGGTGGCTGGATAAAACTCCACAAAACCTCCGAAGTCTGTGCCTGGTGGTGCTAATGGCTTGAGAGGTTGACCCCACCTCTCAGGTGACATTCCAGATTACAGGCACTGTTGTAACACCTTCACTGTCATGAGACCAAAAGCTGCTTGAAACACTGGCAGGCGAGTTGTAGTATCTGAAGAGTCTGGTGGTGGGAGATGGTGTTTGTATCAGCAACTCTTGTGGTGTGCATGAAGTGGAGCTGTCAAGGACAGGCTGGAGAGTTGGGCAGAGAGGAACCTGATGAAGTTCAACACGGGCAAGTGCCGAGTGCTGCCCCTGGGGAGGTTGAACCCCATGCACCAGGACAGACTGGGGGCTGACCTGCTGGGAAGCAGCTCTGCCCAGAGGGACCTGGGGGTCCTGGGGG
>JAKFQP010000355.1:153721-168241 GCA_023375905.1 Nycticorax nycticorax | reverse complement strand
CGGGCTCTGCTCCCAGGGCAGGGGCGATGGGACGAGGGGCAACGGCCTCAAGTTGTGCCAGGGCAGGGTGAGGTTGGGCCTGGGGAACAATTCCTTCCCCAAAGGGCTGTCAGGCACTGGAAGGGGCTGCCCAGGGAAGGGGTCGAGTCCCCAGCCCTGGGGGGATTTAACAGCCGGGCAGAGGCGGTGCTGAGGGCCAGGGTTTGGGGGTGGGATGGCAGGGGTAGGGGGGCGCTTGGGCTGGGGGAGCTCAAAGGGCTTTTTCCACCTATTCTTATAAAGATGTTGAAAAGAAAATGCAAAAAGCAAAATGCAGTTTAAAAAAAATGTCAGTGGCATTTCTTCAAGATAGAGGTTGCCTGTTTTTGAGCTGCTTGATGAAACTGGCACATCTACCAACTGCGAGGAATCTGCTTGTGGAAACCCCATGAGAATCAGCAGGGACAGGGACTGCCTGTGCTGCCGCGGACTTGACACCCGACTTGGGATTTTCACATAGATGTGGCTGAAAAGTGAATTCAGTGAGGGGATGAAAGGAGTGCTGGGGTCCCTCTGGAGTTTTCCTTCTTTTCATTGTACATTCTTTGCAACAGTCTAAATTCCTTGAGCTTAGCCCTGTGATGACACTGTACTTTTTTTTTTGAGCACTAACTCCTAAAAAAAAGGCTCATGCATGAGCAATATCCCTCTAAATAGGGGACATATGTGGGTTATCCCCTTCCCAGCAGGTTTCGGTTTGACACTTGTGAGTCCAGACGTGGTGGCCTCCCCAGAGCCGAGCATCCTCCATGGGAAGGCTGGTCCTGGACCACTGGAGCTTGAGCGTCTGCAGGAGGATGGAGGGTTTGGAAGAGCATGGTGGGAAGCCACTAGGTGCTGTTGCAGCTGCAATAATTGCCAATCCATAAGAGGTGTGGGATACTGGGGGATGTGGATGTGATTCCCTTCATCAGCAAATCTGGTTTCTGGTGCCAAACAGAGGGCTTGCTTTTTCTCCTTCTGTCCTTGTTAATATTACAGTAAAGATGGAATATGGACACAGACTGTTCCCAGGCAGTGGTGTAGTCTTGGATGGGTCTGGTAGCTGTTCCCCGCTGGGCAGAACCATGGCCGGCGCTGCCTGACCTGCCTGTGCTGGCCAGTACAGCCAGACCCAAAGGTGTCCCAGCCTGGCTTGCTCCCACGCTGGCACACAGACAGGCGAGCTGGTGGGACAAGCACCAGCTCGGAACAAGATGTGACCTGGCCTTAGCAAGCCAGGGCTTCAGCCAACCTAGCCCGGGTGGCAGAGCTACGTCTGGACCCCGAGCTGGCTGGGGAGCGTTGCCCCACGTGGCCCTGCCGATCCCGCCCTGTGGCAAGCAAGGGGCAGCCGTCACGCCAACAAGCAGGCACTGGCACTAGGCTGTGTGACAGGGACAGGGGGGACGAGTGTCACGTATGGTGTGCCCCATACATGCACGTGTGGTTTGCAGGGGTGCAGAGCTGCGCCTCTGCTCTGCGAGACCCTGCCTGCGGCTGCTGCCGTCCTGCCAGGAGGTGCTCAGCTCCTGTGTCCTGCCCCGGAGCATCCGGGGAAAGGCTGGGGGAGCTGGGCTTGTTCAGCCTGGAGAAGAGAAGGCTGAGAGGGGATCTCATCAACACCTACAAATATCTCAAGGGTGGGGGTCACCAGGACGGAGCCAGACTCTTCCCAGTGGTGCCCAGCGCCAGGCCAAGGGGCCATGGGCACAACCTGAAGCAGAAGAGGTTCCAGTTGAACGGGAGGAAGAACTTGTTGACTGTGAGGGTGGCCGAGCCCTGGCCCAGGCTGCCCAGGGGGGCTGTGGAGTCTCCTTCTCTGGAGATCTTCACCCCCCGCCTGGCCGCTGTCCTGTGCCCCCTGCTCTGGGTGAGCCTGCTTGGGCAGGGGGGTGGCACTGGGGGAGCTCCCAAGGTCCCTTCCAACCCTGGCCATGCTGGGATTCTGTGATCCCCACGGCGTTGTCCACCCTGGAGTAACCGGTGTTCACTGCGCAGTCAGGCGTTTGCGTGGCGGCTGAGCCCTGCTGCCTTCCCCAGGGACGCGGGCGGCTGCCGTGGCCTCTCTTACGCTGTGAGGACGCGCGAGGCTGCGGGAGGTGCTTCAGCTCTGGCGGAGGCGGCAGAGGTGGGGTCACCACCTCGCGGCCAGGCGCTCCCGTGTCCATCACATTCATCGCCACGTAACAGGCTTGGGGATGCGCCGGTGCGGGCTGCGTTCCGTGGCTCACTGCCCAGGAGGCAAATCTTGCCCGTACCCTGTCCAGGGTGTGCACCACCTGTGAGTCTCATCAGCCGGGGTTCTAATGGGGGAAGGTCTTCATTTCTTAAGGTGCGAGTGGGGATATTGGTGGGCCCTTCTGTGGCATGGATAAGTAGCGCTGAGGTGCTCCCTGGGTGCGTCACCAGCGACGGCTTTGGTGCGGAGGCAGTGGTGAAGGGGACTCGTCAGTGCCTCTGAGCGTGGCGTGGACTCAGCAGAACCGCAGCTTGCTGAGGTGGCGGTGGCTGAGGAGCAGGAGGTGGCCCTGTGAGCCCTGACGGGGACGCCTGCGCTGTGCCCTCTGCTGCCCTGCCCGCCCGCCCCACCGCGGGGCTCATCGCTGCGTCTCACCACCGTTCGCCTGGCGGTGGGCCTGCCGGCCGATCCCCGGCAGAGCGGCATCCCCAGCAGCCTGGCTCCGCACCGGGCCAGCACGCGGTGGGCAGCGGCGCCTGTCCCCGAGCTTGGCCCCTTGGGGTGACGCAAAGCCAATGCTCCGGCGCATCGCGTCACCCGAGGGCTCGTATACAGCGGTGTTGCCCCCGTGCTTTCCTCTGCAAGGTGTTGCCGGCAGACCCTCATCGACGCGCTCCCTTGCGGGGGCGGCTGCTCCGAGGTCCCCTGGCCGCACCTGCAGCCCCGCGGTGGGGACGGCACCGTCACTGAGGTGGAGGTGGTGCCCAGCGCAGCCTCAGCCCCCGCGCCCAGCACCCTGCACCCGCACGACTCCGGACCTGGCCCTCAGCCACACGAGGCTGTCGCAGGCGGCGGGGACCCAGTGGTGGCACCGCGTGGGGACACAGGGCTGAGTAGGGGTGGGGAGTGACCCTGGCATTCGGTCACCCCCCCAGGATGTGGTCCCAGCTTTTCCTCCCCCGTGGGCCCTCTGGGGCGGTAGGGAGCCCCCACAGCTCTGCTCGGCATCACACGCGTCCCGCGGAGCGCAGGGCAGCTCTGCCCCTGTCGTCAGAAGTGCTGTCCTGAAGGGCCTCGTTTCTCTGACCTTTGCAATTATTCCTGTCCAATCTTTCTTCATGTTTTCTTTTAATTATTTTTCCTTTTTTTCTCTCCCTCTCTTCCCCCCCCACCACCAAAACTCCACCACTCCTCTCCAGTGTATTAAGGATGTGAGTGAAATTGATGGCTGGAACGTCTCAAGTCTTTATGATGATGAATGACTTGCACTGCCAAAGCTTTTATTGTCTGTGATTTGGGAAGAAGGGGAGCTGATTTATCGTGGCCGACTGTCATGCCATTTAATACAGTTATAAATCCTGACGCCACGACGGGCACCACGGGCCTGGGGCCTCCTCTGGCCACTCGCCCACCCCCCTTTTGCCTCCCCGCTTGATGTCCCCAGCTCTGCTCCTCGGATGGGCGCAGGCCGGGGAAGCTCAAACCGGGAGCGCCCACGTGGAGGGTGACGGCTGAGGGCTGGGCGAGCCCCGAGCATCCCACCCGGACCCGGGCGGGGATTCGGCCTTGGACCTCCTCATGTCAGAGAAGCTGCGAATGCACAGGACCACGAAACGCCGCCAGAGCCACGTCGCTGGTTCACATCCGTGCGCCGGGCTCCGCACGCGCTGGGGGCGAGGGAAGGGCGGTGGAGGGGCCATGCGGTCCTGGGAGGGGGGTGGTGGGCTTTTTGACAGAAAAACCACATTGGAGCGTTTTTGGCCATCGCGGTACTTCCCTGGCCAGAGCGAAGCGTGTTCAGCGCCATAACAAAGCTTTTCCTGCGTACCCTGCTGCGTGGGGGTCGCGGCTCCGTGCCTCGTTCTGTCCCCTGGTCTGACCTCGCTGGAGGGCACCTTCCATGAAGCGACCCGTGCGCCGATTGCTTCGTGACCTGCCCAGTGCATCAGCTGAGCTGCGCCCGGCTCCGTCATGGGAGATGCTGCCCGCCCGCCAGGCAGACGGGGGGAGATGGGACCTGGAAATAGGGGCTTGGTCCTGCCGCCTGACAGGGAGGTGGAAAGTGCAATTCTCTCTTAAACTGATACCAAACGAGGTGCTTCAGGGTCTTTGAACTGAAGAGAATAAAATACTCCAACCTTGACAATCAAAAATACTTTGGTGGAAAAATACTGAAACCCAAGTATGTCAACATTTCCACAGCTTCACTTTTTCCATCACAGAATCCAGGTAGAATGCCCAATTTCAGCTTTTCATGTCATTCCAGGATAAAAATAGCATTATTGAAGTATCAGAAAAATCACACGTGGGTTGCCGATCTGAACTTTGTGGAGCCCTAATTAAGATGTTAAAATCTAGGGTGTAAATATTTTTCCTGTGAGGAGTAGAAAACTGCTGATGACATTAGCAATGATCCTTAGATTGGAAATGTCTCCATCTCAGATTAATTCCAGATGCAGATCATAAATATTGATTCCTGTGAGATGGAAGATTTCAGCACGGGTTTAACGTCTCTGCAAAACAGACTGGTGGAAGCTGTTGGGTTTTTCCCCGCTCTGTGTTCATGCAGCGGGCTGAGTAACTGATTCCCAGCATTCTCCCCTCTTCCTCTCCCTGGACGCTCCAGTGGGCTGCGGGGTCGTGCCCGCCCGCCCGGCTGCTTGCAGGGCTGCCCTGCGCTGGGCGGCGTTGGTGCTGCACCCCCCGGCCCATTGCCAGCCTTTGGGGTGGGCGCTGGTGAAGGGTTCCAGGGGTCTGCTTGGGGTGGGCAGGATTCACACCTAGGCAGGTTTGCATGGCTCCTGGGCTTCTCCTCCTGCTCTCACTGCTCCCAAAAGCCCTCTGGATGTCACTGCTGTCCTTTGCAAGGCGACTGGAAACCCACGTCCTCCTCTTCTGCCTGGCTGGGTCCCTCTGGACTGCTGCTCTCCCATGCCCGGCGGGGGGGCACGAAGCCCCTTCCCCACAGCACCACCCCAGCCCGGTGGGTCATGGCAGGGACCTGGGTCTCGGCGGCCACCGGCACGGGCTTGCCTGGCTTCTGGGATCCCCCACCACAGCCCTCGGACCTGGGGGCAGCGTCCCCTGAGCTGCTGGGCTGGGAGGAGGTGGTGGGCTGCCCTGCCCGCGGCTCCTCGCCTGCCGCTGGAGATGCTCCGGAGCGGTGCCTGTGCCAGCAGGGGCTCTTTGGGCAGGCGGCCGGCAAGCTCACGTCACAGCCCGGGGTCCCCTGGGTGCCGGCAGCCCCGTGGGAGCGGTGCCAGGAGGCAGCGGTGGCCGCCACCGTCCTCGGATGCTCCTCAGGGAGCGGTGGTGGCAGCGGCGGCTGGCGGAGGGGCCGTCACCGCACCTTCCCTCAAGCACCGCGCCGTGACGGGGACGGTCCCGGAGGTGGGCAGGGGAGCTGGCTGTACCCCCCCGCGCCCGCGCCCTGCTGCCTCTGAGTCGCCGGGGGACAGCAGGGGCTTGCGGCCTCCGCGGCAAACCTTGCAGGTCTCAGCCCGGGCGAAGGATGCTCTCCCTGGCCAGCAGCTCCCCCGTCCTCAGGGCAGCGCCTGGCCTGAGCGAAGGCTTGGGACCGGAGGGGTGAATTGGAGAACAGGGAGTATGCGGGGGCGCCCGCCCGCCTCGGGGCACGTCCCTTTTGTTAACTGCTAAATATTTGCTAAACGGGCTGGAAGTGTGGGGTTGGAAACGTGCTGGATTTCCATTTCTTCAAGAGGCAGAAGCTGGAGGCTGGCCACCTCTCCCCACACACGTCCACCCGTTTTCACGAGCACCCGTGGCTCCGCAGTGAAATGCTGCCCATGCTCTTGTTCTCATCCTGTAGGCCGTAGCGTTTGTCTTCCTTGTAGCTCCGGTGCCTGGAGTCCTGTTACAGCAAGAGGAGTTTGCAATCCTTCACAAACCGACACCAGCTTTCGGGTCCTCTTGGTTGCAAAGAGGGGCTATAAGATCGCTCCTCAGATGCTGAGGGACAGGGTTTGGGGGTGGGATGGCAGCGCTAGGGGAACGGTTGGACTTGATGATCTTAAAGGTCTTTTCCAACCTAGACGATTCTGTGATTCTCTGATTCCTGGGTGTACGCAGAAATTCAAACACTGGGAAAGAAACAAAAGGAAAGAGTATTTTATTTAAACATCTCGTGGTAACAGTCGCCCTCGTGATTTTTGTAGTGTACGGAACAGCCAGCTCAGCGTCTGCAGGAGCTGGGATCCCTTGGACCACAAAGTTCCCAAGCTGCAGATCCCCTTGGTCATCTTGTGGCTTTCCAGCAGCACGGTGATTGCTGTAGAGACAGTCTCACAGAGCCTGCTGTGCTGGTCTTATTAGAAGTATTGCTGTGCTGCAGAAAGGAAACAACAATAAAGGGAATATGTTGCTCCTGCATGCGCTGAGAGCACTGATCAAACCACATGAGATCCCATTTCAGACATAATGTGCATTGGAGGGCAAAATTAGATTGAGAAGTAAATGGACCCTAAAATTTCCATAGCTTTATTTGTCAGAAAGCTGTTTCATTGCGTGGTTTAATTCTCCGAGTTCTTTCATTCATTGCATGTAGCATGCTGGCTGGAGTACATTTTAGAAATAATGGGATGAAAAAAACCCCGTCTTTAATTTGGTGGTGGCTGTGAGGTGTGTAAGGGCTGCTCGGACCTGAGATGCGAGGGGGTATGAAATGCAGAAGCATGTTACGCGGCTGCAGAAGGACGGCCGGACCGGCACTTTCTGACATTTAGCAGGAGGAGGCATTTTGTTTTGGGATTTATTTTTTTTTTTTGGCTTTTGGTTTTGGTTTTTTTTTGCATTTATTTAAGTTCTGAACTATTTGAAGTTGGCTTTATTATTTCCATTCGAAAGTAAAGTTTCATTTCACTGCTGCTTGTAAAATACACTGCCCGATGAACTGTGCTTGCCCAAGAAATAACATTTTCTAGGCTAAGATCTGCCATGGTGGAAAGCCCATTATTTTCATGCGAGATTTCTTTTCTCTCGCCTTTTAACACGTCGCTTGACAGGAGGAGGCTAACTGGTCTCTGGGATAAGTAGACACAGGGGGTTTTTGCCTTTGAAGGCAACACTTGATGTCATTTCCCCGCTAACACAGATTGCCGAGCAGAGCACTCCATGTGCGGCGAATCCCTTTCAAAACAGTGAAAAACCGCGGATCGGTATAATTGGCACCCGTGGCACGGCCGGAGCGGGAGGAGGACCCCGCGCGCGTCCTGTCCCACGTGCCCCTTTGCGCGCCCGTGCCTCCAGGATCCATTTCCCTGCCCAGTTTTCCCTCCAGAGCCCGCGGACGCTGGCTCGGCTTCCCTCGCGCCGCTTCGTCAGTTCCCACGCGCTAATTGCCTGCAACTATTGCCTCTTCCCGCCCCGTGGGGTGGGCTGTGGAGGTGCAGAGGGGAGACGTGCCCTCTCCAGCAAAGTCCCTGCCCCCTCCTGGCTGTCACCTGGGGCAGAGGGACGGCGGTGCCCACCTTTGCGCTTCATCTCCCTCTGAAGGGGAGGTGTGACCAGACCCGAGACTTGTTTGAGTATCTCCGTCCATGTCACTGTTAAGCACGCAGTGGTCTCGTCGCCGAGATCTCATTTTGCCCACAGACCCTGTCCTGTTGGGGCCAGGACAAGCCACCTCCCACCGCTCCTGAAACCTGGGGACTGGGGAGATGCTTCTCCTCCACGTGGGTGGTGGGGCTGAGCCCTGGGCCAGGAGCTGGGGGGGCTCAGCCAAGCTTGGGCTGCTGAGTCCTTGTGCCCCCTCGGCCCTTTTTGGGGTCCGCATGCTGGGCTGAGCACAGGCGGGGTCCAGCCTCCCTTGGCTGTGGCAGAGCCCTGCGGACCCCGCGGCTACCGACGTTTGCGGAGCTGCACTCAAAACTAAGGCTGGGGGGAGTGGGTTTTCCTGCCCTGTGAAAGCACGCAAGATTTTGACTTTTTTCAGAGCTATTTCCTATTAAAAAAAGACTGGATCTGAGGAGAGTTTAACAACTGGAAGTAGCAAACAAGGTAAAACCAGCCCAGAGCAGTGCGTGCCTCTTGTTTTTAACTGGGCCACTTCTTGTATCTGTCCTCAGTAGCTCACATTTTACACAGCGAACTAAGTCCAAACTTGAAAATTACGTTGGTTAAATTTTATTTTTTTAAGGAAGATTAAATATTCCAAGATCTTCAAAGCTTTTCCCAGAAGCTTTTCAAGTTAAAATGCCCAAAGCCTCTCTGCTTGCATAAACTCCAGGTTTCCGCAAGTCAAGGGATTTTTTTTGGCATTTCTGTCTCTTAACGCAAGGGTTTCATTAAAGAAGGCCTTGGCTGGCTCTGGCATAAAGGCGGACCCAATGGCCGTGGTCTGGCACGTCCTCCTCGCCATGCGCCGGAGGATGCCCCAGCGCCTGCCCGGTGCGCCCCGACCCTGAGCTGTGCGGTGGGGCACGCCGTCTTGTCTGCCTGCCTGCCTGCCCTTGCTTTGCTTCCCTCTTCTTTTTTCTTCCCCTAGTTTTATTTAATGAGCTGGTGTTGCTGACGTTGAATCAAGGGAATGGGAAGCACTGGCTCGAGCACGCAGTGGCTGTCAGTGAGAGGCCACAGCAGCAAGTGTGCACGCACAGCGCTGGCGGCGCGGGGCGGCGCTGGCAGGGGTGGGCGAGACACCCCGGGTTGTGCAGCGCTCGGCTCCTGCGTCGCTCCCACTGCGCGGGCGGCACGCCTGCCGCGGCGCCCGCAGCCTGCAGGTCACGGCTGGGTGGCCTAAGGAAAGCGTGCGCTTGCCCGGTGTTGCTGAGCTCCCTGCTTCCGCGCTGATGCGGCATCAGGGCGCGCTCCTCCGAGCTGGCAGCGGGGCAGCCCTGGCTGTGGATGGGGTTTCCCAGCGGCTGCCTGTTCGTCCCCTCCTTGGAGGACGACTGTGCTCCTCGTGACAGAGGTGTTCACAGCGTCTAAGCACGCAGGAGCCATGCGGGGACGGGCACCCGTGCGGGACGTGCTGGCCGTGCCCGCAGCCTCCCCCAGGGGACCTTCTCCTGCGGGGTGCAGCTCCGGCCGCAGCCCCCGTGCCCTGCTGCTCCTCCTCTGTTCTCCGAGGCGGTGCTCGGAGGGCAGGGACCCTGCAGAAGGCATTTAATGGATGTGTTGATAAAGTGCCTCCAGACCACCACGTGTCCTCCCACAAGCTCTCATCTGGAGCACTGCATCCAGTTCTGGGCTCCCCAGTTCAAGGAGGATGAGGAACTCCTGGAGAGAGTCCAGAGGAGAGCAACAAGGATGATGGGGGGACTGGAGCATCTCCCCTAGGAGGAAAGGCTGAGGGAGCTGGGCTTGTTCAACCTGGAGAAGAGAAGGCTGAGAGGGGATCTCATCACCACCTCCAAATATCTCAAGGGTGGGGGTCACGAGGACGGAGCCAGACTCTTCCCAGTGGTGCCCAGCGCCAGGCCAAGGGGCCATGGGCACAACCTGAAGCAGAAGAGGTTCCAGTTGACCGGGAGGAAGAACTTGTTGACTGTGAGGGTGCCCGAGCCCTGGCCCAGGCTGCCCAGGGGGGCTGTGGAGTCTCCTTCTCTGGAGATCTTCACCCCCCGCCTGGCCGCTGTCCTGTGCCCCCTGCTCTGGGTGAGCCTGCTTGGGCAGGGGGGTGGCACTGAGTGAGCCATGCTGGGATTCTGGGATTCTGTGATCCTCCTTGTGCTCCTCTCTGTCTGCCCTCTGCTCCCCTCGGTGCCCTCTTGGTAGAAGAAGTGCCAGCAGTGGAGGGTTGTCCTCCCTGGGGTGGGTGGTGGTGCGTACCTGGAGCGCGGCGGGACCCTCCCCGCCTGTCTGCCGCGCTTCCCCACGCTTCCCCACATCCCTGCGCGCACGGCGCTGGGCACCCGAGGCCGTGCCATGCCTTGCTGTGCCCGGACTGCCGGGGCGCCTGCGAGCCCCGCGCTGGGCTGGGAGAGGATGAAGCCTGAGAGGTGTGAAGGTTTCGCTTACCGGGAGCCAGGGAGGGGTTAAACTATGGTGACGCTTTTGGTACATGGCCGATTGTTGGCCACGCAAGAGCTGGGGTAGCGGTGGGCTGTTGCTGCTGCCCGCCTGGGGAATCTGCTCCGAGCCCGCGCACAGACGTCCCCTCCAGTACCGCCCATGTGCGTGAGATGAGGGGTCAGCCCGGGGACCTCCAGCGAGACCCAGGGAGGCCTTGGAGGTCGAGGGGGATGGCGGGGTGCAGCTCAGCTCAGGTCTGGGGACGCAGCCTTCTCGTACCAGCAGCCCTGACGAGTCCGTGGGACGCTGGGTGTTGGCTTGGTGGGGGGGTGCGGGAGCTCCGCGGCTGCAAGGCGGCCGGGACGGGAGTTGGACGCAGCGGCAGCCAAAGGGATGGTGCAGAGGAGGTGAGGGCGAGGGCAGAGCACCCCGCAGCGCCAGGGCTCTTGCTGGGAAATTGCAGAGAAAAGAGAGTGGAGTATTTGTACTTTCTGATTTACTGTTCTTCCTGTTCCTGTTGCCTGCTCTGCCTCTTTTTTAAAAGCGTGGTGGTGTCAATGGGAAGAGTAGAAAGGCACCTGCGACCAGGGCAGCTCCGGACTCCTCAGGCATCCGCCGCCGCCGCGCAGGTGAGGAGGAAAACAGACCCCATCCGCAGGCCCTGCTTCAGCGCAGTGTGCTTAATCTGAATTTTATGGCTTTGATAGCAGATTACGGTGCCGCTGTCACAAGCCCCTGCAGCCCCAGTCACGGTGGACACTGAGCATTTCAATGCCTCCTCCACTCATCTTTCCCCCACTGCTCCCATTCCCTGGCTGCTAATTTCACGCAGGCACTTAAACATGATGGATAATTGTGTTCTGCTTATCAATGTTTAATTTAAGGGCTGTTCCATCTGACCTGGATGCCCTCTGCAAGAGCTATGCCTCATTATTGATTTCATGGTCACACCTGTGACATTACCTGCTTTGTAGGAAGTAGACTTTGACATTCCTGCGAGGCTTTGGCAGCCAGAGCTAATTGTCAGAAGAATAATCGAGTCAGCAAAATCATTACAGGTGATCTGTGTGTTACCACTGTTTTATCTGCCTCTAATTAGGTGCAGGAGAGGTAACTCATCGCAGTAAGCATGCCGCACTAGGTTTGATGTCCACAAATAGAGCTAGATGAGCACAGGAGGGAAGTTATTCATTAACAGCAGCCTTTCGGCGTGTGGGGGTCCTGTGCTGGCCGCATCTCCTCCACCGGCGTAACGGGGCGCGGTGCGATCCCGTGGGCATCGGTGGGATGCAGAGGCTGAGCCGCGTTCGGGCTGGACCCGACGCTGGGGCATGTGCGTGGCGGCTCTGGACCCAAGGTGGTAACGACGGAGGTGCCGTGCTGCTGTTGTGCCGCGCGCGGAGCAGCGTTTCATACGTGGTGAATCCAGACAATTTGTTTAAGACCTGCTTGTCTCTGGCTTGGGGTGCTGCACTGCCCCGTGCCGCTGCCCTGGGCAGGCCCTGGGTGCCACATGCGTGCCCCCCGGCGGCGGCGGGAGCAGGGGATGGGTGATGGAGCTTGTCAGGTCCTTGTCCTGCTAACGGGGTTGTGCATTTGGCCAGAATGTTTTCTTTAGGATAATGATTGAAACAAGAGGGTCAGCACTACTAAAATCTTCGCAGGGCAGGGGAGGAGCTGCTCCAAGCAGTGTCTGGATTCTTCAAGTTTTAGTAACAGGTTTGACTGAAATAGCCTGGAAATTGGGGTTTGCTTCCAGAGATGAGGTGGCTCCCAAAGCACCATCTCGGCCCGTGACTTCGTTTTGCTCTCTCCGGCGTGAAGCGAGCACGTGCCCGGCTGCAGGGCACCACTCCTCGCCCCGGGGGAGCGGGTGCCTGGTGCGGCAGAGGGGGCTGCCGAAGCCCCTCGACCTAAGAGCAGTGAGTGCTCGCTGCTGGGGGCAGCGGGACAGTCCCGGGGGGTCCTGGAGGCAGAGCAGCACGGTGCGGCCGCCCTCCGGGAACCGGACCTGGCGCCGTCCTCCTCCCACTGTCCTGTGGGATCTCGGAGACCGCGCGAGGTCATTTCGGAGGGAGCATAGCCGGAAGCCGAGGCCGATCCATCCAGCTCGGCTGACTTTTGGGACAGATCTGCCCGTCCCTCTGGTGCACTGCTGTCGTCGTTACGCAGCACCCCTGCCGCAGCCGCGTCGGGGTTCCTGGTGTGCGGAGGCTGCCGGGTGAGGGGCTGAGACCCTGGGGCCAAATGGCGCTGGGAGCGCCTGCCCGGCTCCTCGCGGGGTCCCACAGGCAGGTCGCAGCGTGACGGTGCGGTGGCATCCCTTCACCTCCACTGCGCGTAGCGTAAACCTGCGCTTCTGGAAATTGGGCTCTGGAAAATCACGAAGGATCAGGTGAGGCAGCAGCCTCTGTGTGGAACCGTGGGGCTCTCCTCTGTGCAGTGGGCAGGTCTCGGGTGGGGGGGGTCCTGCTTTGGGCAGGCATGGAGAGGGTGTGGATGTGTGAGATGGACCCAGGGAGATGCTGGTCTGTGCTGGGGGAGCACCCTGGGAGATGCTGGTCTCTTTTGGGGGAGCACCCCGGGAGATGCTGGTCTGTGCTGGGGGAGCACCCCAGGAGATGCTGGTCTGTGCTGGGGGAGCGCCCTGGGAGATGCTGGTCTGTGCTGGGGGAGCGCCCTGGGAGATGCTGGTCTGTGCGGGGGGAGCGCCCGGTGCTGGGTGCGTCACGGGGTGCGTGCTGCCTCAGTGGCCGTTTCAGACTGGCCAACGCCTTGCGGTGACGCGTGCGACGGGGGCGAGCAGGCGCTGGGGATTCGCTGGCACCGCCGGGCTGGCTTTTCCAACGCTGTGGGCGACCTGTTGGTGTTGGACCTTCCTCTCTGGAGAGGTGGGATTGCCCCCTTAAGCCAGCGCGCCCCTAATCGTTGGCCGTGCTCCTGGGCTGATGGCAAGCTCACGCCCGCTGTAAGGACGGGGCGGCGGTGAAGGCTGCGACGCACGGCGAGCGCCGTTCCCCGGGCACAGCCTGCCGCACCTCTCGGAGGGGAAAATCGCCGGCCCCGCTGCGGCAGGGTTCGGTTCTGAGGCAGCAGCAAAGGGGCTCCGTAAGCCCCCTCCCCACCACCTGAACCCCCTGCATTTTCTAATGTATCCTTTGCAGTAATTAATTACCTCTCCAGTGGGTTCATTTCTTTCATACTGTTACTGGCAATCAGTTAGATAAAGGGAAAAAAATGTGTTGGTGCCCTGTGGTATTGAAAGTGAAGGGTTTTCACACTGTCAGGGTAATGAATTCTGCAAGGGTTTGGAGCACCTGAGCTTGGGGAAGTCCTCGTGTCATGTGTCTGGGAGTGACAACCCCCAGTGGTTAATTACTGCCATGGATGAGAGCTGAGCTGATAGCGAAATGAGATAATTTCATTAGTAGTTAAATTTGAAGTTAATTGGATTCATGTTTACACACAGCAGTATACAAAGACACACTTGGAAACGCTCTCTGCCACCTTTTGATTTTTTTTTTAAAGGTAGGTGAACTTTAGAAGAAGGCTTCTGAACGGCTCCCTCATTTCCTTCACCGCGGTTTGGAGACGGGAGGGTTCCTGCTCCTTCCCCCAGCCCGGCTCGGGCAGCTTGTGCCGGGGCAGGGGCACTCACCGGTGCCCGCCTGCCGCTGCGCCGTCTTGCTGACCTCTCCGGCAGCTGGCTGCAAAATAATTTCTTTTCTGGAAGAAAATTACTTATTTGTGCTTTTTTTGAGAGATGATGATTTGCTTTCAGTGCAAGCGGGCTGCCGGTGAACGGAGGGCTGGGCATCCATGGCCTGTCTTCTGCGTGCAGAGCCCAGCACTTTGGCACGAGGCTGTGCCCTCCGGCCCCGCAGTGCTAATTGATATAGTTATTATTGCCATCGTCATATTCTGGCCCTTGGAGTGCTGCGGGATGGACTCTGGCAGGGATACGCCCGAGACTGAAAATGATGTGCAGCCTTTCACGCCCGTAGCTGATCGTGCGGTGGTTGCGTGTGTGCAGGAGGATCGGTAACGAGGCGTTCGCTCCGCTCGCCCCGGTGCCAGCGGGGGTGCCGGTGCCCTCCGTCCCGTCCCGTGGGGCGCCCTTGCTGTGCAGCCCCGTGGTCCCCAGCCCCAGCCTCGCCCCGGAGGGCTCTGCCTGGTCGGTGTCCGGCGTCTTCAGTCGGATGCGCTCCCTCAGCCCGGGGCCGTTCGCAGGCAGCGCCGCCGGGCGCCTGCACGTCAGCGTGCGGCAGGCGCGGGAGCTCGGCCGCGCGGGTCCTGCACTGGGAAGCCCCAGAGGAGTGCGTGGTCCCAGCAGCACCGGTGGTTCCCTC
>JAKFQP010000355.1:98504-114528 GCA_023375905.1 Nycticorax nycticorax | reverse complement strand
CGTTCTGGGGGTCTGTGCCTTTCAGCGAAGGCATTTCAAATCCCAGCCGCCGTCGTCCAGGCGTGCACCATGGGGGGGGGTTTGCCCCGTTAATTCCACGTTTCTTCCCTCCCGTGCGGAGAGGGAGCGCTAATAGTGACATGCCCTTCAATGGGCGGCTTCCCGGGGCTAATGGAGAGAGGAGAGCGGCTGCAAAGGACGCGCTGAGCGGCCACGCCGGTTGCTGCCACGTCACGGAAGGTGGGAGCATGGCTCGATCTGCCCCGGGCTGAGGGGCAGCCAACCTCCGCCACACGCTGCCACCAGGCACAGCCCCGTCCCCGCCTCCCGAGGGCAGCGGAGGAGCTCGCTGACCCTGCTGAGATGAAGGTCTGGCCGCAGCCTCCTCATCCCGACCTGGCCGTCCTCATCCACCCAGAGCGAGCACAGACCCTGCGGGGGGGGGGGTGTCCCGTGATCGCTTGCCTGTCTGTGTCCCAAGGCTGAAGGAGCCTTGTTGGTGTTGGAGCTGAGATGTGTTCCCGTGGATGAACAACCAGACACTCGCTTCCAGGTGCACAGGCAGCTCCCGAGTTACCGCTCTCCTCCTGCTCTTCCTCCCCACCTCCTTGTGTGCGCCACGTGGCCGGTGTCCTTAGTGACCGCTGACCTGCTGAGAAGGTCCCTCTCCAGCTCCGGTGGCATCTTCTCACGCTATGGAAACACATCCATCACTGCCAGGACTCCGGGGCAGATGTGTTTGGATCCTCCAAAGCCCCGAAGGCACCCAGGTCCTGCTGGCTTAGCGATGTTTCAGTCCAATGTTCGCAGAGCCCGCCGGAGATCTTGGCTGAAGTCCTTCAGACTGCACCCCTAACCCAGAAGTAAGTTTTGTGACAAACTTATTGGGAGGAAAGTCCTGCTGTTCAACTTTCAGCCATGAATAGCGGATGCACGCCCATTTTCAACTGAAGACAAGGAACGGCGTGGAGGATTCACGCAGGGAACCTGCTGAAGCATGACTTTGGTGTCGTCCCTTTTCAAGCACCCCCTGACCGCTGGCACCCCAGTGACAAAGCTGCAAAGGGCATTTCTGTCCCTGGCTGCTGGTTGTGTGGGGACTCCTTGTGCCTGCCCTGGGCCAAGGTGTGCGCGTTGCCCGCACCCCGAGCACACATCCCCCCGGCATCCCCTCGGGGAGGGTTGAGGCTGGCTGGTGCCTTGGCTGAAGACAAAAAAAATCAGGGTTTGACCGCAGGCAGCGAGGGTGTGGGTGACGGCTCCGGAGCAGAGGCGGCTGGGTGACCAGGACGGGCTAAACCAAGTCCTTCTGTCTGTCCAGCGAGGGAGCGGCAGCTCCTGTTGACAGCACGTGGGTCCTTCACCCACTCTGCGAACTGCCCTGCAAATGCATTGCTTCTATTCACTTGCTCAGCGGCGCGGCTTGCGTGATGCACGCTGACGCAGGTAACGCTGAGAGGCCCAAACACCAGCCCTCGGCAGACGTTGGCCTGCTCCGGCCGGCGGCGCTCGCCCTTGGGCTGGGGACTTTGGAAAGGCACGGTGGGGGCATTTCCCCTGAAGGATGCGTGGGTGCCACTGGACAAAGTGACCCGAGATGCTCAGGCCTGGCTGGCCCCGTGGTTTCCATCAGGACCCCCTGGGGGTGGGGGTCCACCCAGCCCACCCAGCTGGGCACGGCGGTGGGCTCCATCCCGCCAGCGGGTGGTGCAGCAGGGACGGCACGGGCAGCGTACGGATCCTGGCTGGAGCCACAGAGGGGAAACCCCCGGCTCCCACCCTCGCACGCGCACGGTGGGCGCCCAAATCATGGCAGCGGGCTCACTTATACCTGCTGGGACTGCTTCCCTGCAAGGACGGCCAGCAAGGTGGGCCCACCGAGGGCGCGTGCCATGCTAATGGAGGAGACAGGTCTTGACGGTCCTTCCTGAGAAGATTTCACCCGGGGTTTGCAAACTGCTTTCCTCAGGAGACCAGGACTTTCTGTCCGCAGCCTTCGCTGGGGGGATCCTCCTCCTCCTCGGGGAGCATCTTTAGAAGCTGCCGCTGGCGGACGAGGTCCTCTGGGGCTGCCCGAGCCATCCGCTGCTGCCCCCTCCTCCACCGCCCCTCCGCCGCGGGGCTGGAGGGACACTGCCCCGGCCCATTTCGCGGGGGGGCGCTGGGTGAGGTGGAAGCTGGAAGCAAATGACCCCTTGGGGCTGCAAGGAGGGGCGAGAGCCAGACCAGCAGAGGGGCTTGGGGCGCCCTGCCTGCCCTTTGCTCAGGCGGGATGCCCCTAAGACGGCATGTCGGCATGAGAGCCTTGCCGAAGCCAGCCCCATAAAGTGCCTTTAGGTAGTTTCAGCACTAAACTCTGTCATTCGCCCGGCTGGGTGGAGGGTTTCCCGGTAATATGCGCTCCAGCAATAAGTTCATCAAGTTCAGGCTGAGAAATGAAATCTGAGAGGTGGAGAGGGAAAATGCCGCCCTAAGACTGAATCAATGGAGGCCATGAGCCAGGACTACACGGACTGACTTGTTGAGGAAAGCCTCTGTCCAACGCCGTGAGAGGGCGACTGTGAAGACGACGTAAAACGCCGCGGGCATTGGGTTCATTGGGCGCCTGTGCCCAACCGTGCCGTTACGGAGGCAGCTCCACGGACTTGCAGCGCTCCGAATGCCTCGGGGCCGGATCCGCAGACCAAATGCTCTGTCTGTTCGCTGTCACGTCAGAAGAACGCTCTGGGCTCTGGGAGCACGGGGCCAGGGAGCGCGCGTCGGTTCAGACGCAGAGACGTCCGAGCGGTGCTCCGGGACCGCGGGCGACGGGGCAGCCGCGGTGCTTGAGGCGCTTGGGACAGAGACAGGGAGGGAAGAAACCACCAGGAAACGAAGAAAGGACAAAGAAGAAGAAGAAAACAGGCTGAGAGGTGGTTTTCAGAAGAAAGTCTGTCTGCCCGGGGAGGGGTGCTCCGTGGAGCCAATGACAGTGGGGTGCTGGGGCACCCGTCGCCGCTCCTGGGAGCTGCGGCGCGAGGGCAGCACCACGGGCTCGCTGTGCCGGGTGCTGGCAGCCGCTGGCTGTCGATAAATGCTCTGCCGTGCCCCACCTTGACTGGTGGGGTTGCATTCCTTTTCTTGTTTTCTTTAATTTACCTACACTGCATGTCCTTCAGCATGGAGGAGAGGAGGCCACGTTACGGTGTCGCTTACTTCCCACCACAAGCACCCATAGCTTCAAAGAGCCGTGCCCCGCAGCAGAGTTAATTCGTGTGGCTGCAGCTGGCAGCGACGCGGCTGCGACCGGGCGTCCCCCCGGTGCTGGGCTCTTCCTTGCACGCGTGTGCCCACGGCCGAGCCACCGGGACCCGCGAGGCCACCGCCACCGCGGGTGGCACGGCATTAGGCTGGCCCACCCTGTGACTCTGTCCCAGCGAACGCTGGGGAAACCTGCTTTTTCTTCTGGATTCACTGAGAAAATGATGTTAAAGGGACAGCAGCTCTTGGGTGACAAGCCCTGCAGCCTCCTGCCGAGCACGCAGGCGAGGGTCCTGCGCGGGCGTTGGCAGGCAGAGCCTGGTTGGGCGGCTTGCGCCGACCCGAGCCGCAGCCACCACCACGCCACGCCGGAGGCAGAGCGCCCGGTGGCAGCGCCGGGCTGGGGACGCCAGCCAGGGAGCCCCGTTGTGTCCCTCAGACTGAAACCCACTCCTGTCCCAGGCACGCGCTGCCACAGAACGAGCAACAGAATGATCCAAAAGGATCAAAACCCCGTGGGTGTCGCTTTCCTGGTGGGGCGAATGAGACTTGATGTGCAGACAGCGACTGGCGAGCACGTCAGGGGGGCGCCCGGTTCCCCGGGGGCTCGCTTCGGCGGCGTGGCTGGCGTAGGCGCCCGCTCACCGGCCCTGCCAGGGGGCTGGCGAGTGGAGGGGGCCCAGGGTGGGAGCCAGACCGAAGGGGCTTCGCAGGACCCCGCCGCGGCGCCTGCGCGCACGACTGCCTGTAGAGATTGACGTTGCGCACGCGTGTGTACGTGCAGGCACGCTTGAGCCTCCCAGACCCCAGGGTGGGGTGCGGAGGGGTGGACCGGGCCCTGCGGTAGCCCCGGCCACCCCCCAGCCGGACCCCCATGTCCAGGGTTGTCGGCTCTGCCCCACCGAGGCGAGGTGGGAAAATGCCGGGTGGGCGTTGAGCCCTGCCTTTGGCTTCGCTCAGCCTCGCGGGGGAAGAGACCCCGTCCTGGTTTTTCACTTTCTAGTGGCCTTTGTACATTCTGAAATTACAGAAACTCATTTCATTGCAAATGGAATTCCTTTCCAAGAAAAAAAAAGACCGGGCTTTTTTTTTCTTAGAGACAAACTACTTTGTATTAGGGACTCCTAGCATCAAAGAAATACATATCTATTGTACCCACCAAAGTCTGCAACGCCCGCGTTGAAGCTTACTTCTGAAAAAGGAGAGGAAAAAGAAAAGAGAGGGAGAGAAATAAAAGCCTCCTCCCCTTGAGAAATACATACAAACAAGAAAAATAACTTACAACAAACTCGTAAAAATAACTGTTGAATTGCCTTTGAAAGTAGGGGATAACATCTGTTGTGAAACAGATGAAAAAATGCTTCTTAAAATGTGTATGTTTTGTATTCTTTTTTTCTAGTAGCAAAAGAACAGACTTGAAATCTCGGTGTTTTTTCCTTAGTGCTGTGTGTTGCTTTTGTGTGTTATAATATTTGAATGTAATGACAGCAGTGCCAATTTGCCAAAGATGTCGAACATTATTTTGGGGGTTTTTGTTCTGGGGTTTGTTTTGGGGAGCAAAAGGGGAGGTGGGCTGGGGAGCGGGGGCGCTAAGGCATGGGTCAAAAGGGGGGGGCCTTTTGAAGGGGATTTTTTTTTCATTTATTTGTTTTTTTCAATTCTTTTTCTTGTCAAGACTGAAATTTGTGATTTTATTCTAAGTTAAATGGTTGACTGCAACACTTTTTATTTTTAGATTAGTTGAAGAAACATGCAATAAGATTGGCGTAGTTCAATATCTGTGTGTCTTTTCATGAGAGTGACTGTTACTTGTGGACATTTGGTTTTATGTAACCTTTATGTGAGATAATTATTTGTAAATATTTACCATAATTTTATTGGTTCCTAAAATAAAAGTAATTTTTTTAAGTTCAGAAAGCCTGCTTTCCCTCTTGTTTTCACCGTGTGTCCCGGATCCCTTGGGGAAAACGCCAGGTGGCTGCGTTTTAAAGGGGGTCTTGGGGTCCGACGTGGGGGGGCACCGACGGCGCGGGGCGGGCGCTGCAGCCCAGGGCGCTCCGAAGCCGCCTCGCCGGCCGGCTGCGCCATCAGACCCGGCACCACGCAGGCGCTAAGCTGTGTCCTGGTGAGGGAGGTCCAGGTCCTCAGATCTC
Organism: Nycticorax nycticorax; assembly: GCA_023375905.1. Classification (NCBI taxonomy): domain Eukaryota; kingdom Metazoa; phylum Chordata; class Aves; order Pelecaniformes; family Ardeidae; genus Nycticorax; species Nycticorax nycticorax. Next base: position 109,135 of record JAKFQP010000355.1, on the reverse strand, counting down.
CTGGGTCCTGGGGTTGGGCCTCCCGATGGGGCGTAGGACACGTCCAAGCCCGCCCAGGGGCCAACGGGAGGGGTGTGCTGGGGACGGGGGCCATGGCGGTTCGGGAGCGCCTGAAGAGCAGCTCGTGGTCTCTGGAGGCCGCAGTGGCTTCACGGGGGCTTGTCCTGCTCCGGGGCAGGTCCCTGCTGCCCTGCCCAGCCCCTCCGCCGTGGCAGAGGGTGTCCTCTGGCTGTGCGGGCGGGGGGGACAGGGACTCCCAGGCATGGGGATTTTCGCCCCAGCTGCCGTCTTGTTCCAAGCAAAAAATAGCTGGTTCACTGCCAGACAGATGGGAAGAGCCCAAACTTCTGCCCGTGTCACCCCTGCAGGGTCAGGGCTGCAGCCAGGCATCAGGGAGGTGCCGGGGGGTTCCCGAGCCCCCCTTCCCCGGCCCTGGAGTCGTCCCGGCTGTCTCCGGGGATGCGCGGACCCACGTGCACGTGCCGCTGCTGCAGGATTAATCTCGCTCGCTGCTACTACCACCATAAACACCCTCTCACTAAGGAGAGCTGCAGCGAATGACTGACGAATTATTTATCCTCAGCGAGTTACCCATGCATGCGTCTACGTTTGGGTGCATCGGTGTGAATGGGGGTTTATTTGTGGCGCTACTGGTGTCCCTGCAGGCTCGCTGTCGCCTCCCCCTGATGTCTCACGGCAGCGGCTCTCTGCCTCCGCGGGTTCATGCGTGCGCTTGGGGCTGCTGTCCGGCCTGCATGACCAGAGCCAAACCTCTGGCATAGCCCTGAGCGGTGAGGAATGCACCTGGATCATCATCACTGCTTGTGCTGGCCGGTGCTGCCGCGGTACCCAAGCACCCCAGCGTTGGGTTTGTGAATCAAAGATAAGGGAATATCCACCCAATTTCACGTCGGCGTGTTTGGACTGAGCTCCTGTATTCTGTGTCGTAATTTCAGCAGCTGAGGTACTGCAAATTTTAATTAACATTAAACAAATAGTGGTGAACGTGTCCCGAAATTCCGCCCTCACCCGTTCTGAATCCCTAGAGCTTCACTAACGATGTCCATACCGGGTCTGGCCGGGACGGCGCTGATTTTCTTCGTAGGAGCCGGTGTGGTGCCGTGCTCTGGATTTGTGGCTGTGGCAGCGCTGGGAACGCGCTGGCGTCCGCTCTCGCTGAGCAGGCTTGCGCGGCACCAGGGCTTCCTCCGCTGCTCTCTCGGGGTGGGCAAGAGGCCGGCAGGGGACACGGCCGGGCGGCTGGCCCCCGCGGACCGAGGGGGGATCTGACCAAGGGCCCCCTGCTCAGCAATCAGACTGGGGGGAGGGAAGTTTTGCAAAGCAGCCCGTGCTTGGGGACTGGCTGGGCACCGCCAGGCCCCCCGTGGGAGGTGGTGAGCGGTTGCCTTTGCATCCCTTGACTTCAGTTTCCTTTCCCCTGTCCCTTACCCATCAAACAGTCGTGATCTCCACCCATGAGTGTTCTCAGTTCTGATCTTCCCGGTCCCCTCCCCTGTCCTCTTGCAGGGGAGTCAGCGAGCAGTTGGGTGGGTGCTGAGCTGCTGGCCACGGCCAACCCTCCGCAGCGAGGAGCCCCTTGCAACACACACTGACCTCAGTTCTGAGAGTTAAAGTCCTCTTGGAGCTCAGGAGAGTGGGTGCAGGGCCCCTTCATCCCTGTGTCCCAGCACCACGCATTTCAGTCTTAAACTTGAGAATCAGAACTCGCGGAACTTTCCACGGTTCAGCAAATTGTAGATAAATAAAACCACAGTCTAACCACGGACAATGGGCAGAGAGAGGCAGAATTTCGTCAACAGCAGCTTGTGTCCAGCATCTGCTCAATGCCCAGCAGGCTCCATTTTCGGGCGACGCCTGCGCTGTCTGCTCCAGCGGCGCGAAGCAGGGCTGCTTCCACGCGCTGGTGTTTCCGAGTGGAGCGGGCGTTCTTGCGCTGGACCATGCAGCGCCACGGAGGGGATTGAGAACAACCAGCGCTCAACAATCAGTTTTCAGGAATCGCCAGGTTCGCCCAGCAGCGCTCGTCCAGCCAGGCTGCGCTTCCTCCTCCGCTCAGTGTCCCCCTCTGCCCCCCCTGCTCCTCCCCTGCCATCGGCCACCAGCCGCTCTCCCCGCAGCTCCCTGGAAGCACAGCTTTTGGGCACAGCCCTTCAGGTCCCGCGCCCTGTGCGGGGCGAGGTGGGGGCTCCCAGTGCCCCTGCCCACCTCGCTGCTGCGGGCTGGTGCTGGCCGTCCCGCAGCACGCCCCGAGGCACGGGTGCCCTGAGCGGCCCGGCATCACTGGAGGGGGCAGGGGTCCCTGGTGCGGCCCCTGAGCCCTGGGAGGCTCAACTCCTCGTAGGCAACGCCTGCTGGTGGTGCCGCCTCCTGGGGAGGAAGGGAAGCCCCCAGCCCTTCCGAGCCCACCGCATCGCGACAGACGGCTCCTCTCCCAGGCAGCAGGACCCCAGAAGCGGGTCGGGCGCTCGGAGGCTCCACTCGCCGTACGTCCTACCGCAGGCTGTGCTCCCGTGCAGCTCCCAGCACTTTGTGAGAAGGGCAGAGGGGTGGATGAACCCAACCACCTTTCCCTCCCAGACCCCAAGCCGGCACTCAGGCAGCCTTTTGGGGGAGACGCATGGCAGTGCAGCAGTGCTGCAGGAGAACTGCCAGCTGGCGACACCGTGAGCCGTGTCGTGGCTGTTCTCCCCTTGCGAAGAGGTGCTGGCGGCAGGGATTGCTGTTCCTGCCTCTGTTCTTTATCCTTTCTGTACCTTCTGCTGTCTTTCAGCCACGCCAGGTTAAGAGAGGAGCAAGTCGCCTGTCCTGCAGCAGGCAGGCAGTGCCCATTCCTCATTAAGCCCTCCCACGTCTGAATGTGAAATGCCACGTCAGCCTGCTGGCAGCAGAACAGTGGGATTAGACCTGACAAAACTGCGGTGGGAGGCGCGGGATCTTCCTGTCTCTCCAGGTGTGAGGCCCCATACCGCTTCGCTCGGTGAGAATGCCCTTCAAGGATGCAAATACGGTCTTAGCTCAAGCCTCCGTGCAAATGGCTATTGTTTAAGATGCCTGGGAATTGTCATTTAAACTTTTAATGAATAGGAAATGAAGACCCTTGGTTAAGCAAAGGAACGTCTCTGTATTGTAATGGATTTTGCAGACAAGGGCAATGTGCAGTCCGGCCGGGGAAGTCAGGGGCAGAGATGGCGAGTACGCAGGAGCCGGTGCGCAGAGATCAAAGTGACGGCCCCTTCGCCAGGATTCCTGCGGCGGGCCGTGCTGGCTGTGAGCAGGAACATCTGGAAATAATGTCACCGACAGCTGGTGAGAACTTGCGGCTTCTGTCTCAGGGCTTCACGACCTATTCTCACTCTCAAAAAAGAAAGATCCAAAGACTTGAAATGCCCTGGGGAGTACAGAAAATTCTTTGTCTGTCCATGCACCGTGCTGGAGCCATTAGGAAGTGTCCTTTAGGGCAGCGTTTCCAAGGCGGTGGGGCTCCTGAACGTACCCGCATAACGAGCTGAACAGCGTGCTCCAGCCCCCGTGCGGCTGGGTGGGCTTCTCCCGCCTGCAAGCCGCGGCGATTCTCACTCATTCACCCCTCCAAAGGCCCTTCTGGACAGCAGGCTTTGAGCACGCCTGACACGGGACCTCAGGCCCTTGCTCCAGACCAAGCAGCAGGCGCTGAAAGCGTGGCCCAAGCTGCGGCGCCAAAGCTTGTCCCCATACACTGAGAAACTGGCCCACCCACGGCCAAACAGGGGAGATGGGGCAGGCTGCAGCCACGTCGAGCTCAGATAAAGGCTGGAGGCACGAATCAGCAACGGGACATATTTTGCAGAAGCATCAGAAGAATACAAAAAAATGGATTCATCAGAGGGCTTCCCAAAGGCATAAATGTGCACATGGTGCTGCATCATCTCGTCTGTGCGTGCAAGCAAAGCGGCTCAGCTGCTCCGGACGGGGAAGAGCCCTGAGAACGGATGCAGAGGAAGCCTTCCCTTCAGGGTGATTTTCTCAGATGGAAAGGTCTTCCAGTCTGGGCCACTTACACAAGGCCTCCAGCCGCAGCAGTGGAGCCGTTGTCAGCGCAGGGCCAGAGGGGACTTGTGGAGCGGACCCTGCCCCCTGCCAGGGCTCCCTGTCCTCGCCAGTGCACAGAGTGAGAACCCACCACGTCCTTTCCCTCCACCGCCTGGGTCTGAGTCCCCTCAAACAAAGGAGAAATCCCGCGCTGGGTGACACAGGGTTGAGGGGAGATGAAGATCGTTTCCCCCAGGACATTTCCAGGGGGTCCACAGGGCTAGGGCATGGTAAGGGAACGAGGGCCTCAAAAGCAAAGCAGCAGCAAATATTCCTGGTGGAGTCAACGGCACCGTAGTTTGAGGAAGATACCGGAACGCTGAGAGGGGCCACAAGAGGGCTTTGCCATCACCCAGCAGCCGGAGAGCGGCTGCCCTGAGGACCACCCTCCATGGAGCTGCGCCGGGAGCAAGGGGGAGAAGGGGGCCCAGGACTGGGGCACAGACCAGTCGGATGCTGGTACCACCACCGGCGTTCGCCTCCCTGCTGGGCCACAGCCCCCGACGCCGTGCCTGGGTGGGGTGGGCTGACCCTGCCAACAGCCGAGCCCCCACCCGGCTGCAGGGGGATGGCAGAGGGAACCAGAAGGGGAAAAGCGAGAAAAACTCATGGGTTGGGGTGATGACAGTTTAACAGGAGAAGCAAAGCTGCTCACACAGGCAGAGGAAAATACAGAGTTCATGCCCTGGTCCCCACTGCTGGGCCATTGTCCAGGCACCCCTGGAGAGCAGAGCCTCCGCATGCGCAGCCGTGGTTGGGAAGGCCAACGCCATAACCCTGAACGTCCCCTTTCCTCCTTCTTGCCCTGAGCTTTTATTGCCGAGCACGACATCATACGGCGCAGGATACCCCCTCGGTCAGCTGGGGTCCCCTGCCAGCCCCTTGCCCACCCACTGGTGGGCAGAATGGGAGAAAGAGGAGCCTTTGACGCTGTGCAAGCGGTGCCAACCCAAACCACAGCCCCCCCCCGGCTGCTGAGAGGGACACGAGCCCCGTCCCAGCCAGACCTGGTGCAGCGGGTCACACACACCAGGGCCGGGCTGGGAGGGACGCTCCAGCCACCCCCGCGTGTGACGTCCCCATCAAGCCCCTGCCACCTCGCAGCGCTGGGGAAGCCACACCTGGTAGGAGACTGGTGAATTCTGGCTCCTAATGCTATTAAACCCATTGTAAACAGTCCCTGATAACACTTTAAAATAATGCTCCATTACGGCAGCAATGCTTAATTAGAGTGGAACTGACAAATGGAGTCATCATGATTAATGTTATTATAATGAATACATCTGCAATTTGGTATAACACACAGAAATGTCTGGCTTCCCAGGAAACCCTCAGATACAGAGGGTGTCTTTTATATTCATAGGGATATAATAATTCCTCTGAAGGAATCTCATCGTAATTTAGCATGAATTAATGTCCATTTATCACACTGTGTTACCCAGTGCAGCAATTTATCTAAATCCTATATATGCAATGTAGACTCTTGTCTAAGAACACCCGATAATGGAGAAATCCTTTGAAGAAATACATTTACTGTAGATCATTAATGCTCAGCGTGCTAAGTGGCCTTTAAATTAAACTAAGTTAAATAAACTCTTCTTTAATATACCAGTGTAACTTTTTCATTAACAAACACATTAAGGCCTTTTTCATTTACATACAGCTGATGCAAGCATATGATACTAAAGCGTTCAATTAGCGGAGCAAAATGTAATTCAGAGTGTCTATATGGTGGGAAAAGGCAGGAGAAGGCAGGGGTTGGGTACGCCAGCCGCGTGCCGCCGCATGGCTGCGCGCTGGCCCTGCGGGAGCCGGCGCTGGGTTCGCTGCATGGCCCGGCCCCGGCGGGCAGAGGGAGGTTGTTCCTCGTGGAAGGGCAATGCTGGGAGGGGGCAAAGCCCCCAGCGCGGGCTGCAGGCTGTCCTGGGGCTCACCCTTTCCTCCACGGGCAGGAGCTTGCTGTGCTGGCCTCGCTCCGCGCAGCCCCGGGGCCCGGCGTGACCCGCTGCGCGTGCTTCGCACCGAGGCACCGCCCGCACCCGCCTTCGGGGTCCGGTTTGCGCAGAGGTTTTAGTGTGGCCCTGCTCCTTCCCTGGGGAGGGAAACTGGAGCTGCACGCACACCCAGTGCGCTCCAGCACTGATGGGGACGCGAGCACCGCGGGGCAGGACTGCGGCCGCGCGTGGGTGGTCCCACCACCAGCCGTCCCGGCCCCCAGTGAGCAGCGCTTAGGTTGGCGTGGGGGCTCCTGCTTGTGCGCCAGCCCTCTTCCTCGCACCAGGGTCACGGGGAGCCCGGGCAGCAGAGCCCTGCGGGTCAGGGCTAGAGGGGGTCTCCTCCGTCCGAGGGGCGAATCCCCGGAGCAGCGCGTTGCTGGCGTCTCCCTGGCAAACCTCTGAGCCTTGGCTTGCAAGACGCTCTTGAAACAGGCTCCAACAAAATTTCTGCAATGGTGTTTACCTTGATCCTCACATTCCAATCATATTTACACAAGGGTCCGTCTACAAGACTTCCCACGTGACCGCAATCCCCTTTACTAGGAATTTTTAAGCAAGAGTAAGAAAGCCTCTTGTACAGGCGGAGGAGTAACCTGCCTTCACTCCTGGCGCCTGCTCCCCATTTCCCTCGGTGCCATCAAGAGGAAGAGCAGTGATGGCTTTTTGTGGCCAGAGGAGAAATCCCAGTTGGCCGGTGATCTTCTGCCGTGGCTGCCTGGCAGCTTCCCGAGCGGCTGGAGCACCAGCGGGAAGGGAAGGACGTACGGCACAGCGAGGGGAAGAAGGGCAGTATCCCAACGCTCGGAGCTGTACAGCTATTGCACATGAGGCTGGGAAAACCTGCGATCTAAGAGGAGCAGAGCAGCCTCTTCTGTGCGAGTCCTGGTGGACAAGCCTGGCGGTGAAAGAGCTCCGTGCGTGTTTAATTGGGCCGTGCGAAATCGGCACCGCGCGTATATCCCCCTTTGCCTTATAAAAGCCCAATTTAATACTTTACCTTCTTTATGCAAAATTCTCCTAAAAAATCTTTCATCTTGCCTGTCTCAACACGCTCTGCATGTGCTAATTTGAGAGGCTGTTAAATAAACCAGAAGGCGCAGGATTGTTTGGCTCAGCAACTGACTGGGGGACCGCGGGTTTAAATTGACTGACTAAAAGAATCGCGCTGATTACTGGGCTATAAAAGGTGCAAAACGAAGCACGTTTAGTGCGCCCGCTCAGGGGGAAGGGGAGGTGCAAAGGCTCCTGAATACCAATCGGAGAAACCAACACATAAAACAAGGGGACGATAAAACTTCTGGAAAATGGAGTGTTCGGCGCAGAAAAAGAAGGAATAAAATTTCTCTATCTGAGCTCCTCTACAGCAAACAAACGGTGGCAGCGGTGGGAGCTCTCCTCTGCGAAGAGCAAGCTGAAAGGCCCGCCTGAAGAGCACACGCTCCTGCTTCTCCCTTGGCTTTTGTGCTGCAGACACTAAAAGGGAAACCTTTGCCAGCGGCGTGCCGGCACCTCTCCAACCAGTGGTGATGGAAAACGCGCTCGCACCCACGTCAGCCTCCCGCTCCTCAGGGCAGCTTCCCTCCACCCCTCCGGTTTGCCACCAGCCGGCACACGGAGGGAGAGGAGGAAGAGGAGGAAGAGGGGAAAAAGGAGCATTTCTTGTGGCAGAGCCGTTTTGGTCAGCGACTGCACGGGGTCTTGCCTGGTGGATCCTGCTCTGCATGGAGCTGTGAGACAAGGCTACAAAATGAGCTGCTTCTCCCAGAGGGAGTTCAGGATTTGGTCCCTTTGTATTTGGGGAGAAATTTGGTCCCTCAGAGGTTTTTGGGGGATGGCAGGTCGTCTGGTGGAATGGAGAAGGTAATGCGTTGCTCCAGCGGTGGCCACCACAACTGGTGTCGCACCGGTACTGCATGCAGGAACTGGGTTAGCTGGCAAGTGCCAAAACCAAAAGACACCAAGCCAAGACCATGCTGGTGAATATCCGCTCACCAGACCAGATCCAGAGAGGACCAGAGCACCTGAGCAGCTCCGATGGGTGACAGGTCTTCATTTTATACTCATCCCTTTCATACCGTTATGAGAACTGAGGCCTGGAGGGACCTGCTGAATTAAACGACTGCCGTATTCAGTACGGCCACAAACAGTCCAGATTTCCTGCTGCCCAGGACAGCTGACTCGTGGCTACTTACGTGGCCAAAGACAACGAGGTGCTGCCAAAGAAGTGGCTGAGAGGTGGCCCTGTGGATGGTACCAGGGCTCTGGAGGCACATGGATGATGCACGGAGACACTGGCCAACAGATCAACGCCGCTGCCCCAACATTAATCGCCTCCCACAGATGGGCTGAGCCTGGCTCTTGTGTCTGTCCTGTGGCTGTGCAGAGCCGTGGCAGCGACGGACCCAGCTCCTGAGCATCAGTACCAGAGTAGGTGCCAGCAGAAGGTCTGCAAACAGAGATTCACAGAATCACAGAGAGGTTGGGGTTGGAGGGGACTTCTGGAGGTCGTCTGGTCCAACCACCCTGCGCAAGGAGGGCTACTTAGAGCTGCTTGTCCAGGACCACGTCCTTTTTGGCTTTTGAACGTCTCCAAGGATGGAGGCTCCACAGCCTCCCTGGGCAGCACCCCGTGCCAGCGCTTGGTCACCCTCACAGCAAAAAAGTGTTCCCTGACGTTCAGAGGGAGCCTCCTGGGCTCCAGTGTGTGTGCCCACTGCCTTTGGTCCTGGCACCAGGCACCGCTGGAAGGAGCCGGGCTCCCTCACCTTCATTCCACCCGTGAGGTACCTGTAGATGTTGATGAGATCCCCCTGTGCCTTCCCTGCTCCAGGCTGAACGGTCCCAGCTCTCTCAGCCTCTCCTCCTAAGAGAGGTGCTCCGATCCCTCCGGCATCTCGTTTGCCCTTCACCGGACTCTCTCCAGTAGCCGGTGCCTCTGCGGTACCGGGGAGCCCAGCGCTCGATGCAGAAGTCACTGCAGAAGTCAGATGTCCAGGCGCTCCCTTACCTGAAGTATCCGCTGGCTGCTTTTGCTGGGTGCCTCCCTCGGCAGTTGTTTAGCCAATGTGTGGATGATTTTTCAATATATTATTACCTTTTTGTATAATTGATAAGAATTTAAATGAGAAGACCTTGGCTGATTCTTTAAGTTCTGTTACACCCAGACACCAATATTTACAACCCTGTGAAATGAAGCATTTTAGGACACAACCACAGCACAACAGCATTTGCAAGATGCGTTCCCTTTTTTTTTTGCCGATGTGGTTTTTGTGTTTTTAAACGCTCCGCTTGCAGTTTTCTGTGTCATGCCAGGCCTATCCCAGCGAGCGTGCGTGCCGCCCCGGCGGTGCATCCCTCCCTGCCGCACTGCAGCCAGCTCTGCCTGGCTCCCACCACTGCCGTGGACTGCAGGCATCATAACCCCAGCCAGCAAAATCATTCTCTGCTGTATTCATCTATTTCACAATTACAAAAGGCAGTCTCAAGCCCTCCACACGCGTGTTGCTTACTAATCCAGAACTAATGTGCCTAATATGAAGCTCTGACGTTGGACATCCACATTCTGTCACTGGAAGAGCCGCACTGTGCGTGCAGTGGGGGTTTTATACTGTACGGGAAAAAAATATGTAAATATAACAATCAACTCCAATGTAACAACTAAAATAACTTTTAATTGTTTTCCCTTCACTTATATTTTCTGCTTGGCTGACTCTGCTTATGGCTCCTGGAAAGGCCAGCTCATCAGTTTTTGTTGTTAATCAAGAACAGTAATTGTGTAAGTTATAAAGACGCGAGATGATTCTTTGCTGAATAGGATAACAACTTCCGGAAAATGCAAAGTCGTTTTTTCAGTGTTCTTTGATTAGCAATTTGTAAGACTGCTATCTGAGTAAACAAGGTCCCCAAGAGGCACTGGGAATCCAGGCTCGAGGAAGGGTTTGCCCCCATGTTCCCGGTGTGGCGGATGCTGTTTCCGAAGAAGGGTTCTCCCGGGGCACCCCTGGCGGGGGGGACCGCGGCTGCTCCAGCTCTGCCTCTGTTCAGGACCGGCAAACACCAGGAATAATGGTGGGAAAATGTCCTGCCTACCCCTGACACCACGGTAAGTGCCACGGCAGGCGCTGTGAGAGCAGTGTGGACGCCCCTTGGAGGGTGCCGCCGGGTGCTGGGGCAGGAAGCTGGGTCACGCCACAAGTCCAGACGACCTGGAGCATTCATTCCTGTCTCGTCCTCCAGTGTGCAGCCCACAGCCCACCCGGTCGCCCTCCTCAGGCACAGGGCCAGGGCCAGCCCTGCCAGCCCGCCCGGTGCCTCTCGCCCTCCTGGCAAAACAGTCTGGGCAGCAGGATGGGCCATGACACCGGGGGCTGACTGCTGGGGCATAGGGAGGGGACGTCTTTCTGGGGAGATTTGCACTAAAGTGTTTGACTTTCCATGGAAATGGGTGAGGCGCTGCCTCGCACCCTCCTGCGGGTACCGGAGCTGCTCACACCCTGCGGGTACCGGCACTGCTCACACCCTGCTGCGGGTACTGGAGCTGCTCAC
>JAKFQP010000355.1:38232-83649 GCA_023375905.1 Nycticorax nycticorax | reverse complement strand
CCCTCCTCTCAGGCAGTTGTAGGGAGCGATGAGGGCTCCCCTCAGCCTCCTCTGCTCCAGGCTGAACCCCCCCAGCTCCCCCAGCTGCTCCTCAGCAGCCTTGCCCCAGAAGACATCTCCTTGCCCCAAGGTCCCACCTCTACCCTCCTGCTGGCCCCAGGGCACCCAGGGCTTCATCCAGCCGGCAGCACCCTGCCCCTCCCCGGCTCCCGGCCCCCTGCACGCCCCTGCAGCATCCACTTCTTTTCCAGGGGCGGCAAGCGATGCCCTGGTGTGAGGCTTCACCACGGTGTGAACAGCTCCTCTGATGCCTGCGTGGGAGGACAATCCATCATTTTTAGTGTCTTCCCTCTCCCTGGGGGCGGGGGAGGAGAGGAGGAGCATCAGCACGAGACCCTTCCCGTGCAGGCACTTTGAGTGGTTGATGGCCCTTAAAGAAAAGGAAAATAAATAAATAAATAGATAGATAGACCGAAAAGCCTTTCCCTGCCATCCTTACCCTGCAAGTGTCCTTACGAGGTAAGATGCCCTCTGAAATTCATAGTCCTGGCTGAGATCAAAAGAAATGTCCGAAATCACGAGGCAGGCATGACGTGTCCCCACAGGCGGGGTGAAGGGGAGCTGCTGCCTCCTCCGCATCCCTGCGGAGCTGGATGGATGGATCACCGTCTGCACCGGCCCGTCACGGCTCTGCAGCAGCACGGTCCCACCAGCCCCGCTGCAGCCTCCGCACGCCGTCCCTGGAGGAAAAAATCTAGGATGGCAACACCTGAAACAAAGGCAAAAGAGGGAGCGAGGGAGAGACTGGTTACAGCCAGCGGTGGGTGCGATCCAGCGCCCTCCGGTAATGCTCAGCAGAGGGGCTTTCCAACGCTGGAACGGATTTTCTGGGTTAGTCAAAAGCCTTAGCCCTAAAGCTCAAACGAATTCAAGACGCAGCATTACAGATGAAGTAAAAAATAATAATGATGCAAATATTTTTTGTAAATATTAAAATGCTTAATGAAAAAAAAATCTGGTTTTGCAGAAAGAACTGTAGAATACCTGATTGATGAGGCTTGAATGAATTGATCGGTCGTTGTGAAGTAACTTTTTATTATTTGATACGGAGCCAATAGAAGCTCTTCAAAAATTTAAAACTGGAACTAAACGAGAAAGGCTGAAATTAGGCAGAGTCTTTCTGTTTGCTCAGTTTCTCATAGATGGAGAACTGGTTTTGCAGACCACCCCATAGCTTCTGGGCAGTCTGCTTTAAAATAAAGCCAAACCCTGACATTTCATAAGGATTTGGGATACAGCGTTTTCCCGCTTGGCTGGGGAAGCCGATCTGTGCGTAGGGCCACTAAAAGTGCTGAAACAGGGAAGCAAGGAGCTGCACGTGACCCCACCTGGCTTGGACTTCAGCGTAGCACCGTGCTCATTATGCTTTTAATTTTCAGCAATCGGGATAAGAGAGACTGCCCAACCCTGCCAGGAGGTGTTCATGGGGCTGAAGCACGGGCGCACCCTCGTTGGGCTGAGGACGGAAGGCAAAAATTCGGGCCAACAAATTGCACCTTGTGTCGGGAGACGGGGAATGTGCCTCAGCGTTGGTCCTGCTGGAGGTTTGCTGAGGAGGAGGAACTGGGGAGCCCCCAGACTCCAAGGCATCGCAGGGGTGGCTACTCCCGCCCGTGCGCAGGAGCTGGAGGACGGATGGAGGCTTCGTCCCCGGCCAGCAGCCGCCCACGAGCGGGCGAGCTCAGCACAGCCAGCGCAGGCAGAAGGTGGGTCCGTGCCTGCCATTTCGGTACTCACCGTCCCACCGCGGCACACGCCCCCAACGTTGTGTTTCCCTTTGCAAGCTCCCCGGCACAGATCTTTGTCCTCTGCTGTTGAAACGGGCAAATTTAAGAAAATGCCAATAATTCTTTTTCGCCCCTAAATTTTTTTTGTCATCATCATTGAACTTGGCTTGCTAATGATTTCTTAGAGTTTCAGCTTGAATGGGCTTCCATAGATTTTCCTTCTTTTTGGGTTAAACCTGGAGTTATCATTGGGTGTGTTTCTGTCAGCTCTTAACCGTTCCTTTCGCTTGCCCGTGGCCAAGCCGCTGCATAAATCTGAGGATGCGGAAGGGATTCAGTGGGGAAGGGAAAGGGCTTTATATCAAGGCCACATCGTTGCATGCGTTATGCTGCGGCACTGCAGCACTTCATCAAGTTCTAATTACGCCCAGTTGACAAATTCCTCGCCCTTTCAACTGGAGATAGAGTGTCTTTGACTGAGTCCATTAGGGCTCGTAATTTTTGATAGTTGAGTTTGCCAGTTGTCTGCTTATACTGATTTTTTTTCCCCCTACTAAAACCAACTTTTATATAACTGCAAGTCTGGGTTCATTTACTTTATGTACAGGTCCCCTAAGAGGCAGATAAGTGAATTATATTCTCCCTCTTGGTCTCGTGCAGTTACTAAATTACATTTTTAGCACCTGAAATTAATGGCTAACTGGAGGTAGGCAAGGGAGAGAGTAAAGTTAATGAATTGACTAAATATGATGGCAGAGGGAAGCAGAGAGCTCTGTTTCTTCTACCTGTTTTTCAAAATTTTACTGAAGCAAGAAACCAGCGGTCGCACGTCAGTCCTGGGCCGTCTGTGAACCAAATGAGCCGAAGCGCCCACCGCGGGTGTTGATGCTCCCATCACCAAGTGGGCAGCCTTATTGAGGGAAGCAAGACCCCTTAGGGGAGCCGCCACCCCTCGCTGGGGCAGTGGGCACGCCAGCGGGCTGGCAGCAGCCTTCCTCACTCCCCTGCCCTCCCCGGCGGCGGCGGTGGCTGGGGCCAGGACAGCGGCGCTGGTCTGGGGACAAGGAAGGCTGCGCAGGGTGAACACAAAGGCTGTCGGCCAAGCTCGGGCTGGTTTTGCTTTTCCAGTCCCTGTGCCCGGCAGATCGGAGCTACTGGCTACTTGGGCTTCGAGCGGGAAGCGCGCGAGAGTGGCACCGACACCTTCCGTTTCAGCCTCCTGGAGGGACGCACGACAGCCAGTGGAGCTGATGGAAAGCTGTCTCTTTCTTTTCTCCTTGCTCTCTGTTTTTCCCTCCATTGCGCACAAACCTCTGCCTCAGCCAGGGCCCCACGCCTGTGCTCCGCAGCTCGCTCTCGGATGGGCCGCGGCGATGCCCCTGCCCCGCTCATCCCCGTGCTGCTGGCAGCCCCGTGTCCTGCCGGGGCTTGGCTCTCCCCATGCCCAAGCACCCAGCCCTCGGGGCGGTGGGCGCTGCAAAGCCGGCCACTGGCTGCGGGCATGAGACACCCACCAGAGAGGGGGGAACCCACGGGAGAGGGGTGCCCACCAGAGAAAAGTACCCACTGGAGAGGAGGGGTACCCACCGGAGAGGGGGAGTGCCCACCAGAGAGGGGTGTCCACTGGAGAGGGGGGGTGCCCACTGGAGAGGGGTGCCCACCGGAGAAGGGGGTGCCCACCAGAGAGGGGCACCCACCAGAGAGGGTGGTGTCCACCGGAGAGGGGGGTGCCACCGGAGGGGTGGGTGCCCACCAGAGAGGAGTGGTTTCTCCGGGGGCTGCAGGAGTGATGGATCCAGCAACCGGCAGCTTGGCGAGTCCCTGCCTGCCTCCCAGCTCAGGAGGGCAGCGCGGGGCTTTGGCCGCCAGCGTCACCGCCTCGGCGCCTCTCACCGCTGTTAACCTGGCTGAAAGCACAGCACCCCGCAGCCAGATCACAGGCCATGGGTTTGTACCTCCACATCACTCCAGTGCCCTCCTGGCTGCCCTCGGCGCGGGCGCTTCAGTGCCCCAGCTTCGCGTGCTCTGGGGACGGGGCTGCAGCAGCGAGCTCATGCTCAGAGCACTGCCGCATCGCCTGTCAGCTCACCAGCACAAAGCCCGTGCAGTCAGCCCATCGTGCACAATTAATTTGGCTTTTTTTTGGAGCTGTGCAAGACGGAAGCCAAAGCAATGCTTGTTTCTCTGCCCAGCACCTAGCTGCTTTCGTGTTTATTACGGGCAGACAGAAGTGCTTGACGGGTGGCCAGCGGGATGAATTAAAAACTCCCTGTCTCAGAGTTAGAAGTTTTCATACACCTCCTTCTTTTCTGGATGTCCAGAAGTGTCCGCTGCTTCTCACCTGGTTTTGCATCATAAATTGTAGCTTTATTTTGAAAAAGATAATGCCTAGCTGCATCCTTACATGAAATAGTAAATTCAATGTTTACAGCTATGGATCTCCTGCTGTGTTGGCACCGTATGCCAAACGCTTCTGTGCGGGGCACTGGAGCTGCGATAACAAAGACTCAGTGAAGTGCCCTGTGAAGGGGAGAGCAATGTTATTTGAAGAAAACAGCCCCAAAAATCCACAGAGCATCCTGCTGCAGGTCCAGGCCTGCTCGGCGGAGGACTGGGAATCAGCTGGGTGTTGTGGACTGGGGCTCACGGCAGCAGCACAGGTCTGCAGGAGACCTGCTTTTTTAAAGAGGAGGTCTTGAGACAACGTAGGAGAACGTGGACATTTAAACAGTAAAGCGACATTTTTCTTTTAAGTGGGAGAAATGTTTTCTTGAGCAGTTCCTTGCCAGCTCCTATCCAGTGCTGAAGGCAGTGATTGGTGTCGTTAACGCAAGCAGGCTCCCCCGCGGGGAGCTAAACGGCTGGGCAAAATCTGGAATTTCTGATTTACGTTTAAATCTGGAATTTCTAATTTTTTGGGGGGTTTCAAAATTTGCCATCCTCCTGGCCCAGAGTGAAACCAAGCATTTCTAGAGGTGCCAAGCAGAGCCATTGGCTCAGGAAAATTGACATTCCGCAACCATGGCGTTTCATGGGGGAACCAAAGCCCTTTCAAATATGATTATTCTGTAATTTGTATTTCTTGATATCACTTCACAACATCTCGTGAGCTTACAGGGGCAAACATGAAAACAACAGAAAGAGGAGGACTCCCCACACACACACCAAAAAAAAAAAAAAGACTCTCAAACTGCTGCTCTGGAACGTTTTAAAATGAAGATTCCAAAATTTAAAATATGTTTTGGAAGTTTCTCATGCAGAAATTTCTGAATTTCTCAAAATGAGCACATATGCTAAGAGCTCCCTTTTTGTGTGAAATTGGTGTTTTCCAACAAAATGCGCTGAAAAATTGATGGCCCACTTCAGCTGGCTAACAGCCAGAGCAAGCAAACGAAACCGTCACACAGTGACAGCTTCTCGTTAAACCTAAGAGTTAATCAGGGTCCATCCTCCTGGATGGAGAACCATCAGTTAGCAGCATTGGGAAATGACCCTAAAGTGCAGGGTTCCGCGACCACTCGCATCCACAGGGAAGAAATGGATTTTGTTAAAAATCTTTGCTTGGGTAAAGATGGGAAACTTCTGTTCTGGGAGACATCACAAGTCTTGAGAGCAACGCAAAGCCTCGGGCACCCACAGGGCAGAGCCTTGGGCACCAGCCTCCCACCCTGGTCAGGCTCTTCTGAAGGAGACACCTGAAGGAGAAGAAAATTGTCCCCATGTCCCCATGCCTCCATCTGGAAACACATGCACTGCATTTATTTGGGGTTTTTTTGTCTGTGTGGTTTTTTTCCTCCGTGGGAAGAGCGGTGCTGTGGTGGAGCCTCGTCCCGTGCCAAGCCCCACAGCGCTGATGGGCAGACACGGTGCTTAGGGACACGGTTTAGTGGTGGGATGGCAGGGTTACGGGAACGGTTGGACTTGGTGATCTTGTAGGGCTTTTCCAACCTAGATGAGTCTATAGTTCTATGATTCTATGGTTCTACAACCAGCAGAGCTGTGCCAGTGCTGCCAGAGTGGCCAGCTTCCCCCTGGGGGGCTAACCCCATCCCGGGGGGAGAGGAGGCTGTGTCACACGGGATGGGTCCTGCTACCCTTCGCCATGGCCACTGCTCCCGCTCTGCTTCCGCTGGTCCCTTGAGTGCGGCATTAACTTGCTTGAGAGGCACCTTGGCCCCCAAATTTCCATCCTCCCGCCTCCATTCCATAAAAAAATCCCATGAGCACAGATGGGCTCAGATCCTCAAAAAGGCTTTGGCCGGGCACCCCCGGTCACCCTGTGTGTGCCAGGCAGCTTTGACACACAGGTTTGAAAGAAATGGGAACTGACAGTGCTGAGGCGCCGTAAGCGCTCGGCTACAAAGAATTCATGCAATTATCTTTTGTCGGAATTCATCTTGTCAGCCCTGCACGGTGCTAATGTCCTTAGAAACTCTGAAGATGAAAAAATGAGAAAAAAAATTCTAGTTAGAGCAACCTCTGGTCACGGCGGCATTTTGGGGGGTAGGAGAAATGACAGCCAGGGAAAGGGGTGGTCCCAAGAACAAGCGCCGGGCTGGGAAATTGGCCGCTCAAGCCACGGGACGCAGGTGCAGCCACGGGTCTCCAGGAGTTAACGGCTGTCACGTCAGTGGGTGAAACCTCTGTGAAAGGCTTTCCAAAACCAGCTCAACCATCACTAGCGGCAAGGCAGGAAAAGGGAAATTTGGTCCTTTGCTGCCCACCCCTGGGAGGGACTGGCTGGCTCCACAGCGCAGGGCGCTCGCGGGGATGCTGCTGCCAGAACAACCCCAGGACCAACCTTCCTGACAGCCTCTTAAAACTTCGCTGTGAGCGGGTTCCTCGAAGAACCCAGATGTGCAGAGACATTGCCAGAGGCTCTAGGGGGAAATGTGTCCTCTCACCTTTGCATAATTTGCTAGATTAAAGTTCCGCAAACAGCTTAATTTGGTATTTCTTGTAAACAGCCATACTTCGGGGGAAAAAAGGTAATCTTTCATGTCCATTGATTTTTAATAAATTAATTCTATTTTTCATGCACTTTTTCTTTCAAGATTTCAAAATTATTCTTTTCAGCAGCTCTCAATTTTTTTTTGCAGTAGTGCTGGAAATTTGTTTCCTATTGTACCTCTGAAAATACTGACTGTTTAGCTGATCCAGTCGAAGAAAAAAGCCCTGATTTTCACTTTGGCAATAAAATCTTCACTCTGTGAACGAGCAGCATCCCCTTATT
This sequence comes from Nycticorax nycticorax, assembly GCA_023375905.1. Lineage (NCBI taxonomy): Eukaryota > Metazoa > Chordata > Aves > Pelecaniformes > Ardeidae > Nycticorax > Nycticorax nycticorax. Next base: position 76,629 of record JAKFQP010000355.1, on the reverse strand, counting down.
CACCAGTCCATCCCCTTATTCACCAGTCCCCTATACTTGTGCCGCAGGTGCTCCCCGCGGCGGCACGGGCGGAGGCAGGGACTGTGTCCTGCCAAGGGTAGGAGCCGCCTGTGCAGCGGGGAGGTGGGCGCTCGGTCTGGTCCCGATGGCCAGCCGGGCTTGGACGCGGCGCCAGGCTCCGTGGGAATGGGCACACTGACATCTGTTGACTGGACACAATTTCTCCAGCCTGCTAAGGGAGCCCGTCGTGCAGCTGAAGCGATTACGGCATGGGAATTGAAACACAAAGGATCACAGCTCTTATTTGTCATCAGGAAGGGCCTTATTAGGGAACAGGCGTATCTTCCCGGTGCTCAGGTTGTCCTCACAAAGCCTATTAAAAGGACAGTAATGAGCTGCTTGTAACTTGGAAAGATCTCTTGCTTTTGAGTATTTAGGGTTCCTTTTTGCTGGCAGCAAAATTTATTTCAGAATTGCTCAATTAGATTAAAGCCTTACTGTGCGAGGCTTTAAAGAACACTTTCAAATACCTTCTGTTGCAAAACATCTGCAGAATCTGAGGTTTTGTTGACTTTCCCAACCCTCAGACAATCCCGCAGTCCATGATGGAAGAGAAGATTACGTTTACTTCCCATGAAGGCAGAGGCAGTTTCCAAAATCAAGACCTGTAAGATGTCCCATAATTCATCTTTACCCAGGAGCAGGGAAGCTGATGTGAAGTGCTGGGCTGGAAGACAGCCCCAGCCCTCCCTGCCTTTGGTGCTTGTCTGGGAAGGTTCCTCTTCCAGCCTTGCTGAGGGAGAGACACCCCGCTGAAGGTGGGATGCTCGACCATCAGGGAGAGGGACTGGCTTGCGAGAGGGAGCTTTGGCGGAAAGCCAAGATCTCCTGGCCTTCGAGCATCAGAGCAGAGAGTTACAGAAAAAATCGAGGTGTCCTCCATGTCGTTTGGTCCAAGCCTCTGGGGGTGCAGGGTCTCACCCCCAACTCTCCAAAGTCGATGAGGACTGCCCTGGGATGCACGGTGGCCACAGCTTTTTGCTGGCAGGAAAAACCACCTGATACCCGGGGGGGTGGGTGTGCTGTAGAACCAGCATCCACGCAGACTGGAGGAAGTGACACTTGCGATCCCAAAAGGAAAAGCAAGAGGTTAAAAATGAAAAAGGCATTTGGAGAAAAGCTGGCGTGAGAGGAGTTGGGAAAAGGGGCTGAGAGGTTCTGCTGTGGGCTCGGGGAGCCTGATCTGGCAGGTCTTCCTCGTGTGGCGTAAGGGACTGCGTATCCACAGGCACAAACCCAAGCCTTGGGTCTGAAAAAAATGGAGGCTTTTTGATCCGGCCCTTACTTCCAGGGAATTCCTTACAGGCTGACATCCCATCATTTTGTCCACAGGTAGGAATAATGAGTGTGGCATAGAAAGCTAGCAAAACTTCTGTTGGGAAGTGGAGGCTTAAAAATGCGGCAATGACTTGACCTTATTGCAATTAGAACCAAGTGGTTCCGTTTCCATCACAAAGAGCTTCAAAAAATGCTTTGCCTTGTCTACAGTGTCCAAACCCAGAAGGACCGAGAAATACGTATTTGTCTCTCCTGGCTCCTGCAGGATCTGACGCCTCTGTAGCCCTCGGGAGTTAGGAAGTTCACCAAGCGCCCCGTCGCCATCAAACTACTACTGCTCAAGTAACTTTTTAGAAGCTAAAGGTTGGTATTGCAAAGGAAAGGGAAGACAGAAATTCATCTTCCTTAGCATGACCTCCCTCAGGGTAGGTTTGAATTACACCCCAGGTGGGAGATGGAAATCTTTCATGTCTCTCGCTCCATTAGTTGGTACACGTCGCAAAGGCTGGGTAATAACCAGACATACTCTTCTCGTCATGAACAAGGCATGGCCACACATTCGCGCTGGTAATTTCTGCAACATCCCCTTCTCTGGGAGACCAGCATCATCCAGCTCCGTCCCCGCCGCCAGCGCAGCCCACGGCAGGCGGAGGCAGCCTGGCTGTAGCCCGAGGGCCGGCAGCACCGCGTGGGCTTCCAGCTCACCCATCGCTTCCAGCAGCGTGAAATACAGGGAGCTCCTTCCGGAGAGCGCCCCGCCGCCACCTCCGAGGGCAAAGCTAGGACGTCCGCAACAGCCAGAATTGATAGATCTGAGAAGGGCCCTTGGGCAGCAGTTGTGGAGTCACTAAGAGAAGTTGCTTCCTTGCTCTTGCAATACAAGGATTAGAAAATGCATTGCTTAAAGGGCATCATCAATACTGGTACTGCCTTCGGAGTTTTGCTTAAATTCGTGCGTCCTGGAACAACAAACGGAAACATCAGTTTTCACTTAGAGGTGAAGGGAGAAGCTCTTCCCCCTGCCAGCACAGAATATTTCAAGAACTAGAAGGCAAATTGAGAGCACCCAGTGAATTTATTTTCATTCACAAGGCTCTGGGTACAGGGTGCGGTGCCCCAGGGGTGGAGCGGAGGATGGACACAGGCACAGGCAGCCGCCGCGGGGTGTCTGGTTTGTAATCACTGCGGAGCTGGGCAGGAGGGAGAGAAGCACAAACCTCCCCATCGGGACACTGTCCCAGTTCGGACGCTTTGGAAGGGAGCCCGAGGCAGGCACCTACAGCAGCAGGGTGAAGGGAGCCTCTGCAGAGCTTCCCCTTCCACTGATGGCTCTGACACGGGGTCCCACCCCCCCGTTACAGAGGTTGGATGTTGGCATTGGGCTGGTGGCTCTGCTGAACCAGGACTGCCCTGGTGCACCACCAGCTCTGGCGCGAGGTCTGTTGCCTGCTCTGCCCCAAGTCACCGTGTGCCCGCCAGCAGCGCTCCGCAAGTGCCCCTCGGGGCGCCTTCTCTGGGAGCCGGCGTGCAGCGGGCGGCGGGATGAAAACCTGCGTCTCAGATTGATGCCCTACCAGATCCCCCGAGCAGAGAAAGCTCCTTGGCTCATCTGCTGACCCAGGCTGTATCTGCTGGAGTCAGGGACCAAACTGAGGGGATGGTGCCTTTGCACGGCCTCCTGCCACCCACCACAGAGCCGGCGCCCGGTTTGGGAACAACTGGCTTTGCCCGGGCACTGTGTTTTTAGGAAGCTGAGGACTGGCGAGGTGAAATCCCTTCCGAGTGTGTATGAGGTTTTCTTCTTAAAAGACATGATAATGGCTGGGATAAGTGCCAGTGCACGCTTGTAAAGAGTCTTCTTGGAGGAGCAAAGATGACTTTCCTTAAACTTTGTCATTTCAGCCTAATTGTGGTAACATTTAAACTAAATGAACCCCACAGACTGGAGTGGACCTGCTCTTGTACAAATGACCTGCTCACCCTGTGTTGTAATGGCAGCATCTGACCCTAAACCAGCAAAAAATTAAAGCAAGGATGAAGAAGATAAGTAAAGCCAAATAATTCACGGAGAGCAATTTAAACTCATATTGGCAATAATAATGTGCACTGGTCCACATCTGATCTTCAGCTATTTCTAAATTACACAGAGATAATCAAAAAGAAAGAGGATCTGCTGCACATTCATGTGCAGAACAAGACTCTGCAATTAGTAAGCCGAGGTCTATGGTTGATCAATAGTGACCCTCCCTGGTAGCTCTGGGTGTTTTTACACAGGAAAGGTCATTTCTGCTGTTCCAGTTGTACAGGGAAGAGGACTTCCCCCAGATGAGAAAGGCTTTACCCTGTCAGTGCTGGCCATTTCACAATTGCAGGATTGTGTCCATGAGGATTTTTTCTGAACTTCCCATCCCATGGCACTGTGGTCAGCAGGACGGAGTCTTCAGGGATCTCGGGAAGCTCCCAGGGTCACAGCGTGGCTGAGGTTGGCAGGGACCTCTGGAAGTCACCTTGTCCAACCCTCTTGGCTCAACACAGGGTGACCAAAAGCACATTGCCCAGGACTGTGTCCAGTCGGGTTTTGAGCATCTCCAAGGGCGGAGGCTCCACAGCCTCGCTGAGAAACCTGCTCCAGCGTTTGACCACCCTCGCTGTAAAACGTATTTTTCTTATGTTTAAATGGAATTTCTTTTCTTTCAGGTTCTGCCCATCACCTCTCATCTGTTCACTGGACACCACTGAGAAAAGCCTGGCTCTGTCTTCTTTACTCGTCCCCATCAGGTATTTATACCTGCCAACAAGATCCCCCCTGAGCCGCCCTTTCCCCAGGCTGGACAGCCCCAGCTCTCAGCCTCCCCTCATGACGGCATCACAGTCACCATTGTAGTGACCTGCCCTGCACTGGACTTCCTCCAGTAAGTCCATGTCTTTTGTACTGGGGGGCCCTGAGATGGATCCAGCACTCCAGACGTGTCTCACCAGCGCTGAGCAGAGGGCAGGATCACCTCCCTCCCCCCACTGGCGACATGGCTCCTAACGCAGACCAAGGACCACCAGCCCTCTCTGCTGCAGGGCATGCTGCTGGCTCACGATCAATGCCTGCCCGCCAGGACGCCCAGCTCCTGCTCTGCAAAGCTACTTTCCAGCCCACTGGTCCCCAGCCTGTCCTGGGCGTTGGGGTTACTCCTCCCCAGGTGCTGGACTTCACATTTCTTTTTGCTGGACATCATAAAATACCTCTCTGCCCAGTTCTCCAGCCTGTCTGGATCCCTCAAAATGGCAGCAGATCCATCTGCTCTATAGCCCACCCCTCCCACTTTTGTATCACCTGTGAACTTGGTGAGGATGGACTCTGCCCCTTCATCCAGGCCATTAACAAAGACATTAAATTATAGTGGCCCTGGGGTCGACCCCTGGGGTGCATCACTGGTCACTGGCCACCAGCGGGACTTGCTGTTGCTCATCACAACCCCCTGGGCCCAGTTGTTCAGTCAGCTCTCAGTCCACCTCACTCTCTGCTCATCCACCCTGCTCTTCATCAGTTTGCCGATGGGTATTTTAGGGGAGACAGACACCCACTTCTCTCCCCTTGTCCACTAAGCGAGCCGTTGGCTCACAGAAAGTGCCAGGCTGGCCAGGCATGACTTTCCCTTTGCAAATCTGTGCTGATTAGTCCCAGTCATCTTCTTCTTCTTCACGTGACTGGAAGTGGCTTCCTGGACTGTTTGGTCCACCAGCTTCCGACAGATCACTGGGAGGCCAGCAGGCCTGCAGTGCCCAAGATCTTCCTTCTTGCCCGTCTTGGAGAGAGGAGTGGCATTGGCTTTCTTCCAGTCCTCAGGAACCTCTTCCAATCACCACAGCCTTGCAAAGATAATCAAGAGGGGTACAGCAATGACAACAGCCAGCTCCCTTAGCTCTCATGGATGCATCCTCTCAGGCCCCATGGACTTACGTAGGTATTCAGATTGTTTGACTATTCTCTAACCTGATCATCCTCTACCAAGGATTATTCTCTAACCAGGGGTCCTCCTTGATCCTGCCCTGGCTTTCCCACCGGCCTCATCACCCGTCTCGAGACAGTGCCTGACTGCTCTCCTCTCCCCCTCCTTGTTCCTCCGGGTTGTCCTTCCTAAAGACCCTGTACCCACCAGCACAGCGTACCAGTTGTGTGAGCTCTCCCACCACCCTCCTGTGGTCCCAGTGGCATTGTAACCTTGCAGTGGCATGCAGACTCCTCATTCCTCCTGCTCATCCCCCATGCTGCGTGTGTTTGTGTGGGGGTGTTTCAGAGGGGGGGACCCCGCACTGATTTCCCAGAAAGGGGGCGAGAGCTTTCCCTGTAACTCTGTTGGTCAGGCCTTCCTTCTTTACATGGGTACCCTTGGGGCTGACCCCCTCCAGCCCTGTTTTGTTGATTACAAGCTCCCTCCTGTTCACTTTACCCCACACCCTTCGTTTGCCATCCTGGTCTACCACCTCCCCACCTTGTATTGGTGATCATCTCCCCACGCTGTGGATCCTAGTTTAAAGCTCTCCATACCAGGTTGGCCAGCCACTTGGCAAAGATCCTTTTGCCACGCTTGGTCAGGTGAACCCCGTGTCTTCCAAGCAAGCCTCAGTCCTCTAAGAGGGTCTGGTGGTCATAAAAAGCAAAACCCCGTTGCCAACACCCGGGGCATAACCAATTGTCAACCTGCAAGATGTACCTACTCCTCCTCTAGTCTTTGACCCTTGCTGACGGGATCAAGGAGGAAACCACCTGGGTCCCCCTTCACCATCAGCCCAGAGCCACGTGGTCACCCTTGTCACCTTCCAGGCCACCCTGGCAGTCGCTTTGGTACCAGTTGCATGCCTGGAGCACATGGATGGTGTACAAGAGCTGAGCTGCCCACAAAGGTGGGCTGGGACGGGAGAACCCCCAAGGGGCTGAGGAGCTCTCGCACATCCCAGGGACTTGATAGGATTGGGCTCAGCAGCACCGGATCTGCGGCAGCGATGGGCTGCTCTTCCAGAGCACAATTTTCTCAATCCAGGCGATTTCTAATGGTTCTTAAAACTTTTTCTTCTATTTAGAAGCGCAGCTATGAGGGCTTTCCGAAAGTTTCAGGAGTCTGGATAGGAGCTGTCAGCCAGAAAATGCAGTTGTTCCAGCACAAAAATATATTCCAGAGCGCATCCGTAATCAAAGAAACTTATAAAAAGCAAGAGTTAAACTGAACCAATTGGATTCGTGTTATTCAAAGGAGGTAAAAAATATTTGTTTCCACTTCCCCAGTTTCATTCACATTGTTCAGGTTTTCTTCTTCTGTTAAGCCATTTATGGTGCTGTATTGCAACTTTCTGACAGCATCACAGAATCCTAGAACCAAAGAACAGTTTGGGTTGGAAGGGCCTCTAAAGGCCACCAAGTCCAACCCCCCTGCAGTGAGCAGGGACACGTCCAGCTGGATGCTCTTGGGCTTCCCCAGGGTTTAAAATAAATTCTTTCTCCTGTCAAAGCTGTGGCTTGTACCTCACTCCTTGGAAAGAAAAATTTTTAAAAAATCACAGCAAACCAGAAATTCTTGTCCCGGTTTGCTCCACCACGTGTTCCTCCGAGCTGCCAGAATCTCCGCCGGCACAGGAGTACAGGGGGACTGACGAGGAGTTTGTGAGCAGGAGTCCAGGGCTCTGTCCCAGGTTAGCAGCAGTGGTGCTAAACCTCGTTCATACCCCTGGACTGAGGCTGCTCGTCTGGCTTCGTGGTAAAAACCATCGCGCGGTGATGGCCAGCTTGGTTTGCCAGGGCTCAGCCGCCAGCATCCACGGTGGGAGTGTGGGATCGACGCGCGAATGTTTGCAGCAGAGAGGGAGCTTCGCGGCGTAAATCAGCGCAGACCTGCCCAGCTGTAGAATCCAGAGCGCGACGTATGGCAGTTGGAGGCAGCGAGTGAAGGTGCTACTGTCGAGTATTTAAAGAGGGGAGAGCAGGTTTCCACATTAAAATTGAAAAAAAACCCCATTAAATTATTCATAAATAACTGGAGAAGGCGACACTGCAGCGCGTGGTTAGCGAGGGGCTGGCAGAAGCGGGTGAGAGCAGCTGCGTAGCCGTGCCAGCCAGCTTTAGCACAGGGTCCAGCACCGTGGCTACTGCTGGTAGGTCCGGGCATCCCACCCCCAGGCAACCTCCCTTCTCCTCCTCAAACCCCTTCATTTCGGTGCTTGCGGCGGAGGACGGGCGCAGGGGCTGGCGGGCGGCCGAAGGGGCCGGGCGGTGGTGACGTAGCCCCAGCTGCCGAGCTCGGATAGAGTTTGAAGCCAAAGCTTTCAAACCCACAGCGGGAAGCCTTGCCACTACATGAGGGTAATAAACCGGTGTGAACGCGCACCGCCTCCGACATGGCCATGTGCACCGGCCGCGGCCGCAGCGAGCCCTCTGCTCCGCGTGCTGGTTCCGTCACATTAACTCATCCCGCGTCGCCATGGCAACGCGCGTGAAAAACACGCTGCTGCTGCTGGCGGGTCCGGATCCGGCGCCTGCGGAGCCCGGCACCGCCGCGCTCGGCCCCCGTGCACGCACCACCCAGGCAGCGAGCTGCTAACAAGGCCCCTTAATTTTGTTCATCGGGAGCACCTCTGCTCGCAGACTGTCAGTCTGGGAGGGCTTGAAAAAAATCCCCAGAACCAACGGGGAAAAGAAGGAAAAATAAGCTAGCGCCTTCAGCTGAATAAGCGAGACTTCGGGCGAGCACCAAACTGCGTCGCTATCTGCAAGGAGGGAGCACCGGCACTGCGTGGCTGCCAGGTTTCTAGCTCGTGGGCTCCTGAGGCTCGCAACTGTGACCAGCAAAATCCCCCTCCCCGGGCAGGGACCCCCTTCCTGGCCCACGAGCGGCAGCCGCGCGGCAGCACCCAGCCGGGCTCGGCATCCGGCACGGCCACGGCTCCCCAGCAGCACCCGTCCCCTCCGACGCCCAAGCGCGCCGCAGGTTTCGTGGGGCTACAGACAAAGCTCTCCAGGGAGCCAGCAGCAGAGGACGGAGAACGATCTGACAGGAGGCACGACTTAAAATTAAAAAGGCAATGCTGGTGGCAGCAAGAGCGTGGGAAGGGGGGAGGGGGGCGGCAGGAACGCACGAAATCCATCAAACCCGTATTTGTCTCATTAAAAGTATTTTTAATTTATAATGTCCTGGAATGTAGTTGTCACCCAGCTGCGCAGCCATCACCACGTTGCCTCTCACTTTTTTCCCCCTCCAGATCCTCTCTCCCACCTCGCTGGGACTGCCATCAATTTCTTCCCATCAGCAGCAGTTACAGTAAATGGATTCATTTGTGGGCAATGGGAGCTGAGAGACAAAGGTGACAATATAATTAAGGTTTTTAATTCTATGCCTGAACAGTTAAGTCCAGAACTCATGATAATTAGCTGGCTGCAATGAAAGATCTTTAGTCGTTATTTTCCCTTTGTTTCATGTAATTGTCCGCTTTGGCCAGCTACATCTGTCCTTTAATCTGAATCCTCGCTCGACAATGCTCTGCCTCTCCATCTACGCCCCGGGACCGCAGGTGTCCGTAGTGCAGGAACGCGCGAACGGTGAAGACGGACGCCGGGCAGCGTCCCCGGCCACGTCCCCGTCCCCGGTCGCACGCTGCGGCCGCTGCCTCCTGCGCAGGAGCAGGGGAGGGGAGCATGGCCAGAGGAAGGGGGTGGCGTCGCTGGAGCAGCGGGGGAGCGAGTGGGTGGAGAAGGAAGGAAGAAGAAAGGAGGGAAGGCTCCTGGCTTCAGAGCACCTAAACCAAACAGAGCTGGCGCTGTTTCCAGCGTCGTAGACCTGCACACACCTAGCGTGTGGCCCTCGGCTGCTGCTGGCGCTCCTGAAGACGTGGTTATCCCCAGGTATCAGGAACACATCCTCACGGCTTTTTTTCCTTTAAAGAACGAACAGAAGTGGTGATGGCCGGGTTCCCTGCTAGCTGGTTTTTTGCTTTTGCATTCCACAGCCCACGCAGTGTCTGTGGCTGAGCCACCACGCCGGGTGAACAGAGCAGCCTCATCCATGGCAATGCCACCAGAAGGCTGAGTTTCAAGGCAAGGAGGCAAAAACCTCCCCAAGAACATCTCCGTCAGAAGGAATAAAGAGGAAACACCAGAAGACTGGTTTTTAATACTGGGCAATGAAGATTTCTCAAGGCCGGCCTCCTCCTCACTGTTTACTCCACCGAGTCCTAGCGCTGTCAGCAGAAAGCCTTCACGCCTGCCCCCGACCTTGCAGAACCAGGCCACAAGGGCTGCCACCACGCACCAGCTCGACCTTCATCCAGTACAGATCAGCCCGCAGGCCCCCAGCGCGGCCCTCCCGAGCGCACCGGGGTGTTCTTCAACACCATCGCAGCCAGCCTTGGCTTTCCTGTGTGCGGGAGCTGTGGCAGCCCTTACCCTTTCCACCCAGCCTAGTCCCCGACACGTACCCTCCATCGAGACTGCCAGAGAAGGGTCTTGCAGGGTCTAGAGGATCAGGTCTCTTGGCTCAGTGTCCGTCACCCTTTTTAGGGCTTTCAGAGTGACTTTTCCAAAGATCTAAAGAGCTGTAAGTTCAGCAAGTGTAAGCAAGACACCCTTCCACTGAGCCTGCATTTGGTCATCGCTCAGAGATGTACGATCAAGTGCAAGCGGGCATGGGTTGGGCATGGTGGCAGGAACGAGAATTGGGAGTCGGCGAGCGGTAAGCCAACGCGTGCATTTGGGAAGTTTCAGCGGGAAAAAGAGCAGCGGCACTGCAGAAAGTGAATCACTCTGTGCGCTGCAAGAACGGTTACAAGAAGTACCAGGAGAATGTTATGCAACGCTAACTTTGACTTATCACATAACTTAGCACATAACACCAATAAGACCCTGCAGAGAGACTATTTTGGCAAGTAATTTGCCCTCTCTGACCTGCCTGTAATCCGTGATAGCACTCTCATTGCTTCAACGCTGAGTGGACTGGAAAAGAGACAGAAAAAAATGTCTTTTGGGAAAAAAAAAGGGGGGAAAGGGAAAAGTCGGTCCCACAAAGGAAAATCAAACACTGTCAAGTCACACAGTAAGTGAGTAGAAATGTTTCTGTCCATCTGTGCCTCTGTCACCTCCGGGTATGGCATTCCCCCCCCGACCCCCCCCCCCCCATGCACCAGTTCCTTTGCGTTAGGATAAAGTTTCAGCCAGGGGGGTAGAGCTGTGTTTCAGAAGAGCCGTGCTGGGGCCCCTCCTTGTCCGAGGGGCTGTGCGGAGGCTTCCCGAAGCTCAGACAGCGTGCGTGCGGTGTCTTGCATGAGCCGGGCAGAATCTGGCGAGCAAGGGGGGAGGTGGCACTCGGGGCCCTAATTTCACAGAGGGCTCAGTCATGCGAAAACCAGTTTGGCCCCAGGCTGATGGTAGGGAAAGCGAGCTACCGAGGAACAGCAGTGCCGTCTTCCAGGAGAGGCATTTACACCTGGATAACTGAGCTGCTAATTACCACGGGCATCAGCGCCCGCATCAGCAACTGGTCTGGCCATGCCGTCTGGTACCCAGGGGTTGGCTTTCAAGGAGCGGGGTGAAACCTGAGCAACTCCAGCTTTCCACACAAAAATAACCCTTAAAATCTGTACACACCAGTCTCCACATGCTGAAAATGCAATTTTAGCCCTCAGCTCCCTGCTCCCCTCTCCCTAGTGGCGTTTTTAGGGAAGGGAGCATCTCCTGGGAAAAAGCGCACTCTTGTTAAGGGGAATTTGTTCTGATTCAGAGGCTCAGCTCAGCTCTTGCTGCAGATCTCAGCTCAAAGCAGTACAACCTACGCTCCTGAGCCAGGTTGGCACGTCTGCCCGGGGAATTTGAGCTCCTGGGCTTTCTGCACTGCGTTGCTCGGGCTGGCAGCGTCTTCCCCGTTCAGGTGTCATCAGGGGCACCGTCCCTGCAGAGCCGTGGGGCGGCAGAGCCAACCGCCCCGTTAATGCCACCAGCAGCTCTGCCAGGCGGTGGCTGGGGAAGGACGAGGAAGGCACATGGCTGCGGATTTCATGACATGTGCTGTCGCGTGTACGGCTGACTTTGGTACCTACATCTGTATCCATGCACGGGGAGTGAACCCATTGCAGCCAAAGCCTTTGGCCACCCGGTCTCTGCATCATAGAATCATAGAATGGTTTGGGTGGGAAGGGACCCCCAGAGCCCACCCAGCCCAACCCCCCTGCAGGAGCAGGGACACCTTGAACCACATCAGGTTGCTCACAGCCCCGTCCAACCTGGCCTGGAATGGTCCCAGGGATGGGGCCTCCACCCCCTCTCTGGGCAACCCCTGCCAGGGTTTCACCACCCTCACTGCAAAGAATTTCTGCCTTAGATCCAGTCTAAACCTCCCCTGCTTCAGTTTAAAGCCATCCCCCCTTGTCCTGTCCCAGCTGGCCCTGCTAAAAAGCTTGTCCCCCCCTTTCCTCTGGGCCCCCCCCCTTGAAGCCCTGACCGGCCGCACTCAGCTCTGCCCGCAGCCTCCTCTTCTCCAGGCTGAACACCCCCAACTCTCCCAGCCTGGCCTCAGAGCAGAGGGGCTCCAGCCCTCGGAGCATTTTAGTAGCCCTCCTCTGGCCCCGCTCCAACAGGTCCATGTCCTCCTGGTGCTGAGGGCTCCCGAGCTGGACGCAGGGCTCCAGGGGAGGTCTCCCCAGAGCAGAGCAGAGGGGCACAATCCCCTCCCTCCACGCTGGCCACGCTTCTCCTGATGCAGCCCAGGACAGGGTTGGCTTCTGGGCTGCCAGCGCCCATGGCCGGCTCATGGCCAGCTTTTCATGCCCCGGTACCCCCAAGTCCCTCTGGGCAGGGCTGCTCTCCATCCCTTCATCCCCCAGCCTGTATGGATACCGGGGGTTACTCCGACCCAGGGGCAGGACCTTGGCCGTGGCGTTGTTGAACCTCATGAGGTTGCCATGCCCCCACCTCTCCAGCCTGTCCATGTCTCTTTGGATGCCATCCCATCCTTCTGGTGTGTCAGCTGCACCACTCAGCTTGGTGTCATCTGCAAACTGGCTGAGGGTGCACTCGATGTCGCTGTCTAGGTCATTGATGAAGATATTAAACAGCACCGGTCCCAGTACGGACCCCTGAGGGACACCACTCCCTCGCGGCACTTCTGTCGGGGCTCTGTGGGGACAGGCGCAGATCGGTGAGCTGAAGGCTTCAATCGAGGACAGGGAGGGCAGCCCGAGAGGAATGGCAGAAGACCTTCCCTCTGCACTGAGACCGGCTGCACCGCCTGAGCCCACAGCACGCGCCTGCGGCTCGCAGCCCGCCTCCCCGGTTGCTGGGACGGGTTTCGTTCCCCGCGTGGCACTGCACCGGCAAAGGCAAGGTCTCCAACACGCCAGCACGAGTGCCGCGCCTGCAGGCTGGACACCTACCAAGCAGGAGCGCGGAAAGCAGGCGGCGTGCTGCCTTTCTGGAGGAATTCCTCAGTTTCATCGCTGCCTCTGGCAAAGCCGTTCTGCTCCCCTCCTTCCCCGCCGGCCGGGTCCGGGCTCTGCTGGGCATCCCGTGCACCGACTGCTCTCTGCCAGTCCTAGCAGGGCTGGGAGATGCTCCCAGACCCGTATTTGGGAGCCCCCTTCAACAGACACAGGCCCTTGCAGAGCCTCTCCCCAAAGTTTTCATCCCGAATGCTTCCTTACGCCACCACGCTTTCCCGGCTCCCAGGCACGTTATTGAAACCTGCGGCCGGAGCTCCTGTACACGTTCCTGTGCCCTTGAGTCCATTAGCTGTGGCAAAGTGATTAATTATTTTAGCCTCTTTATGGCATCACTGTTAACTTACTGCACATTCATACTTCCAGTCATATAAATGATAGTCTTAAAATAAGGAGGACGTGTGTTATTGAACTATTTATAATCAGAGCTGTCTGGAGCAGAAAAAGATCCAAACGGGCATAAGAAAGCAACAAAAGTTAATGATTCAGAGACAAAATACTATGTTTTAATCTACGGGGTGTGTGACAAATCCAAGAAATTAGAAGCTAAAAGGGTACATGGCCAAGGCGAGAGCCTCAGGACACGTCGTCAGCTGCTGTAAAATTAGCGCTGCCTCGGAGGGGGCATTGCTGCGGCTAAAACACACACAGAAAACGCGGAGGCTCGCCGTGCCCAGAGCCCTTATCCTCACAGCAGCCTCATGGGGGGACCGGGGGTGGCCAAGGCTGAAAACTGCTCCAGTCCCTGCGCCGAGGAGCGGGGTGCCCACGGGGGCCCTCCCCAGCCCTGGCCAGGGGCTTTCCCCCCGGTCCTGCAGGTTGCCAGGTTAACCTGCCGGGGGTTTCTTCCTCCATTCTATCGCCACGCTGAACCGTCAACCCTGACGGCAATGAAAATCTTACATCCAAAAGAGTTATCCTCTGAGCACATTTCCACCAGCGCATCATCTTCCTCCCGCATGCAGTTACTGAAGACTTGGGCTGGGGACAAGGACACAGAGCAAGCGGGTCGGTTCATGGAGACCCCCTGGGACCCCCCGCGTCCTCTCCTGACCCACAGCCATGTCTGCTGCTCTACACAAGTTACCCCAACCAGGAGCCTCCGTGCAACAACGGCATACGGGCGTACTGGGACACTTGCGCATGGAGGTGCCGGGATGGGAGGCCGCGTGCGAGATCCTCCCCTCCTGCCACCACCCACCCCCTCCCCGCATCCCGAGTGCAGGAGCCATCGGCATCCAGGGCACCCTCCGCTGCTCGGCTCTTCACCGCCCGCAGCCGCGGGGTGTTTGCTGACATCTCCTGCGCACAACTGAGGTTTGGTGCATGAACGTGACAAACCGTGCGCCTTTCGGCAAATTAGGGGCCTTAGTGAAGTTATTTTCTATTTCTATCAGTTATATAGACTGCTCCCATGTGCTCAGCACTGCGGCCTCGGAGCTCATTTGGATGACAATACTGCAAGGTTTGGGAGTCTTTCCCATGTACCAGTGATGGAATTGGATTGATTTCACGAACTCCGTGGATAACCACTGTCTCACACGTGCTGAATCAGGCGGTGGCTGAGAAGATGGGGCCACAAACCTCAGAAACTGGTCTGAGAACATCTACAGAGCGGCTGGGCGCGGACGAGGATGGGGGGCAACTCCAGCAGCCACGTGCGAGTTGTTTTATACACGGCAAACGTCTGCCCCCACCCACTGCTTTCCCTGCTGAACGTGGGCGCAAGACATTGCCGGCAGATGCTCTCTTGCAGCCCCCAGCCTGATGTCCTGATCTTCAAGCATTTGGCATTAAAAAAAAAAAAAGAAAAGAAAAGAAAAAAGACAGAAAATCTGGGAAGGTTCTATCTGCGTTTGATGTGTATAGTACTGACGAGGGGATAACTTTGTCTTGCGTAGAAGAACAAATATAGAAGAAAGGGCACGTCTTTGGCTGTAACAGAGAAAAAAGGGTAATTAAAACCCGGCATTTCTCCAGGCCAGGGGAAAAATGTGCCAACCACCAGACGAGGACGAGTAAGAGAAAGCTCCTCTCAAGGGTGTGGACAGAAACCCCAGTGCTGAGCAGAGCATCAGAAGTTTGGATGGGTCCAGGGTGTCCTGGCTTCGGCTGGGACAGAGTTAATTTTCTTCACAGAAGCTGGCACAGTGCTGTGCTTTGGGTTTAGTACCAGAAGAATGTTGATAACACACGGATGTTTTTAGTTGTTGCCAAGCAGTGCTCAGACCACTCCAGGACTTTTTGAGCTGCTCCTGCTCGGCCAGGGGCATAACAAGCTGGGAGGGAGCACAGCCTGGACAGCTGACCCCAGCTGACCAAATTGCTATTCCAGACCATATGACGTCATGCTCGGGGGGGGGTTAGTTGGTCTGTTGGTTGGGGGGAGAGTGATTGCTGCTCGGGACGGCCTGGGCATTGGTCAGCGGGTGGTGAGCAATTGCATTGTGCATCACTTGGTTTGTATATTCCGTATATTGTCTTACCATTATTATTATTATTATTATTATTATTATTATTATGATTGTTATTCTCTTATCTTATTAAACTGTCTATGTCTCAACCCACGGGTCTTACTTCTTTTTCCCAATTCTCTCCCCCATCCCACTGAGGGAGCGGGGGGAGTGAGCAAGCGGCTGCGTGGTGCTGAGTTGCCAGCCAGGGTTAAACAATGACAAGGGGAAGAGGCAGCACCCAGAGAGCAAAGGGGCAAACCCAGCCCTGGGGGGAGCCGGGCCAGAGCCGCAATCTCTGCCTTGGCGCCGGGCGGCACAGGCAGCAGCAGCCCCTCTGCAAAGGGGACTCCAAGAAGAGAAGGGATTCCAAAATCCGAGCAGAGACGCCCCAAAACAGCCACTCTCAAAGCGGTGAATGGTGGTTTTGCACAGAGATTTTGCTGTGTTTTGGTTCGTCAGCTTGCAGGGGCCGTGCCTTCCCCGGGCACGCAGCCTTGCAAACAGAGGCTGCGAAGCTCCCGCGTCACGTCCCGTCACTGCATGGATTTTCAGGGAAGAGTCTTAGCAGGGGAAACTGGGCTGGGCACACCCGGATAAGAAGTGCCGTATTTAAAGATGGGACTGCCCTCCAGATTTCCACTTGGAGAGTGCCTGGACTCTGATGGGGACTGGGGCTGGGGCTTCGACAAGCCCTGATGAGTTTTTCCACCCGAGGAGGTGTGTGAGGAGCGGATTCTGAGCCCATAAAGCCACAGGGTCCCAGGCCTCCTTGTGCTCCAGGCTTGTGCAGCACCTCAGCGTACAAGACCTGGTTCCCGTCGTATTACTGCAGCTTATGACCACCCAAAGCAATGATGACGGCTGCTGCTTGAGAGCTTGCTCACTGGTGAGTTATTGATAGACAGATCATTTCTATTGCACAACACCGGGAACACCAAAATGCTGGGTCCTTTTCCTAGAAGATCCTGTGTGCAGTGCCCAGGAGAAAAATGATGAGCCCAAAAGCCTTGGGAATAGCCTACTGAGGCTTTTAAATGAGAACAGTTTTCAATTTTTGCTCAAATTTTGCTTTGTTTTGAAATTTTCTTTGCTTACAGAAAAGTCTTTGGAACATGGTCATATCTGAAAGGGAAAATTCTGCTTGACCCAAAGGTAAGATGCTTCTCTCTCCTGTTTGTTTTTTCTTTCCTGGGCTTTTCATGATGGACAGCAGCTAAAAACAAGTGAGACTTGCCTTTCCCTTCCACTTATTAAAGGTGCTTTGAGGTGATGCCACAAGACCCACGGATGCAACACTAAGGAACCTTGAAGGCCATGGCCCCAGCGGTCGGACCATGGCACCAGCCGGGAACAGGCACGCGTGGCCGCAGGCGGCACAGCCCCATCCTGGAGTTACTGCACCAGCGGTCGTTTGCCACTGCATTGGGTCTGGCACAGACCCCAGCCTCCTCACCAGCCAGACCCCACCTGCAGTCAGCCACGGGCCTTCTCAATGCTTACAGTAAAACTCAAGCTTCAGTAAAATTCAATTACAGTAAAATTTGAGTTTAAAAGATGTCCATTGCACCTTTTGTCCCCCTCTAGCACTCCAGTCCTCCCAGGAGTCATTGAAGAGAATTCACAAAAGTTGAAAAAACCAAAATGCTTAGCACATCCTCAGTTTTCTGTTAGTTTCGATAAACTGTCGTTAACTTTTCCTAAGTAATGTGTATAAAATTGGCTTTGTCTCTTCCTGCAAAGTACTTCAACAAAGCGCAACAAAGTACAGCGAGACCCAGGTTAGTGATGGAGGCTTAGTGTTCAAGATCCCTACACATGAGATCTGCTGAAAGGGGGGTTTAAATCCCCCTGCCACGCCGTGACTTAGGGCTACGTGCTCCTCTGTGGAAGGCTTGAGCCGTACGGCTTGGGACCCAGGGCCATTGGTGACCCCTGAAGCAAAGGCAAGGGCAGGGATGCATAATCATAGAATCATAGAACCACAGAATCATAGAACCACAGAATGTTTTGGGTGGGAAGGGACCCCCAGAGCCCACCCAGCCCAACCCCCCTGCAGGAGCAGGGACACCTTGAACCACATCAGGTTGCTCACAGCCCCGTCCAACCTGGCCTGGAATGGTCCCAGGGATGGGGCCTCCACCCCCTCTCTGGGCAACCCCTGCCAGGGTTTCACCACCCTCACTGCAAAGAATTTCTGCCTTAGATCCAGTCTAAATGCTGGAAGCCTGGTGGCTTCGGAGAGGCTTTGCCTTCTGCTACAGCCAGTAAACCATGGGTGACTTGTCTGCAGCAGAAGGGCCCACGCAAGGACTGGAGGAGACAGGAATTCATAAACTAGACCTGGTTTTGTCCCAGTTGTGCATTTTTTGCTTGGTTTCCTGATATATCAAAGTCCAATGCAATTCCAAGTTTCCTTCCAAGCTGCGAAGGGAGCCAGGGGTTACCACAAGGCTGCAAGCCCACGGATGCATTCAGGCATGGATCGAATTGGCTGCAGCTGGGTGAAGAAAAGCTTGATGGATTTTGCTTTTGGGATAGACCCCAGGTAAGTATTCCTCCTAAAAGTAAGAACTACCAGCGGTCATCTGTAACTTAGCGCTGAAAAGTGATGTTACTGTCATTAATTTCTTATGCTCTCCCACCTCCCAGGGTAACCTCAGCCTCCAGGTTCCCTCTGTGCGAGGTCTCTGAGATGAAGCTGAACGGCAGAACCACCCTTGCTTTCCATCTCTGCATGAGGCTACATCAGCTATTGCAGTCCCAAAGTTTTGCAAATAAACGGCCTTGTCCAGGATGGATTTGGAGCTGGTCCTCATGAATGCATTTGTTAAGATGTGAAAAATGAGCAGCTGCCCACTGCTGGGCAACTTGAATCAACTCATGCTTTCCCCTTCTTACAGTGGCATCTCAACCAACAACGAAACAACAAAATTGGGATTTTACAGGCTGTTCCTGCTGTGGCCTGTTCCCCACCACACCCCTTGCACAGACAGCTGAAGGCAACTGAAAGCCCAGAGAAACCCAAACTCTGTGGTTATACCGGGTGCTCTGCTCTTGACAAGTCCCTTCCAGGGAAGCCACCGCTTGTCGCACAACTGCTGTCTCCTGTGGGTCCCGAGAGCTGTTGCTGCTCTCATCCATCATCATCTAAGAGGTCCACCTTCTTCGGGGTGGGTGTCTCAGCTGTACTGGTGGCTGAGATGCAATAGATGCATCTCATTACCACCTTGATTGCTCTTACTTTGGGATGCTGCAAGGGTCTAAATGGGTGCTATTTGTTCCTGAAGACTTTGTGCACCCGTGCCTGCCTGTGGGTGATGGCATGTACCGCAGGGAAGGCTACCGGGCACCGTTCCCCAGCCTGATCTGTCTTTCCTTCCTGGTCTTGCCCTTACAGCTGTGTCTGCTCACAGGGGAAAAATACGACCTGGCCAAATGCCTCTCATGTCCCCGAGGGAAGCGACAGCATTTCCACTCTGCACTTGGACGTATAAGGTGAAGATTTTCTCCATAATGAGTGTCCGCATTTAGTCTCTGAAGCCCATATTTCAGAAAACTGAGTTAGCAATTCAACTTGTCACTGACTTTATAAACGCAGGAAGCATATAGGGACAGTTGGTTTCTTCCCATAAAATGTCACGTTTTCAGGCCAGCCTCTGGAGCCTCAGGATCTGTCTTGTTTTGGCATGCCAGGCATTCTACCTCCCGTTAAGGAATTACATCTTGGCAAACCAGATCTATACAAAGTGGATCTGTAACTGGGCCTTGCTGTCCTATCCCTCCCTGGGCTTTCACCAACCCTTACTTCTCCATTTGCTTCTTTACATAGCACTGAAACCACATCCTTAAAGGGTTCCCACACCCCTTTCCAGAACAGCATATAGGATGACATTTAAAAATATCTCGAGGTGTATTTTCAACAGTTGAGCAGTTTGGATTAGACTTGCAAAGATGCTCAAGTGCAAGTACCAACAGTGCTGTTGAGGCCCTTCTGCAGAACCTCATCATTGCAGCCTTTCCTTCCCACCCAGCCAGTGTTCAGCCAAAGCCGGTGGCCTGGACGCCATCCAGTCAGCGGGGAGGCAGGCCACCTCCCAAGGGTGACACCGCGCCTTACGGAGCTGGCTCAGACCAAGCACACCCGCGGGCAGTGGGACGGCGTTGACCCGATCTTCAGAAACCTTGCGATGGCTGCCAAAGGCTCGGTCCTCTCTCCGACAGGCAACACCAGTGTTATCTGAGCCAACGTCTGTGGTGTGCCCATCGCGTGCTGGTGGGGGTGCAAGGGGCGTTACACCAGGTGCTCCTGATGCTTACCCCGTGGGAAATAAACCGCCTGTCTGAGGGCACGCTGCCCACGCAGCTCTGCGCTCGTGCGTCGGACGCCACTGCGCTCCTCATGTTACCCAAAAAGCCAGTCAACAAGACTCAGTTTGGAGATTTAGAAAGCAGGCATTCTTTATCTGCAGCGCTGGGGGCTCGGTGGAAGCTTCCACCAATCAAGCACACCCGTCATTAACAGATGGCGAGCACTTACACATCCCAAGCCACAGGTACCAGTCACACTGAGCCACTGTCACCCCCACTGGATCCACAGTGCCCCGTCTCCAGCTGAAGCCAGGGCATCCTCTTCTCAACTGCGCCTGCTCTGCGAGGAGGGGGCTTTCCTCAGCAGGGGCTTTCTCTACCCGGGGGCGGCTTTTTTGGTGTTACAATGGGATTGTAATGAACGAGGTTCACCCAGAGGACACAATACAGCTGGAGTTTGCAACTCCTTGCCAAGGCTCAAGGGTTTTGAGTCTCTTATCTTGGTGTCTGCCAGTCCCTGTTGTCTTAACAAACTTATTCAAGGTCTGTAATCACCTGCAGCAAAGAGATACCATTCAAAGAGTCTCTAAATGGGTCAGCTATAGGCCACAGACCAAACCTTCTGAAGAACATATATATAACCCCCACCTGGATCACTGTGTCCAGTTCTGGGCTCCCCAGCTCAAAAAGGATGAGGAACTCCTGGAGAGAGTCCAGAGGAGGGCAACAAGGATGATGGGGGGACTGGAGCATCTCCCCTAGGAGGAAAGGCTGAGGGAGCTGGGCTTGTTTAGCCAGAAGAAGAGAAGACTGAGAGGGGATCTCATCAATACATACAAATATCTTAAGGGTGGGGGTCATGAGGACAGAGCCAGACTCTTCTCAGTGGTGCCCAGTGCCAGGCCAAGGGGCCATGGGCACAACCTGAAGCAGAAGAGGTTCCAGTTGAACGGGAGGAAGAACTTGTTGACTGTGAGGGTGCCCGAGCCCTGGCCCAGGCTGCCCAGGGGGGCTGTGGAGTCTCCTTCTCTGGAGATCTTCACCCCCCGCCTGGCCGCTGTCCTGTGCCCCCTGCTCTGGGTGAGCCTGCTTGGGCAGGGGGGTGGCACTGGGGGAGCTCTGGGGGGCCCTGCCAGCCCCGGCCGTGCTGGGATTCTGGGATTCTGTAAATGGTACATTCTGTGTCACTGACCAGCACAGACCTCTGTGGGGACACCAGGTGAATTTGGGATTTGAATTGGAGCCGTCTCGAAATGCGTGGGGCGCTGGCCCATGGCAGCAGGCACACAGCCCCCCCCACCCCGGGGCAGCGTTTCCCACCGCAGCGCAATTCGGGCAGCAGGCAGCGACGCGCCCGCCCGTGCCAGGCGTTTCTGGTGCCGCTGTGCGTGCTTCGGGAAAATTCCACAT
Organism: Nycticorax nycticorax; assembly: GCA_023375905.1. Lineage (NCBI taxonomy): Eukaryota > Metazoa > Chordata > Aves > Pelecaniformes > Ardeidae > Nycticorax > Nycticorax nycticorax. The sequence continues at coordinate 55,654 of JAKFQP010000355.1, read as the reverse complement.
CCCATTTAGAGCCCCAAATCCTGTCTCCTCTGAGTGGATCTCTACTTCTGACCCTCGTGGTTCTGAAAATACCGCCCAGGGAGCCTGAATCCCACAAGCCTGGATACTTGAGCTGCCCTATAAAGAAAAGGGAAAACTGGGAACATTCTCCTTTTCCCTATGCCCGTTCCACCTACGTGTAGCACATTCCTTGTGAATTATGTACAAAAAAGCCCACGATTTTATGTAAAAGGCTGTGACTTCACCGTCACGTGACACCTGGAAAGTGACAGCGCGCTGCTCTGTAACACCACACTGCGACTGAGTGAAATTGTTGTAATTACCTTCTTTTTGCCCCAGGATAGTTGGACCACTTCAGGACACCACAATGTTGAACGTCCCTCGATCTCTTACCTTGTGTCTTCACAATTAATAGAAAAATGCCTCGTGTTTTCATTTTTTCCTTTTTCACCTGAATACCACTTAAGCAAAACCGAAGTTCTGTGATGCAATCCTCAAATCCAGGGAGACAGTAAGAAATAAGTTGTGATTTGTATGTACTACATGGTGCAACCAACAAAAAATTAATTATTGGAGTAAGACTAATGAGTACACTTCCACACAAAACGCAAGCCTCAGGCTGTGCAGAGGTGGGCGCTGCTGATTAAAGTCCACCCCGGTCCTCCGAGGCAGCACGAGGTCTTCGCACGTGGGGATATGGCGGCATGGAGAGGTGGGTTCCTCCCCACGGAGGGTGGTGACCACCGGCACTGCTGGCGCTGGTGGGGCTTGCGCTGATGCCACGCGGTGAGGATGCTTGGATCAGGCTCCTGAAACACCGGCAGTTCCTCCCCACGGGGAGCTGGTGGAGGGAGTAACGGTGAGGTGGGGAGCAGGGAAGGAGCAAGGAAGAGGGAAGGGAGCAGAGGGACCTCCCAGGCACCAAACCCCTTCTGGCACCGGCAAACCGGGCAAGATGCTGGGCAAGTCTTCCTAGGTCTTGTCATAGAATCATAAAATCACAGAATTATAGAATCAATCATAGAATCATAGAATGTTTTGGGTTGTAAGGGACCCCTAGAAGTCATCTAGTCCAACCCCCCTGCAGGGACCTCCCTTTTTGGCATGAACTTGGCAGGAAAATTTGGAAGAAAGTCCTGCTGGTGGGTGCTCTGGAGAGCCTGGCCGTGGGTTTTGTGGCTGCTCTCGCGTCCTACCTTTTTCTCCTACAGTCAGTTGAGGGGTGTGCCAGATCTGACATCAAACACGGCAGAATTCGGTCTAAAGTCAGTGGTTGTGAACAAAGGCACTGCCTGCCTCAGCACAGAGGACAGGAATGGAGTGGGCCCATGTCCTGTTGAGCGTTAGGTTCTGTGAACATTTTGCTGCACAGCTCACAAAATTTGAGAGCTCCATTTTATTCTGTGGAGGTTTTTGTTTCGTAAAAGCCTACCACCTTTATCTGCTTCCTAGAAGCCTAGAAGTACAATTGTATTAATATAATTATAATTTTTTAAATTATTATTTTATTTTTTATATTATTAAGCATTTTTTTATTTTTAAATAAATTACCCCCAAGATAGAAGAATGTAAAAGAGTGTTATTTTCTCTTTGGTTTGGGGTTGGGGGGGGGGGATATTAGGAGAAGGGTAGGCATTGCTGACAAGTTAGGGAGCTGATGCTCTTAATTTGTAAAATGTCACAAACCCAGAAAAGCAAATGGAGAATACCAGGTGAAGAGAAGTGGTGAGGAGTGTTTCTTGGGCAGCTGTGCTTGCTCTTCTCCCCCTCTCCATTTGTGAAAGACGTTGACAATGCAAACGTAAAAACGAGGGAACTGGTAAGACGGTGCCTGCGACAAGGCGATGAGCGACTGAAGCGCGATGCAAGACACATCCGTGTCAGCAGAAGTGTCTGTGAGTCCGCAGGCATCCTCACCTCTGCACAGCAAAGAGCTGTTTCCTTAATTACCTCCAAACATGGGCTCCCTAATGAGACTGGAGGAACAACATGAGCAACAGAAAAGTACTGGCCAGTGGGTACGGCTCCGAGGGGTTCAGGCTTTGGTTATCAATGCCCAGACCAGGGAGAGGCGGTCTCCCAGCTGCCACCCCGAGCTTCGCATCAGGCCCCACCGACGCTCCGGGTCACAGCCCAACGTGGCCATCGGTGCGGTGGGAGCTGCTACACGCGTCCTTCCTGCTGCTGCCTTGGTTGTGCTGGCGAGCGGTCAGAAAGGTGAAGATGGGTTTCCTGCTCCCCTGCCTCTGCGGGCGGGCAGGGAAGGGGCTGCTTTCCCAATTCAGTGAGCAATGCCACCATGGCCAAGAGCAGGCATGACCCCATCCGTCTGGAAGCCTCAGGTTCCCACTCTTCAGCATGAACGTTATTCTGGGGACAGGGGTAGGTTATTTGGTTTCCTTAGTGCCTGTAAATACCGCAACCTCTGTGTTCTAGCAACTCCTTAGATTTATCTTTGCATACCAGTGAATTTGGCTAACTGCACGGAGGAAGAGATGTGGAAGTAACAAGTTGCACATTTCCTGCTAACACTATTCACAGACGGAATTAAATATTTTAAAATTTGTGATATTCAGGGCTCAGATGAAAAACCTGGGCGTAACAGATCCTTTGTCAGCAGGATGAGAACTGCGGCAACGCTGAAGTGGGAGGTGAAGCCACTCACGGAGTAACTGGGAGAGGCAGCATGAAAAGAGCGATTGACCAGGCGTTCTCTTACAATGCAGCCTGGCGAAGCAAGCGTGCGCAGCGGTTTCAAAAGGCCGGTCAGCCCATCCTGTGCCCTGCCTTGCCTGTCCCCAGCGTGGCTGTGAGCTAGGGCTGCCCTTCTCTCTGGGCTCACCAAAAACGCTGCTTTTTTCTTCAGCGGTAAGAGCGTTCAGCACAGGGTCCTTCACAAACTGCGCCTGTGCTTCAATCCACAGCCAGTCTTTATCCGGGCTAGCTTCCAACCAGAGGGGTGCTGCTCTGTCCATGAGCTCTCCTCTCTGCCCCGATGTGACCGAGGGTCCCTGCACCCCTGCGAGACCCTCGGAGGAGCCCGCCGCGGCAGGACAACCCGTGGCTTGCCAGAGGCACATCCTGTGGGCAGAGTAGCAGCTGGCGAGCGTAGTCAGAAAGATGAAGATGGGTTTCCAGGCACAAAATCCCTGCCGGAGGTTAGCAATAGATGCAGCAAGGGCCTGCGCCAGGCTGCTCCAGCACGAGGTGGTGTGAGCCCCATGCACCAGCACGGCCGCAGCACAGCCGCTCTGTTTCAGGCAGTTCAGCATCCCTGCACTGCAGCGACAGGCAGCGTCCGTGTGTCCTGCCCCGCACCGACCCCCCCGGGCAGCCCGAAGAGCGCGGCACCACCACCACGCCCGGGCGCAGCGGCGGCGTGCTCGGGAAACGGGGCCCATGCAAGCCCAAGCCGCGTGTCCTGTACAACCCCACATGCCCTGCCCGTGCCCTTCTAAAACCTCAAGGAAATGCATGACACTGTAACGTACACGAGCAAGAGATGCGTGAAGCCCTGCGGAGTCCGTCAGCACGGTGGGGTCGCTTACCCGAGCCCCTTCGGCGGGGGGAGGCACAGACAGACGGAACGCGGGGCGCCTGCAGGAGCAGAGGTAGACGCGGTGCTTTGCAGGTCCGTGCTCCCTAAAGCCTGGAATTACGGATAGAGGGCCCCTGAGCTGCTGCTGTACCTTGCGGGGTTTCCTAGCTACCTAGCACCCTTCAGAATTAAATTTTCTCTTGACTTCAGCTGAACTTCCCATAGAATCACAGAATCAGAGAATGGCAGGGGCTGGCAGGGCCCTTGGGAGCTCCCCCAGTGCCATCCCCCTGCCCAAGCAGGCTCACCCAGAGCAGGGGGCACAGGACAGCGGCCAGGCGGGGGGTGAAGATCTCCAGAGAAGGAGACTCCACAGCCCCCCTGGGCAGCCTGGGCCAGGGCTCGGCCACCCTCACAGTCAACAAGTTCTTCCTCCCGTTCAACTGGAACCTCTTCTGCTTCAGGTTGTGCCCATGGCCCCTTGGCCTGGCGCTGGGCACCACTGGGAAGAGTCACTCTGCCTGTACACAGGGTTGTGCTGCTTGTAGCACGGGAGAGTTCGTTATGGCCCCATGATCTAGTTGGAAATACCCTTTAATCTGTTTTCCTGGATTTGTGTTGCTACTTTGGTCAAACGCGTTACTTGACCAGGGAGTTGAACAACCACAGCACGAGGTTCCCCCTTGGATGGGAATACAGGGCCCAGGGCAGGAACGCACCCCAAGGAGGTGCTTCCTATTCTTGCAGGCGCCACGGCAAGGTGCCCTGTAACCATCGGACGTAAACCACAGGCAAACCCCGTTCTTGCAGCCGGCGTGCTGCATCACTGCGTAAGCCTTTGAAAAAGCCCAGTGGTGCTGCCTTCAAGAACAGCTCAAACAGAAGAATCTTCCTGCAAGGGGAAATATCGCCCCAGTCATGTTAAAAATTGTCTCCTTGATCAAAAGGCGGCACTGGCCATTAAAAGGGAAGAGAGCAGCAGCACTGCCTGCTCCCGGCAGGTCCTCCATCAGAGCGAAGGGAGTCATTAATCCTGCCTAAATTTGCAGGAGTGATAAACGCGATTAAAATAGAACAACTTGCGTTTTCCTCTAAAGGACCAGGATGGCAAAACATTGGAAATGGTCACTCGCAGGCAAGGGAGCAACCGCTACTGGCACACACTGGGCTTCGGATGCTGCGGAGAAACAAATTCACACATTCAGTTCGTGATTGGTGAAAAGGAATCGTGCAAAGTGATGGAGGCTTTGGATTTATTTTAAGGAAAATTTCAGTCTTATTGTAAGGAAAACAATTTTATCTCTTCTGAGCGATCCACTGTTTTTCTACACAGAGGTTTCTACACGATTCGCACGCCCGAACGATCTGCTGGGCCCGGTAAAATCGCATACCTGTTGTCCTGCCCACCCTGCCGCAGCTAATGAGAGGCCCCGATTAAATATTCAATAGGTACAAAGGGGGAGGGAGCGAGACAGTTCCCCGTTTTCGGGGTGTGGTGGGACCGACTTGGCCCGGGCGCCCCACGCCTGCTGGGGGGCAGAAGCCAGGACCCCCGCACCCCGGCCATGCTCCCCGTGCCCCGCGCCCTCCCCTTGCACAGCCACGTGCAGCGGGTGCGCGCCCGCTCGCCAAACGATGCCGGGAAGACACGGAAGGGTGAAACCAGTTTGGGATAAACCTGTTCGGCAAATAGGAGGGAAAAATAAGGGATCAGGCTGGGCTCATTTTGCTTGCTTTAACCGTGCTGCTCCTGCTGCAGCTCTCCCAGTGCTCGGGGCCGCTGCCTTTCCCTCACAGCCCCCACCCCGTCCTCGTCCTCCCCACCGCCTGCAGCCGCACTCAGCTCCTCCCCAGCCCCGACCGGACCGAAGCGGGGGTCGGCGCCGCTGCTGCGCCCCGATAGCGCCCGTGGAGAGGCTGGGAAAGGTGCGGGGCTCCGGCTGGACAGGGCAGGGATGGGCAGGGATGGGCAGGGCAGGGCTGGGCAGGCAGCACTGCCTGGTGACGGGAAGGCACCGGGCGTTGGGCTGGGGGGCTGCAGGGCAGTGGGGCAGCGGGTGGTCTCGAGGTGCCCAGCAAGCGCAGAGCAACCGTGTCAGTTGTTGGAGGGACACAGGGAGCTCCTCTGCCCCAGGACAGCGCGGGGCTGGGTGTCCCTGTCCCAGGGGAGAGCTCTTCATCTGGCGGCTCACGTGTGCTTGGCGTGCTCCGGCCTCTCATGCCAGTAAATCCTCCTGGGGCACTCGACTGGTGCCAGCTCCAGAGCACCCGTGCTGCAGTCAGGGGGTTTCTAGTGAGCAGGGCAGGCAGGCACCCCCAAGTCCTCCTACCATGGCGCTGGCACCCAAAACACAGGGATCAGCATTCCTGAAAACCCCACCACGAGCGTGATCTACCTCTGCCAAAGCGTCTCACCACTGACTTCAAAACTAGCTGAGCAATGAGGACCCTCCAGACCCTCCATCCAGCACGTCCTCCTGGGGTTATTCAGGCACGGAACACCAACGTGTTGCACTTGTGCATCTCCTCGTCGCCTGTGAGTGTTTTGAGTGTGCCAGACCTCACCAGCAGCAGTGGGGCTGAGGCTGTCTGACACCCTGCCCGGGTAGCACAGAGGGGCTGGACAGCGTGGGGAGCCAGTGGTCCAGCCCACCCTGCTTTGGGAGTTTGCTGAAGCTGATGGCAACCCTCCTGTACTCATGGAATGCAAAGCCCACGGAGAGGCCATCATAAAAACTGGGGACTGGAGCCGCAGAGGGAGAGCACACGGTGACGGGAAACATCCCCAGAGCTCAAATTCATGTGCTCTGCCTCCGCGGACCTCCTCGGGATGAGGTGGTAGGATGCAGAGAAGGGGGAGCAGATTTGCAATCAGTGTTGTCCAATGCTCCTCCCCGGGCAGAAGAGCAGAGCTGCGGTGGGACAGAGCCCCTGCGTGCCTCAGCAGTGGTCACAAAGGGGCAGGGACCTTCCACCCCCTGCTCCGTGACGCAGGGTGCATCCCCAAGCAGTTTCCTCGTTTCCCAGAATGAGGTGGATTTAGCCACCGTGGCTGGTAACGCCCTGAAATGCACAAACCAAGCTCGGGCACAAGCCACCGCTGTCGGTGCTGCCGCTGCAGTTCCCCGCCAACTCGCCGCCTCCGGCCAGGCTGCCGGTGGAGTCCGACCCGGCAAACCTCGCTCCCAGCTGCGCCCCCGGCGCTCCCGCTGCCGTCCCTGCCGTCTCCCCGCTCCCAGCAAGCGCAGGTTCTCACCCTTGTGTGGCTAGCCGTGCCCAGTTGTGAGGGTTTGCGAGAGGCGCTCGTTTCTGCACTGAACATTTCCATAGGATGTGGAAGAAGCCCAGCACTTCCCATCACTGCGGCTGCTTTAGTGTTTTGGGGTGGTTGGGTGGTTGCTTTATGGCACAGATAGCTCTGTACCTTGCATCTTTTCAGTGTTTAAATTTGCAAATTAAGTATCTTTCTCTTAATATCTTTTTTCTTTTGTTTAATGTTGCTATGACTGTATCTGGAAGAAGATAAGAGGGGACCACGCAGACCAAGAAGGAAAGCATCTAAGCAGGCAGCCCTTGCAGCCACAGACCCTTTAACATTCCATGTTTCAGAATCTGTTGTGAAAGATGCAGAGTAATAAGGGGCTGGAAATACATATATGTACACACACACATTTTCACCCTCTGATGACTGTAATTAAGGTTATTCATAGGGCTTGCAGGCCTGAAGAGTTCCTGTTTCAATTCAGGCTTGTTCGCTTGTTCGTCCTCCCAGTCTTCCTTGGGAAAACCATCCTGATGCTTGGCTCGTTCAACATCTGAGCTGTGCAGACAGACTTTGTCCCAGAAAGCCTGACCCAGGCTGGGGGTTCTGCTTGCCCCCGCAAGAGGAACGGTGTGGTGGGCTCAGGACTTGGCTCTGCGGTGCGGTGGGCTCAGGACTTGGCTCTGCAGCCGTTTCCACCCGCCCTGGCTCCCCACCTCAGGGCTTTGGTCGGGGGTTCTGCAGTCAGTGGCAGCATCTGGGCATGGGACTGGGCTTCCAGCCTGTCGTGGGGTTGACCCCCAGGCAGCTGAATACCCCCCAGCCGCTCGCTCGCTGCCCCCTCCACACTGGGATGGGGAGAGAATCAGGAAAACAGGAAAAACCCTGGGTTGAGGTGAGGACAGTTTAATAAAAGAAAAGAAAAACAATAACAATAATAAGGGTAATACAATATACAGCTCCTTGTGCCCCTGGCAGAGCAGGGGAAGCTGAAAAGTCATTGACTTAGTGTAAGCCCTGCTCAGCACCAACTGAGCCATCGGTGTGTTATCAACATTCTGGTACTGAATCCAAACCACAGCGCCGTGCCAGCTGCTAGGAAGGGAATTAACTCTGTCCCAGCCGAAACCAGGACACAGCCTCTGCTGCCCCACTTGCAGCACTGTGGGATAAGAAGCTTTTGCCTTGTTCAGGGAGAGAAGGGTCTCAAACCCCTCGCATTTTCCAGACAGACAGCGAGACACGGGGCTGTCAGGCTGCTCAGTTGTGGGGACAACGCGCTTTTTCCTCAAGCAAAAGCCATAAAACCTCAGCCTTTTCTGTAAAGCAGAGCTGTTGCTTTCTGGTCACCTTTGAGAGTAAGAGCCTGAAGTAGCCATTGCTGAAATCAAAATGATTCTCTGTGCACTTGAAGGAATTCTGGATACCCGAGCAGGATACCTCTTCTCAGCAGCACTGTGCAAAACGGTCAGCAGTGAAAAAGTGCTAATAGGATTAATTGTTTTGCAAAAAGCTTCAACAGACCCCAGGCGAGGCAATCCAGGTCGTCAGCTTTGAATACGCTAATGCTGTTTTGGTCATATTTATGAGCCCTGCCAGGTCATTGCCTGGATGAAAAGGCCCAAGAAAAACCAGCAAAATCCCTAGGAGAGGTTTAATTGTGCTGAGCCTGCGCGGGCTCTGGCCTGTACACGAAATCTTGGAAGGCTCTGAGTACGGCTTTGCCCGTGGCCCCCTCCTCCGCAGGACGGGGCAGGACCGGGGGCAGCCGGGGCAGGGGCCACGGTGCGGAGCTCCCCAGAGCTGCTGCGCTCGGGAGCCCCCGGCCGTCCCCCTCCGACAGGTAACTGATTGGATTACGCGTCCTGCCTGACAGCGTGTCTGCTCAGCCGCGCGGGCTCATCAGCCTCCCCATCCTGCCTGCTAATAAACCCGGCACCGGGGACCATTCCGCTTGATGATCTCTCCTTGGGGAGTTTTTAAGGCTTCGCTCTGCGAAAACTACTTGGAGTCTATTAAAATTGCAGCTCCACTGTTGTCATCTCGTCCCGGAGAGTCACGGAAGGTGCCTGTCACCCGGGTGGAGGTAGCTATTACATATTCAAGGGAAAAAATAGCCCCTGCTTTGGGAAGACAGGCGTCCCTGCCAGCAGGCGGAATGGAGGGACACGTGCTCATGTCCTGTCACGTTAAGGGACGAGCCTGAGGAACGGACACACGACGCTGCATCGCAGCTGCGGCGCCCTGGCTCTGCCGCTGACAACGCCTGCAGCGCCTGTGCTGAAGGATTAAGCAAAAGGGCAATTATCATCCCTTGGGCTCTGCCGCTTGTGCTCGCTGCCAGCCGGCTTTCCGGGCCGCAGGACCCCAGCGGTGGGGTCCCCCGGCCGCTACGGGCGCCGCCTCCGCTACAGCTCCGTAATTCACCCACGCCGGCGTTTGTGTGGCGGGACGGGCTGCCGCTCTGATGCATCCACTTGCAATCAGCTCGTAAAGGACACTGCCTGAATGAATTAGAAGACAGCAATTGTGGGATCTGTAATATCTGTACTGAAGATGTACAAATAAATTACAGTTTTAATTATTTTCTTGGACTCGCCTTTGGAGAGCTAAGGGGAGGCAGCCTGGGAAGGGCTGAATGCAGCAAGAGAAGGAGAAATCTCCCAGGCTGTTAAACTGCTGTGGCTTTTGACTCCACCACATGAAAGGACCACAAAAAACAATATCCTTTGTTGTTTAAGATAAAAAGTTAATGAATGCAGCATCACAGGCTGAGATGCTGCAAAATATTACTGTGAGATTTTAGCTCTTGTTTTCCCCAGGCAGCCTGCAGAGGCAAAGTCTGAATCCGTGTCAGGCTTGGGAGCACCTTCCAGTGTCCCAGTATCGACGACGCACCAGAAACGTGCCTGGCACATTCATAATGCACTTTTAAATGACTCAGAAGGAATGAAACGCGTGTCTGATTATCCAGATTAGATCATACAAAACCCAAATTATTTAAAATGATGGACAAGCAGTCTCGGCAGCTAGAGCAATCTCTTCTTGCCTGAGCAAAGATCCCTCTGCTTCTTCCCCGTGCTGGGCCACCCTACTGGAAGCCGCCTCAAAGGCGTGATGCTGTCTCCGCGTGTGTGCCCCCAGCACGGGCCGTGCAGTCTGCGGTCCCGCAGGGGCAGGCTGCTAAGCTGGGGACCGAGGAGGTGCTGAGCTGTGGGTGGGGACCCGTGAAGCAAGGGAAGTTTGGCTCTCTGTGCACCTTGACACGCGTGAGCTGAGCCCGTAGCTAGGAGGAAGCGGAAAGGGAGAAGCAGTGGAGACGTTTTATGTATCTCCAGTGCTTCTCCCCGTGCTGCAGGCTTGCGACAACTGGGTCTCTTCCACTGATAAGCCTGCTGCTGCCCTGCTGTAGGTTTTTCCCTACCTGTTTCGTTCCTGGCAGGTAGGAAGTGCAAGCCCCTTTATCATAGGCTCACAGAATTGTTTAGGTTGGAAAAGCCCTTTAAGATCATCAAGCCCAACCATTCCCCTAACCCTGCCATCCCACCACTGAACCCTATCCCTAAGCACCTCATCGATCCTTCTTTTAAATCCCTCCAGGGATGGGGACTCGACCACCTCCCCGGGCAGCCCATTCCAGAGCCTGACAGCCCTTTCGGGGAAGGAATTTTTCCTAATGTTTAATCTTGCTAAGATGCCGATAACAGCGATGCACGCTGCAATGCAAAGCCCTGCGGCTGCCCATGACAACCACTTGCTCCACAGAGGGAGGCATCTGCACTCCAAGTGCTCGATGCGCTAAGCGAAATCCCACTTCCCCCCGGTTTGCTGTAGTGGCAGGTCAGCCTCGATGCTGCTGGGTTTTACCAGTTGGGGAATGAGAGACGTGGTGGGACGGCTCCCGTGACCTGGGTATTGCAATGCCGGAACGCAAGGGAAGGTGAGGGTGAGTTCCCATTTATGGGAGAGGGCGGCTGGAGCTCTGCCCGGGGATGGATGAGGAGCACACCGAGCGTTCATAGGTTAGGATTAAAGAGAGGACAGGTACCGGGGGCGTTAGAGTAGGTGTCTGCTGCAAGCCACCTGGGCAGGAAGGACACGGTGACGAGGCCCTCTACAGACAGATAGGAACAGCCTTGCCTTTGCAGGCCCTGGTTCCAAACAGGGAAGGTGTACTCTGTACTCGGCTAAGCTGAGCTTGCACAGCCTGGATCCCGAAGGGAACAGTGCCTTTCACAGCAGGCAGCTTTGCAAAATTTGTTTCCAAAGTCAGTATTTTAGGGGGGTGGGAGAGAGAGGAGCTTTCATCTTTTGGTGCTGCTGTGTGCAGGTCCCGGGGAAGAAGCTTCTCATGGTGTTGGGTTGCTGGCTTTGCTGAAAATGGACGTTAATTTTTCAAAAGTTTCAGTTTCCTTCAAACCCACTGGCATTGCGATAGAAGAGCGTGTAGTGGCCGAGGCCAAGGACACGAATGGCGGATGCCGCGGCTGAGTGCAGGGCGCCCTGCTGGACCCCAGCTTTGGAAATGCCCCGTCACGCGCGGGCTGTCCACGCCAGCTGGGGGGGCGATGCTGGCATTTGCCGCTGACGGCCACACTCGGTCGCTGCCGCTGCTGCCAGGGGACGTGACGGGGGTTGCGCAGCACAAGGCGAGCACGCAGGGGATGCGCAGGCAGATCTCGTGCGTCCGGCCCCCCTAACGCATGGGAGCAGGAGGGAAAAGGTGTTTCAATTTCATACCATTTCCCTCCCTGGAGTAATGAATTCCAGCATTAAAAGCAAACCTGAGCAGTGTCAAGTGAACCTGAGACTGGGAAGACCCTGCCTTTGCCCTGGGCTTCTCTGGGCTTTGGACCAGAGGCAGGGGAGAGCCAGCACCAGCCTAAAACTTGCAGAGAAAGGGGGATACGTGTGCCCCTAATAGGCGTGCGTCCCCCGAGACACGTGCATGCTCGTGCTGGCCTGCTTGCAGCCGAGGGTCCCTCTCCTGGGGAACCGAGCATCCCCAGGTGCTGCAGGGTGGAACAAGGTGAAAAACGTCTGCTCTCGGCTCTCGTTACGGTGAAGCCTTTTCTCTCTCTGCAGTTGACGAGCCTGGGCTGGGGCAGGGGGGAGGAGAGGGAAGGAGGTCTCCTGGAAATGTCGGGTCCTCTGCTGTGCAGCTTGGGTACCTACTGTCGGAGAGCAGTTTTCAGTCTTTAGCGCTGAGGTTGCGCAGGCGGCTCAGTGCTCAGCTCACGGCGCTGGGCAAATAAATCCCGAGATCTGTATCTGAAAAGGAGCAAGCATGGGTGCTTGTTCCCCTGCTATAGCAGGGAACACATCCTAACCCCTTCTCTTTCCTCACCTACGCTGAAACTTAAACTGTAGCTGGAACAAAGCTGATGGATCTTTTTTGGCAAAGTCCCTTGGGAACGGAGGATGTCTCACCCCTGTCTTTTTCAGTGCACGTGTTAGTGGGTTTTTCCCAAGGAGAAGGCATTGGAAACCCGTCCCGTCGATGCTGCCAGTGATGCAGATGGGTACCCGCAGACCTCGTGGCTGTCAGCTTGGCCTCGCCCTGTTCCTCTCCATCCTCCTTCTTCTTGTAGGATGCTCGGGGCCCTGGGGGCTGGTCAGGCACAGGAGACCGCTGGCTCCCCTGCCACAGGCTGCACCACGCGGGGGTGCCCGGCAGGGCAGTCCTGAGCGCATCCTTTGCCGTGCCTTCTACCCCTCTGCCCCCCCCAAATAAACAGCTTATCCCCATTTACTCTTTCCACTTGGTCCCCATTTTGCTGATTTTACACCCTAATTTGGTCATTTTGGCCCAAGTGGCTCTGGCACGCCACAACTCCCTTCTCGTCTCTTTCCCTGGAGGGGAGAAGCCCCTGCCGCCCCCGCCCCCTCCATCATGCCGGTGGGTTTCTCCTGTCCCTGCCTTGCTAGTTTAGCCCCCGGGGGGAGCAGGCCAGCCTTTCCCCCTCCTGTCGTCTGCAAAGCCCGCTGGTTTCTTGCAGCAATGCCTAGCTTAGTCTTGGGCAGAAGCTGGCAATTTGCCTTCATCCTTCACCCCTCCTTTCAAGGAGGTCAATACCCTGGTGTAGACTTCAGCTGGGACAGGGGTGGTGATGGTGCTGTGTGATCGAAAACAAGCTCCCTAAGTGCATTGCAGGATGCTCGTGCACGTGTGTCTGCACCACAGTCCTCAGCGGGGCCTCACAGGCTGTCCCCAAAACTCGCAGAGGTGGGCACGTGGCAGCTCAGGCTGCATGTGAAAAGGGGCATATGGGAGAAAGTCACAGGCATTTGTTATTTAACATAAATATTTATGGTTTATAAATACATAATGTATAACATGATAATATCAAATATATAAATATGTATCTATCTAAATACTTGCATGTTGATATTTGTATGTGTGTGTGCTTTCCAACACACATGCAATACGCATTCTCCTCCTGTTAACATTCTCTTGATAATCAATAACCTACGCTGTTCTTGCTTCACACAACAGAATTTTCCGACGCACCCCTGGCTGGCTGAAAACCACCGGAGCCGGCAGCGCACGCTGCCCTTCCCACCCGCACCCCCGTCCCTCGGCCCCCCTCGGGCAGGGATAAGTCACCCACAGAGCAGCGTCCTCCTCCGGACCTGTGCTACAGCCCAGGAAAAGGCTCCTCGGTGCTCAGGCCTGATGTGTGCTCAGTTCGTCTGCGGTGACGAATCCCGGTCCAGCCACAGCTCCGTGACGGGGACGAACCTGATGGGGAAGGGCAGCCTGCGCACGCGGGAGAGACTTTGCCGTTAACGAGGGCTGCTGAGGTTGTTCTCCCGGGACGCGGAGGGGAGAAGAGGTCTTGCAGCAGACAGGGACACTGGGCAAATTGCATCTGCAGACAAAGCCCACGATCCCTGCAAACAGCCTCCTTTCCCCCGGAGCCTCGCCCTGTCCCTGTTCCGGAGCCACCTCCGATCCCTGCCTCCCTCCCCATCGTCTCCAGACTGGCGGCAGTGGCAGCGACCCTCTCTCCTTCCACCACCCCCTGCCGAGGAGCGGGACGTGGCTCCCACACCAGAGGGACACGTCCTGGCTCCCAGGGTCCGGCCGCCCCGCGGAGCCCCTGCCCGGTGGTCCGGTGCGGACCCTCCGTGCCGGGAAGCTGCCGGCCTCCGGGGAGCTACCTACTGCCTGCAGGTCTGGCGCTTTTATCATGCACACTAAGAGGAGACATAATCAATTCCCCAGTTGGCACTTTGCACTGAATACCCACTTTTTCAGTCTGATAGCAGGACTAAATTAGTTATTTAGCAATGAGACCCTAATTTAAAGTGAGCAACTGCCCTGACAAGGATCATTGTTCAAGGCCATCCCCCCTTTGCTTTCAGATGAGAGGCCCACCAATCCCTGGAAGGTGATAAATAGACAATTAGAAAATAGATATATTTTGTTAGTTCTACAAAGCTCCCTGGTGCTGTCAGGCTCACAATAAAGGGGGCTCCGGTAAATTGGTGGGCAATGAAAGCCAGCTGTACGGTCATCACTCCTACAGACACAAAGCCATATGTGGCCATTTACAGGACATCCCTGAGAATAGATGGAGCCAATAAGACCAGAGGGAACTAAAAATACTTGACAAAGTTGGCTGCTCTTCATTTAACAAGAATAAAATATCTAATGGAGTGTAATGGAAGCCATCAATCACCCCTGCGTAAAGCACAGCTTAGTACTCTACTTTTAACTATTAATGCAAGTTTTTATTCGTCTGTAATAAGTCAGAAATTAGTATCTCCTGTGTGCATCACAGTGATGTTGTGCAAGGGCTAACAAATGGCATGGGCCCAGCAGCACCGCCACAAAGCAAATCCAGACCTGAAACCTGGGGGGGGGAGAACTCGGAACAAAGAGGGCCGAAGGCGAGAGCAGCCACCTCTTCAGAGATAATGAGCCCTGCCTGGGAAATATTGCGTTCAGGCTTGTGAGCAAGCTGCCGTTGCTTCTTTTTACTTATCAGGCTCTTTCTAGGCAAGGAGAGAGGAGTAGGTGTCAGGGGAAGTCCTTCAATTATCTGCTTATTAGGGGAAAATATTTGAAGTGCTTCTCCTGGAAGCGCAAATCACAAAGTCAGACGCTCCGGCATCCACTCGGTCCTAGCAGGGTTTTAATGCAGAGCTCAGCACCAGACCTGTGCAATGTCCCGCGGGCTCTGGGCGTGACATGGAGCCAGGTCGCGCCACAGCCTTTGCCGCCGAGGCCATTCATGGCCCCTGCGTGGCTCTGTTCCGTAACCGCGGCGGTTTCAGGAGCTACTCCCTAACGTAGCCAGTTGGACAACCAGACGCCAAACGTCACCAAAATAAAACAACAAAAAAAAATTGCCTTGTGTTACAGCTGCTATAAGCCAGGACTGATCACCGTCTCTCGCCTGTGCGCGAGGGGCAGGCAGCGAAGCTGCGTGGAAACGGGTATTTATTAACCACGGAGCCATGACGCCCTGACGAGGTAAAAACACGCATCAGCAAGCCGGAAAGTGCTGGCTGTACACACGACGGCGCGGGCCCCCACCCCCATACCGCCGGGGTCTCTGCCTGTGTTTAAGGATGGCATATGCTGCAAGGTAACGGTCTGCTCTCTCTTGCCTATTTTTAGCGGCTCTTGCAGGACAAAAATCATAATTTATTTTGCAGAACACCACATGTCACATCCTATGAGTACTTTGTTGTACAAAATGCAATATAGTAGCTGGAGAAAAGTGACCTTCCATAATGGAAGTGTCCTTTAGAACTAATAGAAAATGATAACCAATAGGTTTTACCAGGTAATTATATCCCTCTTCTAGAACAGTTTTAAAAAGCCAAGGACGTCTCCCTCCATAGCGCTGTGCAGTTCAGGCTTGTTTGGTGCGGGCTTTTTTTTCACTCTTTTAATTCCTCTAGAACCAAATTCGTTTGATCTCTGGCCGTGTATGAGAAATTCCCGTTGGTGTTGTCGCAGATCTGGAGCAAGGCTTAACCCTTTGATTACGATTGACCGGCCCACCCTCTCTGCAGGCACGGTGACTTACCACACAGGCTCCCAAATCTAGCTTAACTCATCTTAAATCCACTACATTTTATTTTCATGGGAATTGCTGGCTGGGTAATGATTGTGGACTTCTTTACATACGGCCACAGCCACACGTGAATGTGGGCTTTATATCTCCTCTACCGCTGTAGGGTGCCATCCTGGACTGGAGCCTCTTTTGAGAGGTCTTTCTGGTCTTTTTTTGACACATTTTAGCAGCTGCCCTTGGTAATGGCATTGAGTGAATAGCACTCCCCTTGACACACCACCATCCATGTCAGAGCAGAGTAATAATTTACTCCCCGATAGTGTACCAAAAACTTCAAGGGAAAAAAAGCTCCCACAAGTGCTGTTCAGTCCCCTACACGTTACCGAAATGGCAAGTCACGGAGGCGAAGAGCTCGGGGGCCAGGGCGATTGGCAGCTGAGAGCTCCAGCAGGGTGCACGGGGGGTTCCCGAACTGGGGGAGCCTCAGGGGAGCCGAGGGAGACGCCGGGAGCCCACAGCTTGCGCGACAGCGGCTGAGGAGACCCGGGCAGGGCCAGGAGCAGTGGCGGCCAAGCCCCCACATCTGTAAGAGCAGCCCCCAGGGAGCGCTGGCGACCGGGAGCGCCACCACCATGGGGGGCACGCAGGGCGCGGGGCGGCAGCAAGGGCACGGCGCGGCAGTCGGTGCGGCCGTTGGCACAGCGGGGCGTGCAGGACGGGCGCTGACGCTCTGCCAGCTCCACCAGGGAGCAATGGCATCCAGCCGGCGGAGTGCCGTGGCCTCACTGAGCTCACCACCCACCACGGCGGACGCCGCTTCCCAGAGCGAGCTCCGTTGGGAACGCGCCGCCAGCCGAGTGGAGGCTGCAGGCCGTGCCCTGCTCTTACGCCGGTACGGGACAGTGGCAGGAGCACCCGGTGGGGGCTGCGCCCACGTGTGCCCTAACTCCTCCGCTGGGGGACAGAGCTCCAGGAGGGGGCGAGGAGGGTGAGGAGCATCAGGGAGAGCAAGATACAGACAGACTGCCGGAATCGCACCCTGCCTTCCCTGGGACAGGACCGACCGGCAGACAGGACGTGTGGCACCGAGGATTCCCCGTCCTCTCTCTGCCTGGCTGGACGCAGGGACTTAAGGGACAGGGCCAATGGCAATGAGTCCCTACCCGGTGCAGCAGGCGCGTCTCCTCCGTGACCGCCCCACCTGCCCAGGTGCCCTCGCGTAATGGGTATGGGGCTCCGCACGTGGAACCGAACGCTGCCGAGGGCGATGGTTCACCTACCTTGGAGGTGTTGCCAAAGTTACATCGACCTACACCCTGCGTCAAAACCACTTCTGTAAAGAAAGAAAGGCAGGTCGTTGTCATAGGAGACTCCTGTCCGAGGGGAACAGAAGGTCCAATCTGCAGACTGGAGCCACTTAGGGAAGTCTGCTGCCTCCCGGGGGCCCAGGCTACAGATGCAAAGATAAAGCTTCCCGCCCTGGTATGGCCTTCAGATTATTATCTGGTATCAATTTTTCAGGTAGGCAGTGATAAAGTTGCAACAAGAAGTCCAAGGGCAATCACGTGAGACTTCAGGTCCTTGGGACGA
>JAKFQP010000355.1:4327-24322 GCA_023375905.1 Nycticorax nycticorax | reverse complement strand
CCAGGTCATGGCTGTTTCTTGAGAGCCCCCTCCGCTCCTGCGACTGGCCAGGTTGGTTTGTTGTCTGTCTTTCCGTCTGTCAAGTTTGCATCCCTCTGCTTGTTATTTCTGACTCCCTTCTTTTCCTTAGTATCCCATTTGACAAGGAGCTCGATCAGAAAACCTTTCCAAAATGAACATTACCACATTCCACAGACCCTTATCAATTAATGTGACCGACCGGGTCTGGTTCTCGTTACCATCTGTCGGTCAGGCTTGTGTCACTGCATGTTCTTGTTCACGTTGTTCTCTTTTCTCATTATCCCCTTCTTCATCTAAAAGATTCTTGACCAGAAACACTTAAAGGAGCAGCAGCGCTCTCCTCCCACAAACCCCTGCAAACTTCTCTGCCTTTTCTTGAAATTCACTGAAAACCTCCCCTTCCTTTACCTGCCTAAAAAGCAGCAAAGGGACAACTTGGCACTGGAAAAAAAAAATGGACACCTCCTTGGTTAGTAACTGCTTTAACAGATTCCTCTAGTTACTGCATTAAGGGTTGTGTTTTAGTTAGCAGCTGTATCTCGTGTCTGTTGCTGGAAGCTTCCTACAACACCCAACTACCCACCTACCCGACCCTCCGACGGGCAAGCCTCAGCCGTTAGCCGAGGGCCAGTAACGTGGGGTTTACATGCAGCACAGGCCGTGTGCATGATGAAAAAACTGCAGCACACTGTCAAGTTGCCTGGGCGTCACTGGGCATCTGCACAGAGAAAGGCTTCAAACATGCCTCTTCCCACTGCTGCTTGGATTTATCCTGGTGTGGTTGCTCCTGCAGCAAGGCTAAAGGCACAAATACCGCTGCACGCAGGACAACACGGGCCTTTGCCTAGGGCATTACACTTACGGGTCCTTACTGGTTCTGTGTATTTCGAGTTTTATTTCTAGTGCTTAAGTTCCGCAGCTGGTGCTGCTAAACATCTCTCTGACCTCCCTGCAGACAGCCCAGGTTACAAATGCCTTCCCCATCCACATCAGTCCAAAGGTGCTGTTGTTGGTAGCACAGCCATCTGATGATCGCTCGGCACAAGAGCATCAGGAAGTGCACACGCTTGTTAAGCGCCACCGAGGCTTAGTAACGAGATACAGAAATGTTTTATGTGGGATCACAGTTTAAATCCTAGCACTCTTGACTTCCCATTTATTGAAGATGGTCCTGTTTTGTACAGCGCTGAGCACATAGTGCAACTCTGGGAACCACAGCTGTGACTTAGTTAATGATCTCAATAAATCCTACTTAAGCAGAGACAAGAAGAGAATTATGCAAACGACTATTTCTGTGCCACACGTACTGGGTAACTGAAGACGTGCCAAAATAAGCTTCAGCATACGAACACCAACACTTTTTTGACCCACACACATGAAAAACATGCGAGAGGGGGAACAGAATGTTATTTCAGGAGAACTAGAGTTGCAGAACATTTATTACAAACTTGACATTAAAGGAAATATACAGAAGGCATATGTACAGAGAGGGATCGTTAAAAACCCAAGAACAATGACAGATTTTTCAAATACAGCTGTGAATGTGACAAAGAATTACTTTTCGGAGCAGACCTTTCTAACGTGCTGTGATTAAAGCTGCAGTACAAACCTGCCGCTGCCTCAGCCCGCGCAGCCGCCAGTCACACGTGGCAGCTGGATAAGATGTCTTCCATCAGCCTCTTGTAGACCCAGGCATCACCTTTAAGCCGCTGCCGCCGGATACCCACTACTTCAGATTTACTGAGCTGACACACTTCTAACTCAAACTCCATCGTTACTTTGCCAAAATCTGACAGTGTTTGACATTTCAGGGTATATCTACACAACAAAGGAAACAAAGAGAAAACAGAACAATCATTGAACATTTAGCGGTTGTTTTGCAAGGTGATTTTGAATTAATACAGCCACTTCACTGACGTTATCCTGTTGCTATTCAGAATATGGGGAAGCAACCCGTAATTTAGTGAACCAAGAGCTTTGAATCCTTTAGTCCCAGACCACCATCGCTGTGCCCCAGTACCAACACGTAGCTCCAACGTCCTACCCAGCCACAGGAACAGCGCTAGCCACAGCCCCCATTCTCCAAGTGCGGAGCTGGAGGGACAGAGATGTTCCCACATTTTTCCTAGAGAAGCCCACTCTCCTCTCTGCAGGGACACCGTGCTGAGAGGCTGGTTACAGCTCAGCTGGTGTGAAAAGTGGAAAAAACGACTGCGAAGTTTAAATCTTTACAATGGGAGAAGGTGCTTCTGTGCTGTTCAGTATCCTTCTGGATTCTGAGCCTGGAAATGCATCCCAGGCAGAAGCAGACGCTGACATTCTACAAGGACTATCATTTAAATATTCAAGAACTTTAGCAAACACATATTTGTGAGCACAACATTCCTTCCACGCATTGGGAAATTAGGAGACAGACATTAAGCCGTGATCAGAACGGGGAACCAATCCTATTCCAATACCTTCATCTAGTTTGTAAATCGTACACGTTAAAATAAGCCACACAAAGGTGTGTGGATTCTGTGCAGCTTTTAAAACGTACCAATCTCTTGGCTAAATGCTAATGTCTTTTAACTGACAAGAACGAGGGCTAGAAGGTACCCACATTATCTCCTGAAACTGTCCAGTTTTGTCATGTGTACCCTAACAAACCTTTTGTATTTACAGTTTCACGACAGACACAGAATTCACATCGGCCTTTAGGCACTACCTCACTATTACCAGCTCACGTCTGTCAAAGGGCTCACTTAACATTGCTTTGCATTGTGTGGACAAGTTTTATTGCACACATTTGCTTAGTGCTCCATACATTCTCTATAAAATTGTTGTATTTTACAACATGGGGCTGAGAAACTAAGTTTAAAAACTTTGCTTTATCAAGGACTGGAGTACTGACTATTTAGACAACTACAAGTTGGAGTCACCATATTTTGCGCTTACCCCTTCTGAACATATTCCACATGCTTCTTTGAAAGAACCGTGATTATTTCATTCAGCAGTTGGTCTGGATTCAGTAGCTGAGTGGTGGTGACATTATAGTGTGCCTAGAAGTAGTCAGCTTGTTAAAAACAGTGTCAAGAAAAAAAAAAAAAGATTTCTCCTAAAACTGAAGACATTACAGAAAGTTTTCATAATGAAAGCTTTGGAAGAGCTAACCGCAATGACAAGCACTTAAATTTCCCAGTTATAATGAAGACACAGTAGCAGCAAGAGGAACACTAAACAACAACTGCTGGACAATTAATATCAAAGCATGCCCAAACTGTAATCCATTGTGAAATCCAAAGTAGCAGCAGTGGGCCAGAGCAGCACAGAGGCTGTTGGAAGCCTTGTCTGTAGCCAGAGGGGATTCCTGGAGAGGCCTGCAGCAGCCAGCCACCGGGCTGTGCTGAGAGCACCCCACTGCACGCCCCACAGCTGGGAGGTTGCCCATCGCGCGTTGCCTAGCTGAGACCGAGCACTTCCAGTGTCAGGGAACAGGCATGGCACCATGCAGCTTTTCTAGGACTAAATCATCACTGTGGTTAAAGGAAAAGGTAACTTACTACTCCTAAGTTTACTGTTACAGGGGTTTTATGTCACTTGTCCCGTAAGTGACTTCTTGAACAACTTTCAGACACCCACAGGTAGCAGGAGAGAGCGTATGCCAACTGTGATATGCCACAAAGGCTCTATCTAGCTTCTGAAGTCACAGGAGCAGATGAGACAAGACGAGATCATAAAATAGCTTGAGAAACAAGCACAGGTTGAGGATACAAAGTCAAAGACTGGCTCTTACAGTCCTTGTTCAGCCTAAAACGTATGCAACTCCATGCCATAGCTGCTGTAACACTGTGAAATAAAGTTCTGCCTTCCCCTACCACACCACAGTGTCCCTGGACATGCACGGACAAGGGAAGCTGATGCAGAAGGGTAAAAGCTTTGTGAGACAGAAGATCTCACTTTTGTTTCCAATTGCCCAGGCTCCCAAGTTATTTGCACAGTCTGGACTCCTGTCCGATGAGCTGGTCAGGTTTGTAGCCCAGCATACGTCCTGAACTTGCAAGACTGCCACCTTGCCTCTGACAAGTGCCTCTTGGAAAAGCTTCCACCTGGAATACAGCAGCTGAGCTGCGTTTGCACAGGGTGCAGAACACAAGGTGGTCCGTCCCCCGGTGGACGGCTCTTGCTGTACAGTAGGCGCCCTAACAGCAGCGGGTCCAGGAGGCAGCCAGCTGAAGGCATACAGCACTTCTGCGGAACTCCTTGTGCCTCAGGAACAGCTTTGCCTCTGTCCTGTTAATCATCTTTCTCAAACATTTCCTCTACAGCTTCAGGTACAAGTTTGTCCCAGTATAACGTCCAAGTGTGTTGGCTGAGCGATGTACATGCGACTGTTCACTGCACTAGTGTGACGCCAGTGCTATTTGATGCGTGCTCTGCAAAGCTAATATTAGCCTCCTGCGTCAGCTCTGGTAGGTACAAATTATTAATGCAATGTTGAAGTGCTCTGTGCAACGCACTGCCTGAGGAACTGCTTTTTCTGTGGCCACTTAAAGGAGAATAAGTAGCCAACTGGCTCAGACACAGTAACATCAAAACTTTAAGAATCAAAATTATGCTGACAGTGTCAGAAATTCTTTCATGAGGTGTAGTTATTTAGGCTTTAACTTTAGTCTCGTGTTCTCTTGACATCTGAAGACTGCCTTGGAACAGACCTATGACTCCTGGACTACAGAAACCTAAGCCAGGAATGTTAACAAAGTTTTTTTGTTTGGTTGGATTTTTAGTAGGAGAGCTAGCAGTATCTCTATGCAAATAACATGATTAAAAATTTTCAGCTAGGGTTCCTTTAAAACCATCCTGCTTCCCTCACATTTGATTTAGATGGGATACAAGAAGCAATGGCCAAACTTCTCCCTCTATCTGTTGGTGACTTGCCTGAACCCAGACTGACAGGACAGCTCTCGGCAGTAACGGGGACGTTATGATGTTAACAGATATTTGCTGCATCTCTGCACTTTACTCTAAAACGCAGGAAAGTCAGATCACAGAAGTTTCCACAAGACCATTTCTAAAGGTATCAGAAGTTTTCAATAATTGTACTTCTTTACATGTAAGATTTTTTTCCAGCAGCCATACCTTAAGTTTCCTTGGACGATCTCTGGCGAATCGTTTCTTTTTGCTTGGCGTCAGCATGGTGATCACCTTATCCAGGCCTCTTTCAAGACTTCCGAATATTTTGGCTTTTCTCTTCTTTTGGCTGCTGTCCACATGAGCTAGGTTGAGATCCAGTTCCACTGAGTGACACCTGTTACACGAACAAATTAATCAGTTATTTTTCCTCTGTGTTTAGAAATGAGTTATTTCAGGTATGCCACTAAAATATCACCAGACCTGACAGAATTAAGAAAACCAAAGCAAGCGCAGTACTATGAGAGTTTCTGTTTTAAAGTCAGTTGAGATTTAAGCCCAGAGACACATAGAGAAACTGCAGCCCTCTGGGGAACTGGAATAAGAAGGAACTTACATTATGGAAAATAGGAATATGTTCTGAAGATAACTGAGTTACATAGTTTTAAAACTTTTCTCTGCCTTCAGTATTTTCTAGTGAATGTAGAAAGAGGTGTTAGGAAGGTTTTTACCAAAAGAACGGAAATAACAGCTTGCTGTTGTAACGAGGCTTCCTAGGCAGTACATGGATTAAGGTAGCCCTGCTCTAAACCAGAAATGTACAAAAATAACTGGACATTTACCTTCTTTCAGGAAGAACCTCAGCAGCTGTCAATTCATCTGTGTTGGTTGGGTCTGTGGGTTTCTTAATTGGGGTGACTGTAGTGAACTGGCTCTCTGAAAGAAAGCATCCAAGCCAAAATGGGTATGTTTTTGCATAAAGGATTTTCTTTTCTTCAGCAAGGATTTCTCATGATTAATAATTTATTTGTAAAACCAGCCCCCTTTTCTATCTCAGATCTATATCTTCAGAATGATAAAATATGTTTTTAGTATAATAACAATCCTACCCCTACTCTACAAAGAAAAACGGTGACTGATTTCCCCAGGGCTCTACAAGTCAAGCCTTAGAGCAACCAATGCAATTCAACATTAGAAATTTGGAAGCAAGAGGATTACAATTGCTTTCCTGCTCTACCACTGGTCCCAGAATAAATACTGAGCAATTCACAGTTGTGTTCTTTGCCAAGCCATTTCCCCTTACACGAAGGGTGTGAGTCTATCTAGCCATGTTTAATAACACACACTACCCAACAGCCTCAGTGTGATACTACACACGCATTGACAGAGCGCTGCAGAGCATGGTTTTGAACGTGCAGAAGCAAACACCAAATGAGTGGTTCCAATCAAACCCAACTTCAACGTTCAAAGATCTAGATCCCTACAGAATTGCACCTGCCCCCAGGCAATGATCATCTCAAACTCACCAGTGGGAACTTCCACTCTCCTATCTCTAAAGGAAGTGTTAATACTACATTTCCCAAATCAGAAGATCTTTCAGTGAAACAAAGAATTAGCTTTTAATTGTTTAATCCTCAGGAAGGCCTCACTAAAATGAGCTCAAACAGGGTTTCTGCATTTCCCATTTCAGAAAGAATACCTCCTTTTGCCTTTTAAACTTACCATAAAGTCAAACTTCACAAGTTACTGCATACAATCTTAAGACAAAAACCAAACTCATTAACAACTGGTCTTTGTAGCGCACATCCTGCACTTCCTTCCCTTTCCAAAGAATGTCATTGAACAGCAGTATGTCCCAAGACCCCTTATAACTTGGATCAGCCTGCAAAGACTTACTGTTCCTGAACAATGTTCCTTAGCACCTGGAACAGAAGTCTCCTATTGTAGGGAGCCCTTGGCATTTGAATGACAGAGATCGCGTTTACAGGATCAACACCAAATTTTTATGTTAATGGCTGAAGGGAATGGTAATGTACATACAGGATCCATCATTGTTTATAAGAACAGACTAGACAGGCTGAGTACAGAAATTTCTGCTAACTCAGAAAAGCTGGCACAATTTATACAGATTTCTGTGGTCTACCACATCACAATGTATAGATCTTGCAGGTAACATATGTGTTTTCACAGCCACACTCGACTGTTACTGTGAAAATGCTGATATGCTACCATAATAAATCCAACAGATTGGATTGCTCTTAGAAGCAGCACTAAGGCAGACTTGACTAAAAGTATACCTTTATTTTCATTCAGGGTAATAACAAAGGAAAAACAGTGCTGAGGAAACAGTGTTCTCAACCTTCATGGAAAAGTGGAACCAGATGCAAGTTTTAGGAACGCAGCACTTGGCTCCGTGTCAGAGGGTGCCAAAAGGCAGGCATGTGCGATACTGTAAGCAGCAATGACTTCTGTAATTAACATACAAATACCATGCCCTGATGTGTGGTTAAACCTCTTGCAGCACCTTACCAGAGGTACTAGAGAGACCAGGCTGGTGAAAATGGCAAAAAAAGTTAAGTCTTCCAGAAACAGATGCATTAAATACACAAGTACCACGTTCATATTTTAATTTACAGTAATTCCTAAGCAATGTATATGTTCTAAGTTTTCATTAGTTACAGTTAGCGTACCTTTGAAGGCAGGTGCCTGAAAGGGTATGGTTTGTACTTCCGTGTCAATCTGAGTCTTCACGAAAGGAGTCTTTGGAGCGGGAAGCGCAAAGGGCATTTCATTTCTTAAAGCTGACTCTGTATCAACATTCTCTTTGTTTTCATGCTTCTTTGATGCCACTTTTCTTGTCACTGGAGTTGACAGTGTGAATTCCATATCATCCAGTTGAGCATCATGCCTTGAATGCTACGAGAGATGTAACAAAAAAAAAAAAAAAAAAAAAAAGACATCCCTTGCTGTATTCTGATCACATTCAGGAATGCTACAGACAAGGAAAATCTAAAATGGAAGGAGCTTAAAAATACCATACAATGATACCTATTGAGCAAAATAGTTAAGAACTCTTCAGTACCTCTGATTCCCTCTATAACTTGCTAATAAACATCTCAAATCACTTGCCATTTCCTTACCCGCTCTTCCGAATTCTTCAGCTCACACATTTAAGACTACCCCTCATCAGTTCATCTAAAGACAGCTAAGAACTTTCATTTGGTTTAATTTAATTGATTCATTGGATTTTCTTGTCCAATACAGACAGGCTGAACTTCTTCAAAGACTTGTCCAGCTATAGCCTAGATCCCAGAACTTGTTTGCTGTACCTTATTGTTTTCCCATCAGTTTTAAAATCCTCATTGACCATTTATTCATTCCCTGTATGCTGTTTTTATGCCAACCAAATGTCAAAACTCAAGTTCTCATCAAATGAATCATGACCTACAGCTACAAGAAGCAACAATTTATGTTCAGCTATATATTTAAAACATTTCTTTACTCAGTTTGTAATTCCCCTTGCCAGGGTCCACCAAACATTTAGATGTTAATTTAGTAAGCTTTACGTACAATGAGAGTAAGATTTTTTTGATTAAGAATAGTATATCTATTTTTTTAAAGTGACTAGTATTTATTCTTCAAACACCTGCTTTGTTCTGCAAGTATCTAGAAGAAATTTTTCTAATGGAGATTCTTCAGCTGCGTTAGAAAATTCCATGGATCCAAATGCACACGGCACTTCACTGCAGTCTGGCACATCTTCATGTGTCGTAGTTTTTTCAGACTGAAAAAAAAAGATTCAGTTGAGATTCCACTGCAGTACTAAAAGGAAGATCTCATCAGAAAAGTGTCATTAAAATCTAAATCTTGTTTCTTTCTAAGTTCCTCATTATGGTTAACAGCTAATGGAAGTTGCCATGCCAGTGACCTAAGTTCTATAATACGACTTTAATATTGTCATTGTGGATTTGTCATTTGTATCAAAAGCGGATGTGAAATTATTCTCAAAGTATCATTACCAAGTCGTCTTCCATGACCTGTGTCAAGAAGAGAAGCAACTCACAAAATACCTGCCTTTGATTTCAAGACTTGGACCACAGGCTCTTTTAACAAAAAGTGAAATAATAAGCTGGAAAGAACCGAAGAAAAGAATGCAGTGAAGCCTGGAAGAGGGGCTGGATAAAGCTAAACACATTACATCCAAAACATACGACTCCGGAAGCTGCAACAGTACTTGAACTAGCATTTGGAAGCCTTCATCACATTGATGAATGAATTGATTACTGAATTGTCATTCATTAAGTCACAGGACTCTCAACTTCAGCCAAGACTGCTGACCTCCATGGTTCACACCACATACAATTAGACATATACTACAGCATCCTTAGTTTCTAACACCGTTTGTTATTTTCAGGAAACTCTTCCCAAGGGCTTGTTTCATACCACTTTAGTGAAATTGCATAAAATTATTCTAAATTATTGGTCTCCAGCTGGAATGGATACCATTTTAGGAACCCATGTTCAGCTGGCAAGTAAGTTTCTGTTGGTCTTTGATCAAGGATATTTCAATGATCAGATCTCTCGTTACTACCGGAATAGAAACAGAGCTTCCCAGTATGCTACCAGACCTACTATGAGGACTTACTAAAAAGCCCTTACCAGAGGGCCACTAGCTGCAGCCGAGAAGCTAACAGCCCAACACTGTAGTTGAAATCACATTCCGTTACAGTATGAATGCCTGAATAGGATTCCTTGGCTACTGTGTTCCAGAAGAAATTCATGCCATGGTGAATTGTTTGGAATATCCTACAAACTGCTTGAACACAAGCCTGTGCCACCAGACTGAGAAACTGGCTAAGTTAAAGATTGTTTGGTCGGTTGTCTTCACATTAGACCAACTCTAGCTGAAGAACTTTGCTATCTGGGTATTTCAGCAAATTCACTTGATATTCACTCACAGTATCTACATGCAGTAAGTTAAATGTGTCCTGAGCACCGCAGAAGGACTAATGAACTGTTGCATTAGGTAGACATGATTGTCACAATCACCTGTGAAGGCATAATGCCTACCTTAAACAGTAGCATCAGCCAGATCAATTTACTTAGGACACCACTAGAGATGACATAACTTCACAGCACCAGCGCTACTGAACCTAGAGAACCTCCACCATAAAATCATCTGAGCATAGGTGGTAGAAGACTAACCCACCATGACCATGGAAACCACATTACGCATATTCAGCAACACTGATGATTCATGATCTGTTTTGCAGCACTGGTAATCTTCGAATTCTCATCTGCATTCCAAAGCAGTTGTATGAGTGAACTTAAATGACTGACATGCAATTGAATCAGATTCATCGGAAAGTATTTACTCGGAGTGCTTGCCTCTACGCAGGGAATAGCATGGTCAGATCGCTGGTTAACAATTTTACGCAGATGTCTACAGTTCGAGGGGGAATGGCTAATAGGAAGTCTGCAATTTGACTGAATGCCTTTGAGTTTGTCAAGCACAGACAAATGTCACTGACATCACAGATAGCTGCATATTATACGTGGTATTGCAAGCAATTTAGTGACTGTAGGCAAGTTCTGAAGTGCCCTATTTGCACTTTGCTACCAAGCCACAGGAACAGAAATTACCATAAGGTACACAAAACTGCCCAAGAATCCTATTCATCAGAAACACATCAGTAACATGCTTCCTTTACTCAAAATAAACAGAATCCTCTGGGACTGTGCTCTAAAAGGAAACAGGTGAGGAAGGGATGGGTCTCCCCCCTTTGACCATCAGCTCGTGTAGCGTCCATGTCACCTCAAAGTAGGCTGCCCAGATGACATGCCAGGATGTTTCAGAAGACTTTCCTTATTAAGCCATGCTAAATGCAACAAGCAAGGTACAAAAATATTTAGAGATTACTGTGAAAGTGCAGTAAGAAGGTACGCATCACAGAGGAAAATCTGGAATGACCACGTAGCCCAGACAATGGGCAATTTTAGCCCATTTCCATGAGTAGCCAAGGGGAGATCCTGTGCAGTACTCCTAATGCACCATGTCCTCCCAGATAGCTACTCCACTAATGTCAAACCATAGAAGCAGCCCAGCTTGCTAAAACATGCTAATGAGGAGACTGAACTGTTTAATGACCAGGACTTTGGCTGACTGCACGCGTGCTCTCTTACTGATGTTTAGGGCACCAGTCTGTTTTCCCAGGCAGAGCTTTGTTAATGCAGGGCAGCATTTTAATCAGTACGTTGTCCCGTTGAATTCGAAAACTTACCTCGAGGCCTGCTGACTGTGCTGTACTGGCACACCCTGTTGGACACAGAACCCTTAGGCGAACACGCTTGCCACGAGCCTTCTTGGATTGAAGCAAGAGATATGTTGCTGACATTTGGTCATATTTCCACTAGGGGGAAAAAAGCCCAAAAGAGTATTTTAATCTCCTGTTTGGAAACACTGTAAGTACAAAGCAAACTCAGCCTTATGAAAGTTTCTGTAGAGGGCTCTGTAAATGCCACAAACCTCTTTGTAAGGAGGTTTCCCCGTGTAGACAGATTATTTCCTATAACTGAAGAACAAGTAGCACTAACTCCGCAAACCCATCTTAAGTATCACACACATTTTAAAAGTCTGTTTCTACCACAGGTATGTGGGAACCCTAACAGTTTTTCCAAAGTGAAGAACTATGTCACTGCTGCCATGTACAACGAAGAAAAAAATTTAATTTCAGCGGAGAATTTTCAGATTTGGGTTAAAGCTGGGGTAGGCACCATGTTTTAAGTCTCTTCTACGGCTTGCAATGTCATTGCTAGCATTTGTGCAATTCTTTTAGAAGTAGTCAGTTCAGCTTTTGTCATTTGTACTCCAAAGTGACGAAACATATTCACTTTTTAAAAACAACTTAATAGTAACTCCCAAAAATATATTTTATAGTCTGGGTGATGCTACGATATTTTTCTCTTACTCTTCTTCCCCCCCAGTTACTCAGTTCAACCACTTCAAAGTAAAGAGTTAACTCAGCAAATGGCATCTGTTGTTCAACTATAAATTTCTGTAAGTCTGTTTTGACTTTAAAAGATTCAGAAGGATTTTACCATGGTGGGAAATAACAGTAAAGTTTAGGAAACATCACAAGCCCAATTAAAGTAGGAAAAGGAAAAAACCAAATTTGAACTTCAGAATGGTAGTTGTAAGCTACACCTAGATTCTGGAGTTCTACAGAGGCTCCTTAATTCTGAAGGCTATTAAAAATTTCATACTTGGAATAAGTGAGCATCAGTCTGTTAATGCAGTAAGTTTATTTACTAGACTACTTTAAACTGTGTTTAATTACTGTAAATTACTGACATGTACGTCTTACCTCTGATATTAATTCCGATATACTCTCCCTGCTCTGCTTATGAAACACAGAAAGCTCTGTTACGCAGTCTTCATCAAGATGTCCCAGCTGCAAGAACATGACTGATGTTGAAGGGTGAGGCTTTCAAGTTGTCGCATAATCCACATCTGACTGTGACAACGTTGTGAAACCCAGTGGGCTGAGTCAACAATCAACCATTATTTTAGACCTTGTATTTTCCATAGTTAGCATCATAGCTAAATATTGTAGGGAACAGACTGAAAAAGTCATACAAGTTCAACAACTTCACAGCCTGGCCCCTCCTTGGAGAGAGGCTGTGAATTCAAATAAGAAAGCCTGACAGCAGATGATATTTTTACTGGGATGGAAGCTACGCTTTCATCTATCCTTAAATATTCATAGCTATCAGACATGCACATCTTTTCTGGAGCCAGTTAGAGGCGATGCTGCAAGCACAGTAAAACTGTTCTTTATCTAGAGAAACAGTGGCATCCAGTGGCCAAAGAGCGGCATTGGCTGCAGACACACAGGAACTTCTCCTCTGTGCTTACAACCTCTCCATACTATCTCAGTCTCTCAGACAAATAAGCAACTGATAGAGAGGCAGG
This sequence comes from Nycticorax nycticorax, assembly GCA_023375905.1. Lineage (NCBI taxonomy): Eukaryota > Metazoa > Chordata > Aves > Pelecaniformes > Ardeidae > Nycticorax > Nycticorax nycticorax. The sequence continues at coordinate 11,439 of JAKFQP010000355.1, read as the reverse complement.
ACAGTCACCCTTTCAATGAGGTCAAATTTTTACTCAAACTACCAATTTTCAGTCAGGACTAGATACAAGATAAACCATAACTATGCCTAACATGCTCTCAAGAACATTTGCATTTTGCACCTTAAAGGAAGTATTGACCAAGCAGCCTGGAGAAGCAACCAGTCATTCATATGTGGAAATACCTCCCATTTTGATGAAAAGTCAGTTATTTGGGGAATTAAGCATCAGCTGCAGAATACAATGAAAACACATTTGAAATTCCTCCTCAGGAGAAATCGAGAGAAACGAATCACATTTGGACAGCAAAAAGAGTCAGAAAGGAACCATGGCCATCTCAAAGTTCACCTTTGGAGAAATGTCTTCACACCCTTATACTGTGAGTGAGGACGGTAGTAAGCCAGTAAGGATGACGTGAAATACTCTAGCATTCATCTGACAAGTGTACTCACTGGGTATTCGCTTTGCCACTGAACAGCATCAGAATAACCTTGCATGAGCCAAGGGTGCTTTAGTAGATGCTTGACTGTAATCCGCTTCTTTGGGTCCACCTGGTGGGCAATAAAAATCAAGCTGATACTTAAATCATGGAGAACAACTGAAGAAACAATTTGTCTTCTACTCCGAATTTTAGGGTGGTTAGAAGCTCCGATGGAAACACTGTTCCATGGCTTCACCAGAAGGAAGGTCAAACATGTGAGCTGTGAAGAGCAGTTACACAACCTACAGTCACAGGAAATGTTCCAGCAATATCTAGCATTGGCTACACTGCTTGGATGTAGCCCAAATGCATATTCAGTGTGTTTAGCTTCATTTATAAAACAGCTCTTACTTATACAGCACAGTTAAGAACAACCAAATGCAGGCTGCTTGAAGGCTTTGTTTAATCATTTAAACTTTGCTTAAATTATATCCATACCCCATCTTCTTCTCAAAGAACTTTCAGCAGAAGGCAATTTTAATCATTTCTTCAGAAGTTTTTAACAATTCAACTTCTTGTTTAAACACTGAATGTTTTCTAAGCATTTCACCGATGACCTATGCAATAGCACTTTATAGGCCTATTGAACAGAAGCAATACCTTTACCTGCAGCATTTGGTCAAGTAGCAGTGTACTGCTAGGGGAGAGCCACTTTGGAATGCTGTATTTTCCTCTCTGCAGAAAAAAAAAAAAAAGAGGGTTTCAGTGAACCTTGAACAGTTAACTCAAAGGGAACCGCTTAATTACTTGGATGATCGTGACATCTGTATTCAGTCAAAAAGGAAGAACAGCACATGCAAACTTAGCTTTAAGAACGACTTGAATAAGTTTAATGGTGTTACTAAAACCCAGCTGTGTTAGTAAGGAAAATGCTATGGTTGGGTCATCAGCTGCAGTTTTCACCCACTCGGCTTGTGTGGCATTTCCATCTGGGTCCGCTTTCGCAGCTAACCTCCTCCTCATCTCTTGCATTGTTTCGTCATGGCAACTTGATACTGAAGTTTTATAAGTGCAAACATGTTTGAGCACGAGCAACTGATATTAGCACTTTGAAATGTGAATATTCATTGAAATCACTACTTTTCAGACACTAAAAATAAACCATCCTCAACTTTTAGCTATTCTTTGTTTGAACAGGTTACATGTAATGCTAGAGTTTTGATCTCTACTCGTACCGCAGACAGAAAAAAGGTTGCAGATCTAACAGGTAAGTTTCTTTCAATCGTATGATTTACTGGTGGTTTGGGTTTTTTTAAGTCTTGATTAGAAGAAAATTGAAAATGGCTTTCAGATTTGAGGTACAAGAACAGTAGCTAAAAACCAAACCAAATTCACCATTAAGGATCATTTCCTTCTCAGTGAAAACGGGGAAAAAGTAAATAAAAATCAGTAAACAGCCATTGTAAAATAACATAACCATCAATTTGTCAAGGCAGCTTTATTTCTACAAACAAATGCCTGAATAATGGAACAGTTGGTATTATACACAACACGCATTTCTAAGCAGAGTGTGTATTGCTTTGACATCAACAGGTTAAAGAATTTAAGCTACACCTTCACAGACACTACTAATGAGCTATTTATAAAGAGCCTGTAGGCCGCTTCACAACACGGCTTTACCCTGAAACCCAGCCACATGTAGCCTGCATTTTGTTTGCAATATATTGCTCCGGAACATGGGACAAGGAAAAACAAAGTTAGCATCTACTCGACCAAGGGCAATGCTGGAAGCTTACAATAGCTACCAGATGCATAAGATCACACCAGAAATAAGGTTTTCTTTTTACAGAAGTTACGTCACAAGCCTCATTTTTCATTCAAAAAGTAAAGGTATTTGCTGAAGTATTCCCAAATGAAGAGATGTGCAACATTCCAGGGGAAGAAACATTGCATGTAAGTCATAACCATCCTAATTAGATTCAAGCAGCAGATTATTACATTGACTTGGAACAATAGTTCTGAGTTGAGATTACAATAAATTTCAGGATCTATAATGTGTGAAATTAAATTCCACAACAGCGCGTAAGCGTCCTCATTTCAAGCAATTTTCAGTTCACAACCACATAAAATTAAAACAAATTCAGGGTGGAAATAGCAAGGCTGCATCTTAACACCTGTGACTTTATCGGTTTTCAACTGCACCCAGACTAAGTTTTAAAACTTGGTCATCTCAGTTCACTTAAAGTTTCACTGGCCAACAACTCAGCTCCTGGTTCCTGTGTGTGTCAGACAACTGCAGCTATGCAGAAGCCATCTCTGACAATCTTAAGACCTCCATTCCACACTTAAGCACTCTGTTCATGTTTCAACTGCAGACAAGTTTAAGAGATTGAACACCTTAAGCAGGTAGATAATTTTTCTGGTGTCCTACAAAAGCATGCCTATAAATGGACAAATTCTCAACATATACGGACTTTATGGTTAGACAACATGGTTCACACCACAGGCAGAGAGGAAAAGGTAGCTTGATGATTGATGACCTAGTTGATTCCCCTTTATAGCGATTTTCTGAGAAACTGCCAGCGCTTGCTAAGATTACCTGGAGGATGCTCTTAGTCATATGGTTTAGCTTTATGTAGTCCTGCAATGAGCAGGGAGTTGGACTCGATCCTTACAGGTCGCTTCCAACCCAAGATATTCTATGATTATGCATGTAGGAAAGTAATATCATTTTAATGGGGACTCATCTGAGTATCAGCACCATTACATGATCTATTTGGGTCAGTTAGCCATGGGGGTTTTTTTGGTTTTTTTTTTTTTTTTAATTCTTTACAACAACTCAAACTGAGCTTCCTACATACCTTCTGTCAAGGTACTCAAGTTCACTCCAATTCCAGACTAAAAAGCCATGAATGCTTGATGAACTAATCCTGCACTGTATAGAGCTCTGATTGTTATGGACCCCAAAAGCACTCCCTTTGTAGATCAGCTGTCAGGGGCCTCTTACCAGAGTAGTCCTTGAACCCTCTCGAGGAGTTTTTTGGGTGGTTTGTTCTTTGGTTTTTTGGGTTTGGGTGTTGTTTTTTTTTTCAGACATATCAGACCCTGGGTGAGAGAAGGACAAAGAGGTAGAGGAAGCCAAAGCCCTTACCCAACACAGCTACTCCTCACGCCACTCGCTTACTGGAAGCTTTATCAACATAAATTTTATGGCAGCTTAGAAGCGGTTGGTAGAAGTGTGCGTATGATGCGGAAAAGCAGCTGTTTAGCTGCATCAGGAGGAGTTTACAGGGAAACAGAACCAGTTACTGAATATATTACTGACTATTTATTCAACTTTTTCTGTTGATTATGGGGGTCTTACATTTCCTCCTCATTTTGGAGGAGGAAAGCATACTAGCAGATGCAGAATCCTGCTTTTCCTAGACATGAATGAGCGTAGCTGACATTTAAGAACATTATTGTGGGTAAAGCAAATTACTTATTTGCAATTCTATTTCATACAATACAGGGAGAAGCCAGATAAAGGCTTAGATACAAAAATCCATCCCACCAGCAAGGAAATGCTTGTCCTGAAACTCAATTTCCTATCATTTTATAGAACCAAGCTAGAGTACTGCAAAGGCCAATTGAAGATGGAAACAAATCCACTAAATACTGACAGGAAAGGTAGCCAAGTGTAACAAAATTCAGTAGATATGCCTTTTCGCCCTAGGCACAGCTCAACAGGTTCTGCCACCAGAAGAGCAAAGGCCTCTTGTAATGCTTCATGATGTCTGTTCCTAGTGTATTCTAGCACCATCAATACCTACCATTATCTTCCTGTAGAGAGCCATGACATTGTCATCATCAAACGGGAGAAAGCCACACAGCAGAGCGTACAGCAGCACTCCCATGCTCCAAATATCTGCCTAAAAAATAAGGGTGGAATTTAATGAACCTGATCTACCTAAAATGGCTTACAGACAGGTAGTATTATCCCCCTTCAGCAAATTACACACACAACTCAAAAAGTAGGCTCCTAAATTCTGGACAGAATCCTTGTATTCCAGTGAAAGCACACAACCCAAATTCAATTTTCAGTTCAGTCAAGCTGGAGCACTAGTATAACCAATATCCTCTCCTTTGGTCACCAAACTTCTGCATCACCTCCAATCTACAAAGGTTTCACTGGCAAAAATGAAATCAAACTTGCCACAAGGGATTTGGTACAGTAGCACATTACTGATTACAACAAGCTGTCTGCACAGCTACAATCAGCTTTAAAGCCCTGCTCTGCTTCTCTGTTTGTACAGGCACTACAAGGTACACAGGCCTCATACCACCTCATACTGTGATACCCACTTAGACCATAAAGAAAAAGGAGGCTTGAAAGGCACTGGACTTCATGGAAAACAAAACAAACAATGAGGGTGGTGAAACCCTGGCAGGGGTTGCCCCGAGAGGGGGTGGAGGCCCCATCCCTGGGAACATTCCAGGCCAGGTTGGCCGGGGCTGTGAGCAACCTGATGTGGTTCAAGGTGTCCCTGCTCCTGCAGGGGGGTTGGGCTGGGGGACCTCTGGGGGTCCCTTCCCACCCAAAACATTCTGTGGTTCTATGAAAACAAAAAAGCAAGCAGGAGTTAGAGGCCAAGGACAGTGGTGCACAAGTATGCAAAAGGAAAAAAAAAAAAAAAAAAAAAAAAAAAAAAAAAAGAGTGACTCCATCCAACAGCACAGCAATTTAGGAAGTTTGAGGGAATTGCAATTACAGCATTTTGGATAGATTCACAAGGGCAAGTAGCAGGCCCTAATGTTCTAGGCATGGAATCAAAGCTGGGTAATAAACTCCACATTTTTTCTTCTCTCAAATTCAACTACACTGTGCAGTACAAAGAGAACAAGTTTTCATACACAAATTTCAAGCTAAAAACAGCCCTGGTAAAGCATACGGAATACTGAGACCGCACAGAAATTTGCAACAAGAGTTGAAGAATTAACAGAACAAATCACTGCTTGAAAGAGTGTGCAGTAGAAGGAAGGAGTTTAAGTTACTGTTTTGTAGGGCACTAAAATACGGAGCAACAAACGCAGATAGCGAAGGATTAGTTAGAGATGCACTAGCCAGCTGTGTGATCTGTGGCCAAGAACACTGTGTGCTACTCCAGGCTGTGACCCCTGAGGCTGGTCACACAGCTCCTGAGAACCACATAGGCAATGTTCGCCAGGGGAGGTCGAGAGAGAAACCAAGCAAGGATATCTGAACTTCACCACCTTTAAATACACGGGCAGAGGGCATGGAACCCTCACCCAGAACTGTGTGACGTACCTCTGAGCCAATATATGCTTTGCCCTGAATCAGCTCTGGCGCTGCATAAGCTGGGCTTCCACAGCATGTGTTCAGATGGTAATCAAGGCCACCCTGGAATAACACAGAAAACCAATCACACAGAAGCATCAGCTTTAACACAGCTTAAGTCTTCTAGCAATGACTTATTAGAGGCCTCCATTTTCCTCTACTGTGCATCTGCATTCACCTTATATTTTGCTTTGGTGCAATACATAGCTTCACTAGGCAAAAACTGTCTAAGACCATGAGTATCCTATAAAGGTTCAGATCCCAAGCTGCTTGTTCATCTGTTATCCTAGCAGCCTGTTCCACAGCTCCTCCTCTGATAAGAATACTTCTCTTTGAGACTGCAGAGAGAAGAGAGATGAACTTGAGAAGTGATCCAAGAACTACTGAGCATGAGGCTAGCTGGTTATTTACCAGCACTTAATGCAATAACTTGATGAATTACCGCTAAAAATACTTCCTTATTAAAACCATATTATTGTTTTGCCTGGATTTCAGTCTAAGCAGATTGGAATAAGATGGCATTATACGCAAGCTGGACACCCACAAATCCATGGGCCCCGATGGAATGCACCCACGAGTGCTGAGGGAGCTGGCAGACATCATTGCTGAGCCACTCTCCATCATCTATGAAAGGTCATGGAGAACAGGAGAGGTGCCTGAGGACTGGAGGATAGCCAATGTCACTCCAGTCTTCAGAAAGGGCAAGAAGGAGGACCCAGGGAGCTGGTTAGTCTCACCTCCATCCTGGGAAAGGTGACGGAACAACTCATTCTGGGTGTCATCTCCAAGCAAATGGAGGACAAGAAGGTTATCAGGAGTACCCAGCATGGATTCACCAAGAGGAAATCATACCTGACCAATCTGATAGCCTTCTACAATGGCATGACCAGCTGGGTAGACGAGGGGAGAGCAGTGGATGTTGTCTACCTTGACTTCAGCAAGGCTTTTGACACTGCCTCCCATAACATCCTCATAGGGAAGCTCAAGAAGTGTGGGTTGGATGAGTGGACAGTGAGGTGGGTCGGGAACTGGCTGAATGACAGGGCTCAGAGGGTTCTGATCGGCAGGGCAGAGTCTGGTTGGAGGCCGGTAGCTCGTGGGGTTCCCCAGGGCTCAGTACTCAGCCCGGCCTTGTTCAACTTGTTCATCAATGACCTGGACAAGGGGACTCAGCAAGTTCGCTGATGACACCCAACTGGGAGGAGTGGCTGATACGCCGGGAGGCTGCGCTGCCATTCAGCAGGACCTGGGCAGGCTGGAGAGTTGGGCGGAGAGGAACCCGATGAAGTTCAACAAGGGCCAAGTGCCAAGTGCTGCCCCTGTGGAGGTTGAACCCCATGCACCAGTACAGGCTGG
>JAKFQP010000354.1:633109-651153 GCA_023375905.1 Nycticorax nycticorax | reverse complement strand
GGCTACAGCACGCTGATCGTGGGCTACCGGAGCTCTCTGAGCTCCACTTCCACCAGACTGACGGAGTAAACCAGCACCAAAGGAGAGTGGCTCCGGGCTGAACTCGAACAAGGACGCCTTTTCCCTTCGTGCATTAAAAGCCTCCCCGCTCAAACTGGGCTCCTGCAGCCCCAGACACCTCCCCTGCAGGATCGCTGCCCCCTCCCCGCCTCGTGCCGCCCCATCCTGGGAGGCTGTCAGCGTTTGCCCAGACCCAGCCGGTGTGGCCGTCCCCCCGCACCCTACCTCATTGAAAGCCACCCTGGCCGGGTGCTGCGGGGCGGCACGGGCAGCTCGCTGGCTGCTCCTCCATGTCCTCCCGAAGAAGTGGTGGTAGGTGGCATCGAAAAGGGAGAGGCGCAGCTGGTACTCAGCTCCCTGCAAGGCACGACAGGATGGGAGGCACTGGCGCCCAGGCCCGCTCAGGGACGGGCCAGCTCAGCGGCCCCGAACTGCAGAAAACGCACATCAGTAAGAGCAGAGAAATAATTCCCATTTTCTAACCGATGCCCAAAGCAGGCACGCAGCCGCGGGCAGCTTCGTGCGTTGCTGGAGAACCTTTCCGAAAGCCAGGAGGGGTTGAACAAGCAAAGCAAAAGGGGGAGAACTGAATATTGAGCAAATAATAAAGGGGCAGCAGACTTTTAAAGTGCTACTTTAAAAAAGTGTTACTTTTTTGGTAATGGCTGATAGGACGAGGGGGAATGGTTTGAAGCTGCACCAGGGCAGGTTTAGGCTGGACATTAGGAAAAACTTCTTCCCCAAAGGGCTGTCAGGCTCTGGAAGGGGCTGCCCAGGGAGGGGGTCGAGTCCCCACCCCTGGGGGGATTTAAAAGAGGGATGGATGAGGTGCTTAGGGCCAGGGTTTGGGGGTGGGATGGCAGGGGTAGGGGAAGGGCTGGACTCGATGACCTTAAAGGCCTTTGCCAACCCAAGTGATTCTATGATTCTACCCAGAGATTTTAATTTTCAAACGCTTACCTAAATTAAAACTGAACAGAACTCAAGTTAAATAATTAAATGCGAGCTCAGATTTGCAGTCAAGAGCGCAGAGGGGGCTGCCACGGCCCTGACCTGCGTTTGCGGCTCGTCCCCCCACATTGCCCCAAAGCCCCCCCCGCCGCCGCGGGCTCCGGGCCCGCCACGCAGCAAAGCCCGGCGGCAGCGGGGGGCGGCGGCGGGCGGAGGCCGAGGGCCCAGCGAGCCGCCGCCGGCCGGGCCCCCCCCGCGGAGCCGAGCGCCCCCCTACCTGGGCGAGGGCGGCCCCTTCCAGGTGCTTCAGGACGCAGCGGAACGCGGCGGAGCGCGGCGGGCGGCCCGGGCGCCGCTGGCCGTGGGGCGGGAGGGCCAGGCTCCGCGCGAACGCCCTCTCCCACTCGCCCATCCTGGTCCCGCGGGGCCGCCGCCCGCTACCGCCGGCGCGGGGCTGCAACACAGCGGAGGGGGCGTGCGTGACCCCGGCCGCGAGGGGCTGCGGGGCCCGGCGGCTCCCGCCCCCCCCCGCGGGGCGCCCAGAGCGGCCGCCCCGCACCTGCTCGGCGGAGGTGGCGGTCCGGACCCCGTCGTCCCGCAGCCGCCGCCGCCCGCCGGGGGAGGGGGAGGCTCCCCGCACGCCACGGCCCACAGCCGGGCGCGTGCACGCGCAGGCCCACACGTACGTGGACATAGAGGCCGCCCCGGGCACACACAGCGCCACAGGGGCGCGGGCGGCCCAGCTGCAGCGCCCGCCCGTACCGGTACCGGTGCCCGCCCGGGATGCGCAGGCACGCGGCGCCCGTAGGAGCCCGCCCGGCGCGGCCCCACGACACCGGCAGGATCGAGCCCCCCCCGCTCCGCGCGCTCACCGCGCCCCGAAGCCATCTTCTCGGGCCCGACCAACCTCGCGCCGGGCCGGGGGGGGACGGGCCGCGCCGCCGCCGCTCACCACCCCCCCCGCCCGCGCTCCCGCGCCCCCCCGCCGGTGGCGCGGCGGCGGAGAGACACCGGAGAGGGGCGGGGCGCGGCGGCGGGGCGATCCCGGAGCGCGGCGGGAGCGGTGGCGGCGGCGGAGGCCGTGCCCCCCCCGCGCGGGTGGTCGCGCCCGGCTCGGCATCGGGTTACTAGGGCGATGGTGCCGCACCGCGGGGGGCGGTGCCTCGCCGCGGGGCTGCAGCCAATGGGAGCGGCAGCGGGGCCCCCGCCATTCGCACGCGGCGGGAGAGGCGGGCGGCGCGGCCAATCGGCGGCGGGCGGGGCGGGGCGGGGCGGGGCGGGGCCTGCCCCCCACGAGGGCGCCGCGGCGGAGCGGTGGGGAGCGGCGGCCGGCGGGCAGGTGCGGGCCGGGGCCGGGCGGGGCCGGGGGCGGCGGGGGCGGGGGCGGGGGGGGGGATGGGCAGGGGCGCGGGGGTGGCGACGGCGATGGGCGCGGCGGGGGGTGATGGAGCCGATCACCCATCGGGATCGGGCCGCGGGCAGCGGTGCGGGGCTGGCGGGCACGGCCGCGGGACGTGCGGGCGCGCAGCCCGGGAGCGGCGGGGAGCGATGCGCGGGGCGGCCGCTGCCCCTGCCCGCGGAGCGCCGGCTCCGATCGTCGGCTGCGCCCCGGGTACCCTCCGGGCGCTGGCGGGGGGCGGCGGGCGCAGGCGCGTCTCGGCGGGCGCGGAGGACGATGCCTGGGGCGCCGGGTGCCCTGGCAGCCCGGGCCCGGGCCCTGCTGCTCCTGGAAAGCCGCGGGTTTGGGCACAGGCTCCGGTTTTTCGTTCCCCTGTCGCCGCCCGGCGCGATGCCGCGCTTTGCTCGCGGCCCCGTCACCGCTCCGCTCGCTGCCGGTGCCCGGGGGCCGCCACCCGCGCCCCCGCCACCCTCCGCCGGGCAGGGCCCTGTCCTGCCGCCAGCACCCCCGCCCGGAGCGGGAGGGTGGGGTTCGGCCGCCCTTTCCGACTCCCCCGCGAGGCGAGGTAACCCGGGATCGATGCTCCGGCTGCTGGCGGCCTGTGGGCCGCTGGCGTTGCACGGGGACGCCACGAGCTGCAAAACCCCCCGGGGAACGGGGACACGACGAGCTGCCAGACCCCCCGGGAACGGGGACACGACGAGCTGCAAAACCCCCCGGGGAACGGGGACACGACGAGCTGCCAGACCCCCCAGGAACGGGGACACGACGAGCTGCCAGACCCCCTGGGGAACCTAAATGTTGTTTTTTTCCCCAAACATCTTCCCCTGTTCTGTAATCGGAGCAGCTTTGCACACAGCGGAGACAAAACCGTCACGTATTCTACAGAAGAGAGTGGCTTCGTTAACCGAAACGACACGTAGGGTCGTCGGAAAGGAGGAGTCCCACACGCCGTGGAGGATTCCCTGTCCTGCAACCCGGCCGCTGCCAGCGCTCCCCTTGGGCTTTCCTTCGGCTGTGTCCCAAACCCATGGGTCTCTCTAGCTGGCGAGCTCCTCTCCAGCCTCTGCTTTTTAAGGCTGTTTGCCTCGCGATGGGGGAGCCCCGTCAGTCCCGTGCCCGCTCAGCCAGCAGCGGGGCCCTCGTGCTGTCGTGGTTAACGCAGGCATCCTGGGGCTGTTCACGCCGGCGCCTCGGGCTCTCGTCCCGGTGAGAGCCTCTCGGTAGAAAAGCAGAGCCCGTGCTCCGCGCCGCTGGGAGGCAAGGCCAGGTCGCCACCGGCTTTGCACGGGTAGGGCAGCGAGCCAGCTTTCCAAAAACCACACGTTTCTTCCAAAAGTGTCATTGGGAGCCGCAGGGCTGCGCCGTGGGTGAGTGCTGGAGCCGGCAGGCTGGGCGATGTATATCCAATATATTTTGCATATGTATACATATTGCACGTATGCAGTGATTCTCCTGCTGGTTAACAAGGAATGCCTCTGCTCGCAGCTGCTGATGGAAGATACACAAGAGATGATGATGATGATGATGATGATTACTACGGCAGTGGGGCTGGCTGTCACCTCCCCGCTCCTGGCGTGCAGGTCTGTGCCTCGGACGCGCAGCAGAGCACGAGCAGAAAACCTCAGCGTGCGGTTTCCAGCGTCCTCTGGAGAAGCAAAGCCACCGCCGCGCTGGTGCTGGGGAGCGCTCCCCGAATGGGACGGGTTCTGTGGCCTTCCCCGCCTGCCGCACGCTGCCAGTGGAGCTGCCGCGGCGTGGGAAGCGGGCAGGCTGCGGGGGTCACCCGCCCAGGCGGTGCCAAGCGGGCCCCCATCGTGCCGGTGCGGTTCGGAGCGGGCAGCGTGCTTGCTGGCCCCGTCACTGGCCGGACCGCGCCAGCAGGGCAGGGAAGTGGCAGGGTGCCGCAGTGGAGCTGAGCGGGACTCGGTGGGTGGAGAGGGACCGTTTTTTCCTAATTTCTAAATGTAAAAAGTGCTGCTGCACACTTCTGAAACCCTGACCCCATTTTGCTGGCTTGGCCTCCGGTTTTCACGTTCGGTCCAGCCGCTGGCCAGATCGGTGCGGTTATCGCTCCAGGATTACAGTGCCGCGCTGCCGCCGGGGACCAGCGTGCTCCAGTTACCCGAGTGTCTCTGAACCACATGCTCTGTGCTGGATTTTTTGCCCAAGATGACCAAAAAGCAAGAGCCACTGAGAAGGCGCGATTGGCACGCGTGGAGGAGGACGGGTGGCCACCCGGCAGGACACGGCACCGGGGCGAGCCCTGGCGCTGGGAGGCGGCATCGCCTGCGGATGCCCTTGTTTTATTTTTAAAAAAAACTCCGGCATGACTTAAAGGCATCGGGTGATGGAAACGTCCAGCCCAGACTCCCGCGGCCGCTGGATGATCCTCCTCTCGCCTGAGCTGCGCAGGGGTGGCCGGTACTGGCTGGCAGCCGCTTGGTTGCCCACAGGCACTGCCGGCACCGGGCTGCGGCGCCGATACGGTTAAGGCACCGGCGGGATCCAGAGCCGGGCTGCACGCTACGGCTGCACGCCACCGCGGAGCCAAACTTGCCGAGTCAGGATGTGAGAGCGGCAGGGACGGCTCTGCAGCATCCCTGGGTGCTGCCGCATCCCGGGGTGCGGAGGGCTCGGCCTCCCCTCCTCCGCCAGGCACCTTTTCCCAGGGACGGTGCAGGAATGGGGTAGGACCCGGCACCCGCTGTGCTTGCCTCCGGCTGCCGCAGCTGCTCTGCACCGGCACTGGTGCCGCTTCCCAAAACCTGCGGAGCCTCCAGCTCTACCGGCAGCCGGGGGGTTTATCTCATTATTGTTTTTTTTGCCTCCTGACTGCGCATCTCCGTTAGAGCACCAGAGCCAGGTAGGTGGGGTGCTGGGGCGGTCGGCGCCGCCGGTGGGTCTGCGGTGCCGTGGCGGTGGCGCAGCGGGGGCCTGGCGCCGGCTGGCTGGGGACGGGGCGCGCTGGCGGTGCCGCACACCGGGGACCCGCGGGTGCTCACTGGCCCTGACGGACCCCGTTGCTTTCGTGCTGGTGTACGTGACCGCAAAGCAGGAATAACCCCGTCTGACGTGTCGCGTGTGGTTTTGGGCTGTGTCATCGACTTGGGGAGCCAGGCAGCGCCGGGTGCCTGCGCTTCGGCGCGCACAGCATGATCACGGGCACCCTCACGTGTCGCAGCTAAATCCCCAACGCCTGCCGCCTTCTTCGCCTTAATGACTGGCTTGTAAGCACGCCCGAGCCCAGCAGGCAGGGTCGGGGGAGCCCACGCCGCGACGGCAGGCTGGGGGAGCGCTGCTCTGCAGCAGAGGCTTCCCCGGGCGCTGGGAAGGGGCAGGGCTGCCGCTCTGCGGATCCCTGCAGCGCCGGTGCTGCGGGCGGGGGGCCGGGAGCGGGCGGGGGGTGCGGGGCATGAACAGGGAGGTGCTGGCCGAAAGCCTTTTGCCAGGCAGAGCAGGGCAGTGTGATTGTGCTCAACTCGCCCTTCCCGTGGCGTGTTGTGTTGGGGGGGGCCGTTTGCTGAGGGTGCTGTTTGCAAACCCAGTGGAAAAGGGGTTGAAATACGGGGCCGGGTACCCAGAGTGGGGAGATGCTCGGCGCTGCCTCCCCTGCATCCCTCACCTGAGCGGCTGGGGAGGACACTGGGGTGCCCGGGGCAGGGGTCCCGCAGCTCCCCCCAGCCCAGTGCCTCACCCTCGGGGGCTCAGGGCCATCAGTCAGTGCAGAGGCTTTGTCTTCATATTCAAGTTAATTCCGCGTGCAGTTTTACCTCCTCTTGCTCCGGCGGCAGCGTGTTTGGGAGGCTGCGGTCCGCAGACCCTCCCCAGGCTGGCCCAGCAGGGCTTTGGGGGCTTCATGGCCAGGAATCCTCGGTGCCCTCAGTGCCTCAGTGCCCACGCTCTCACGCCCCGTCGCGCTGGCCGGGGATGGGGATGGAGCCCGGTGGGAGCACAGGCTTTCAGGGCACCCTTGCACCCGGGTCCCGGGTGCATCCTGCAGAAGAAAACACTTGTCCTCCCTTTCTGTGCATCGCCCTGCAGAAACTCCGCCGGTTGCGGGCTCGCAGCTGAGTTCTTCCGTGAGGAAGCTGAAGGTGCAGGAGTGGTCTGGGGGAAGCACCAAAGTGCTGGCATGGAGGGGACCAGGCTTGTGGCAGCGCCTTTGGCTTGGAGGACCCAGGGGGACGGGTTGACCCCAGGGGCCGGGATGCTCCGGCTCCTCAGGGCGCAGTGTCCCAGCGCCCCAGCAGCGCTTCCCGGCAGACTTCCTCCAGTGCCACCGGAGACTTGCCAGCCACCGCACTCGGTCCCCCCAGCATTCCCACGGGGGGATGGATGAGGGGCGTTGAGAGCTGAGCTCGTCGCACCGCAGGTCCCTGGGGTGCCCAGAGCCAGCCCTAAGCCACGCAGCACCTTTGGGGCTGGGTTTGTGGCAGCGCAAGCGAGGAAGCTGCGGCTGGGGCAGGGGGGACCCGCCGTCCCTCCTCCAGGCGTCCCCCCAGCTCGCTTCAGCTTCGTTATACTGCTGCTAATTGGTGCTGGGTGGGCATGAGGCTGCTTGCAGGAGCATCGTGACGGTGCCCGGGCCAGTGGCTGCCGCTGAACCCGCGTTGCTGCAGGCAGCTGCCCGCTGCCAGGCCAGGGCCGCAGGGAGCAGGGGAGGTGACACGAGCAGCCCCCGGGAGAAGCCAGGGGGTCACGGTGGCTTTGGGGGCTCGGCAGGGTCCTGCTCGGGGCATGCAGTGCAATGGTGGGGGGCTGCAGGGGAGCAGCTCCCTCCTGCCCCCTCCAAAATAAACCTGGCTTTCCTGACCCTGCCGGATCTCTAGCCCTGGCATGGCCGCAGCCAAAGGGAACGACGTTTCTGGGGCGCGCGGGGGGGAGGGAGATGGGGCTCTGCACCGGAGGCTGCGGCCGGGCTGCAGCGGGGCCGGGGGCTGCGGTGGGCGGGCAGGCAGGCGGCTCTGCGGGGACGGGCTCGGCTGCCGCAGCCGCTGCCATTGGGCCACGTGGGCTGCAGGGACTGCGCCGGGATGCAGGCGCGCCGGGCTGGGGCGCGGGAGGGATGCGGGACGCGGGAGGGATGCGGGATGCAGGCACGCCGGGCCAGGGTGTGGGAGGGATGCGGGACACACGCGGGACGGATGCAGGACACGGGAGGGATGCGGGACACGGGAGGGATGCGGGATGCAGGCACACCGGGCCGGGATGCAGAAGGGCTGCAGGCATGCCCTGCTGGGATGCAGGCGGGATGCGGTACGCAGGCACGCCGCGCTGGGGTGCAGGAGGGATGCGGGATGCAGGCACGCCGTGCCAGGATGCAGGCAGGATGCGTGCCAGGACATGAGCGCGCTCTGCAAGGCCACGCTCCCGCTGTGCCCGGGGGATCTCAGTCCCCATCCAGGGGAAGAAGCAGCTCGTGACCTGCGGCGTAACGATGGCATTTCACGGGTCTACAGATGGGCGAAGTTCAAAGATCACCCCCAGCTCTGTGGGGAAGTGTTGTGTTTTCCTGTGATGCCGGTGTTGCAGGATGGGGAGCGGGAGCGGGACCACAGCTCCCTCGGGAGTCACGCCGGACGGCCCCCTGGCATGGGGATGGGGACAGGGAGGGTCGGGGGTGCCTCGGGCGAGCCCCCCTTTCCCTCGCAGCTCCTGCACCCCTGCTCCTGCGGTCATCTGTGGGCCGCAGGAAAATCCGAGCTATTTCCCTTTCCTTCTCTCGTCCCTCGCAGAGGGACCCCCTGGGGGCTGCTTTCGTGTTAAACACCAGCAAAATGTTTAATTTTTCAGACCCACGTTTCTTCACCGTTTCCTGATGTGTCGTAAGACCTCCACGGTGCGGGTCGGTGCCTCGCTGCCGCGGCCGGGTTCCCCCGTGGTGTGCCCTGCTCGCCTCCCGTGGGCGGGCGGCCGGGGGGCACCAAGCAGCCCCTCCCCAGCAGCCCCAGGAGACTGGGGAGAGCAGCGGCGTTGGGGAGCCGGTGGCAGAGGGCAGGGCTGGGACAGGTTTGGGATGAGCAGAGGGTCAGGGTGGGGGGGCTGGGGGCCGGGGCTGGCGTGCCCTGCCTGCCGCTGCCCGCGCCGCTGCCCGTGCCACACACCCATCCGGCTCGCGAGCTTCTGCAACAGGAAGCGCCGTCATACGCGCGCCCCAAAAACCCCCGTTTCTTCCTCTTTTTCTCTTCCCCTGTGGCAGGGGTGAGGTGGTGAGCGGCTCCGGGGAGCCCAGGCTGGCTCCATGTATCCCGAATCCACCACTGACTCCCCGGCGCGACTCTCGCTGCGGCAGACGGGCTCCCCAGGGATGATTTACAGGTAAGGGCGCGGGGCGGCGCTGAGGGGGCTCTGCGGGGCTTCAAACCTGGGGCCAGGGCACCCCAAGACCTTCCCGGCACGCTTCGTGCAAAAACTTCCAGGACTGCAAAACCCCACGTGGCAGGGGCAGCGTTTTTGGGCGCTGACGCCTGTTATGGGAGGAGTGGGCACTTTTGGGGAGCGTGCCGGTGCCTGCTGCACGGGGCCCCCCACGAGGCGGCACGGGTGGGTGCCACCAACCCTTCCCGCGGCTGCCGGCTCTCGGACACGCTCCACCTTTCTAATGGGGTTTGTGGCATCTTTCTTCTTTCTCCCCTTTGCTGTCGGAAGCGCGAGGTACGGGAGCCCCAAGCGCCAGCTCCAGTTCTACAGGTAACCCAGCCCTTTCCCCTCCCCAAAATCCCCCCCCGGCAAGCAGACGTGGCCGAAGCCCCGGCAGGGTCCCTCCATGCGGGGCGGGCTTCGCCGGCGCCGCACCGCATCTTCGCCTGCCCGTGGGTTTGGCGGTGCGACGTGGGGACCCCGCGCGTGCGGCCGGGCAGGTGACTCGCCGGGCGCCCCACGCCGCGGAGCGGGGCTGGAGCGTGGCCGGGGGGCTGCTGGGGGGCAGCCACCGCGGGGTGTGGGGCTCCACTCGGCTCGGGGGGAGCATCCTGCGCCGATGCTGCGCCGGGAAGAGCCTGCTGGCTTTTCCCAAGGGCGGCTCCAGGAACCCGGCCAGCCGCTCTGCTGCTCCTTCCATTAAGAGAAGTGTCATTAAGTGGTACAGAAGGCAACACTTTCCCCCCCCTCCTGCCCCGCTTTTACCGTCTGAAGCGAAGGCGGCACTTTTCCCCGCACACCGTGCCAGCAGCCGCCTCGGTGCGCCCCGGGCCGCAGCAGCCCGGCGGTGCTGGACGGGGTCTGGCCCAGCCACGATGGGGCGGGTGACAGGGGCTGTCCCCAAGGGGGCCGTGGCCTCCCTGCGGGCGGCGGCAGGAGGAGAGGCTGGCTGGCACCAAGGTGGCTCGGCGGCACCGCGAGCGTGCCTGTCCCGGCAATGCGCCGCTGCCGGCGCTGCTGCGCCCGAGCCGCCGCTGGGTTTTGGCTGCCAAACCGGCCGGGCACAGCCACGCACCCGAACTGCTGGACACGTCTGGCGTGCGGCTCCCGAGCCCGCCAGGCAGGAGCCAGCTTGCCCGTGGGCCGCCTGCCCGCAGCTGCCCCTGTGTCCCTCACCCAGCCCCGTTTCGGGGGCTCCTGCCCGTGTTCCGGTCCCGCCACAGCCCAGCTCCAGCCCCGTCACCGTGAGGACCGCAGGAGGGCTGTGTGTGCCGCAGGGGCCCGGCGCCGCTCCCCGATGGCCCCCGGTGCCCCCATCCGGCCTCTCCGCCCCGCGTGCCGATGGCGCGGGACCTGTGGCCGCAGGGCGAGGGGCAGCTGCGGGCAGGGGCGGCGATGCCAGCGTTGATAAAGCAGCAGTGCATCCCCGGGCTTTTAGCAAAGCGGCCATGAATAATTTAGCTCCCCTTTGCGAGGAAGAAAATCCCCTAATAGGGCTAATGGAGCGCGGCACGAAAGCCGGGCTCTGGGGGGACCCGGCGCGGCCGCCAATTGCTTTGGACGCCAAGCACCGACACTCCCCTAATGCAAAAAAACCCGTCGGCCGCGCGTCTTTTATAGCTGCCGCGGGGCAGCCCGGCTGCCCAGAGCTTTGCCGTCGATGAGCAGCCGCCCCGGCGCGCGGGTGAGTCGGGGCCGGCAGCGCGGGCGGTGCGCGGGGACGGGCACAGCCGGCGGCGCAGGGAGGGTTTGCTGCACGGGGGAACTCGGCGTTTGGTGGCTTGGCAGAGGGGGTTGTTTGGGGGTCGGGGTCTCTCTGGTTTTAGGCAGGCTGTTGGTTGCCAACACGTTCCCGGCTCGGCCAGGGCTGGACAGGCGCCCTTCCGAGCAGCTACCGCGCGCCCGACTGTCACCCACTTGTTGCACCCCCGAGGCGCCCTAACAGTCCCCTGTCACCCCGCAGAGCCTGTGTCCCGTCCCCATCCCTGCTCCTTCCCCACCAACAGCCTCTCCCGCTTGGGCACGGCGCTGCTTGGGCTGGGGCAGCTACTGCAGCCCCCGCGCGTCCCTCGGGCAGCGTCAGGGTTTCTGCTAACGAAGAGCCCGTGGCCAGACCCGCCGCCTCTGCACTCCCTCCCCGTAACCTCGCTCAGCTGAAGATCAGGGAGGTGTCGAAAGGAGGCGGCCGGTGGATCCCCACCCTACTCCTCAAAGCAGCCCAGCCCAAGCCCCCCGGCTCCACGTGCTGCAGCCATTTCGTTGCAGCGCGGTGCAGCTCTAGAGCTCCGGTGCGCCCGGCTCAGACATTTCCCGGCCGCTGCCAGGCAAGGCAATCCCAGCCGGGGGCAACGGGTCCCGCCGGGGGCAGGGGGATCCCCCCGGGGCTGGGTGCTGCGCCCATGCCCGGCGGGAGCCACCGGTGCTGCCCGAATCAAAGCCACCGGCCGCAGAGGAGGGCTGGTGCCGGCTCCGGGCTCCGGCTCTGGCGCAGCAGCAAGGGAGGCTGGTGGCCAGGGTTCAGTTTGGCTTTGCCGCAGAGGAGACGTCCCCTTCCCTGCATTCCCAGGCCCTTGCTGCGGAGCGGGAGGAGTGCGGGAGGGTCTCCGGCAGCACTGGGTATCGCAGGAGCCCCCAGGGTTTCGGTCACCCCTTGCCAGCTGATGCTCCCTATCTTCTGGGTTTTCTTCTTTTTTCCTGAGGTCACACCTGAACGGGAAAGTTCACTTTGCTTTTGGCTCCTGCCGATTTGTAAATTTGAGCTTTGCAGGGAAAGAAAAAACCACCGGTGGGAGCCCAGCCGGAACCTGATGCTCCAGTACGGTGCAGCTCCCAGCTCCCAGCGGCTGCTCTGGCACCGGCGCCGTGGTTTTGGCCCTGGTCCTGCTCCTTCTTCCAGACAGGGACGCTGCGGAGCGCAGCAGGGAAATCTATGCCGGTGCCACCACCGGCGAGGTCCCGGCTGTAGAGGCGGCGAGCACCTCCAGCGGGTCGGGAGCCCACTCTGCGGCAGCCTACTTTCGGCAGCCCGCACCGGCTGGGAGGTCGCCGCCGCAGCTGCGGGGAAGGTGTTGGCTGGTGGCGCGGGTTGCGGCAGCCTGCGCAGGCACGACAGCCGCCGGTGAGCGCCCGGCGCCCGCAGCCCCGCTGCAGACGCCCACCCTGCTCAGGAAGCCCCACGGGGCCGCCTCTCCCGCCCCGACCTCCCCCACGGTGCCAGATTCTCACCAGCGGCGCTCGTGCCACCGCTCGCCCCGCCCCGGCCGGCTCCGGGGATGCTCCCGGGGATCCTGGCGGGAATGCCGGGCAGCCTGGCCGGCTGGTGCGAGCTGGGAGGCAGCACAGCCGGGGCAGGAGCCAGGCCGGGGCAGTTCGCTGGGCTCGGGGCGGCTGCGGCGGGCACCCGCTGCACCCCCAGCTGCCCATCGCCCCCCGGCCACGGGCAGCACCACGTCCCTTCCCCGCTGCGCTGCCGCGCTCGCCCTTTCCTTTGCTTCGCCAGGGTCCCTGCTCTCCCCTCCCCGCGCCGCAGCCCCGCCGCGCGTCCCTGCAGGGTGTCACCTCTCCGGCATGGCGGCGCGGGTGCAGGCATGAGCAGGGCTGTGCCCCGCGCGGCAGCGGAGCCCAATGTCGCAGCGGAATGCTTTCCCAGCTCTCTCCGTAGCATCGCTGAGCAGCCGGCAGCGGTGCCGGCCCGCACAGCCCGCGCTCGGGCGGCGGGATGCTCTCCATGACGTACAGCGAGAGCCTGCGCAGCGTGGCCAGCCGGCACCTCCCCGAGTGGGGGCTGCCGCCGGCCCCCCGGCCAGCAGACGGGCTGGAGCTGCGGCGGCTGCGGGACGTGCGGGCGGCGGCGCGGGCGAAGACGCTGGAGGAGTTCCTGCGGATGCACGGGCTCTCCCTGGCCGATGGCACCGCCCGCACCACCGGCATGAAGTACAGGTAAGGCAGCGCCGGCGCCTGCCGTGGCAGCACACGTGGCGAGGGCCGAGCGTGCCCGGGCCGAGGCGTGGGGATGGGGCGGGGAAGGCTGCTTCGTGCTGGTTTTACACCTCGTCGGGGAAAAGCCCGGCCTGCAGGATTTCACCAGTTTCCTTGTGCTGCGCCGCGGTCGGGGGGAGCCGGCGCCCTTGGCACGGAGAGCGACGCCCCTTGCTTGCTCGGCGATCTTTGCTCTTCTCGCTGGGTGTTTCCCGGTCGCTGTTGGGAAGTTGCGAGTGCACACGCACTCCGTGCTCGTAACGATGGGGCGGTTGGAGCCAACAGCTACAGAGAGGCTTTATCCCCCTGACGAGCCGTGGCTGCAGAGCTGCCGCTCCGTTCATTTCGCGCGTGGGTCCCAGCCCCAGCGCGAGGCGTCTCAGCATTTCAGCCGACTTTCCTCCTCCTCGTTACCCGCCTGTGCCAGGGAGGACGCGCCGGGCGGCCGGCGCCATCGGCCGCGGCTCCTCTGAGGACACGTGGCCGGTTTTCCCGGCGCGTCCCTTCCCACTCTCCCCCAGTGTCGCAGGTGGGACAATGGGCCGGGCACCCCCAGTGACCCCGCTGGGGCTCGGGCCGGGGGCACCGGGGCTGGGGACAGCAGCTGTCCCCCCTCTGAGAAGGCAGGGGCGCCCCTCGGCCCCCCGCTGCCCCCGAGGGCCGGCAGCGCTGCCGGCTCCTGCCGCGCCGTGTCGTGCCGTGCCGCACCGCGGGTCGGGTTCCCCTCTGCTCACAATAGCAGGGGTAACATTTACACCGTGGCAAGAGCCCATCGAATATTCATAGGGCCGTTATTTATTGATGGGGAGAGGCTGGCACAGGCGCCCCCAGCGACGCTCCTTCGGGCATGTGCCCGCTGCCCCCAAAATCTCCGCGGTTCCCCCTCCTCCAGGCAGCTGCCAATTGCTGCCAGGTTCCCATCGCCACGGGGCCAGCGCCGGCGCCGGCGGGATTACTGGGCTAAGGAGCTTTGCGGCAGAGGGAAGCGGAGGAGATTACAAGATTTCTCATTAGGTCGGGGCTGAACGTGCAGAATTTCCCCCACGAGCCAAGCCCCAGCCCCGCTCCTCGCTCCTTCCCCGGGGGGCACGGCCGCTGCGGGCAGCTGGCACGCGGCCCCGGCCACAAATGGGTGCCGTAGCGCGGCCGGCTTGTGCCCCCCCTTCGTCAGGAGAGGCTGCGCTGGGTTTCGCCTTAATCCGCTTAGCTCGTGCGGGGTGAAATTTGGGGGGACGAGCCGCCGGGGCCGCGGCCCTGCGGGGGGCAACCGGTCCAGCTTTGGCGAACCGCCAGGCTCTGCCCCCAGGATTGCGGGGGCATCGCCGCCGCCTGCGCTCGCGCCCCAGGGTCGCGTGCCCGGTGATGCGCGCCTGCTCCGGCCAGGAGATTTTTGTTTCGGACTCGCATCCACCCGAGAGGAGGGATGCTGCGCCGCCGCGGCGCGGGCGAAGGGAGGCGAGAGGCCCCTTCGCCCCTGGGGCCTCAGCCCCCCCGCGCCCCAAAGCGGGGCCGGGCTGGAAGCGTTGCCCGCGGGAGCTCCCGGTCGGGGTGCGGGGGTCCCTTCGGGGGGCACCGGCCGCGGCGCTCCCCTTCCTGCCCCCGCCTGCCCGGGCGCCGCTCGCTCGCTTCCTGAGCTCATCAAATATTGAGGGCAGGAGGGCTGACGGGAGCCGGCTCCGTGCCCGCTGCCGCGCAGCCCCCCGCCGTCACGTTGGCGGAGCGGCGGCGCGTGGGTGCGCGGGAGGAGCTCCCCGCCTCGCCCGGGGCACCGGCTAAATTTAGGCAGCTGGGGCGGCTGCCCGCCGGAGCAGCATGCAGGTCTCCTTTGTGTGCTCCGAGCACAGCATCAAGAGCCGGAGCGCGGAGGACCGGCTGAACCGGCAGAATGCCGGCAGCCCCAGCCTCGGCACCCGCGGCAAGTTCCGGGCAGTGGCCATGGTGGCCCGCAGCCTGGGGCAGCTCTCGGTGCAGAACGCCCCCTCCTCCAGCGAGTCCAGCGTCAAGCAGACGGGGATGAAATACCGGTAGGAGACGGGCGCGCTGCTCGGGCCGGCAGATTTGCTGCCTGCTCGGCTGCTTTCTCTGCTCCTCGCCGAGCTTTAGGGGGCGGCGGGGGGGGGCCTGGGGGGGCCGGGCAGGCTGCACTCCCCTAATCCCTGGCTTGAGTCCCGCTCTGTAGGCTCCTCGGTACTAAAAGTGCTGACCGTGCGCCTCCATCGCCCTCCTCGCCGTTTGCTCCTGTCCCCTCTTGGCACGGACTTGATCCAGCCTTGCGTAAAGCCAGCAGGATGAGCAGGGGGAAAGGGACCCTAGAATTTGGGGTAGGATTAGTAGGGTCCCCACCGCCTGCCGAGCCCAGCAGGCTGTGGAGCCGGGGAGGGGTCTGAGAGTCGTGGCGCGGGTTAATCTGCGGGCTGCCACGGCACCCTTACGGCGCTGCCGGAGACTTGCCGCCCCGCGAAGCGTGCGGCTGCCCGCGGTGGGTTTGGGATCGAAGGGCGGCGTGTGCACCGTGTGCCCCCCCGGCCAGCACCCGCTGGGGTAACGAGCTCCGCGTCGCTGGCGTGGGGCAGAGCGCAGGGCAGGAGCGGGCGCGGGGCTGGGGGCTTCCCCCGGGATGAGCGTGCGTGCCAGGGTCCAGCTGGCAGCCACTGCGCGCCCTCGCCGCAGCCCAGGGGAGCCCGGCTTCGGGCTGCGCAGCGCGTCAGGCCGGCAGAGCGGGGGGATGAGCCCAGCCGTCAGCCACCATCATTGTCCAAATCAGCCGAGTCCCCTTGCCCGGGCGCCGGGGAGGGGTCCGGGGCAGCCCCCTCCGGCTCCCCAGCTCCAGACCCCTGCAGTGGTGGCACTGGGGCCACGTGCGGTGGCACCCCCAGGGCTTGGCGGTCATGTCCCCATCCACAGGAGGAGCACAGCGGGGGCCACCCTCGCCCAGGAGCTGGGTGACCGGCTCGGGGGTCCCCGCCGGCGGCCGTGGCGGGGGCGCAGGGGGATGCTCCATGCAGACAGCCGGGACGGGCAGGCCGCGGCACAGCGCGGCAGGATGCTCCTTCCCACAGAGGCGTCGAAGGCTTGGCCTCCCCCAGCGTCTGCCAGCATCTCCGCAGGGCGACCGGGCGAGACGCTTTTGGGCAGGAAAGCCGGGAGCGGCGATGTGCTGCCCGGCACCCACCCAGCCAGGAGGAGCCCGGCGATGCCCCTGCAGCCCCGAGCGGCCGGGCCGGGGCTGGTGCCGTCCCCTCTGCCGCCACCCTGGCCTGCTGCAGCCCCACGGCCACGGCCTCTCCCCGCCGTGCAACGCTCTAAAAATAACACGGGGTCGCGGGGGGAGCGCCCGCGCCTCCAGATGTTGGGCAATAACGCGGTGGCGCGGAAGGGAGATGCCCCGGCTCGGCTCAGCCCGCGATTCAGCGCCGCCGCTGTCGGACTGGGGCCGCTCCCCGTGCCCGTGCCATCGGTGCCGGCGGTGGCGGTGCCTCCCGGTTGCTACGCGACACCCGCGGGCGAGCTGCCGCGGCTCACCTACACTTTATTTATTTTAACACTCGTTGCTCGAGCCTTTGTCATTTTTAATGAGAAGCTGGCTCTCCATCACCGGGGCGAAGGCGTCTGCCAGCCCAGCCCCCTTCCCAAAGCTGTTCTCCGGCTCCTTGTGCCGGCGAAATTTCCCGGGGTGCTCCGTTTGCCGGGGACGCCGCTCCGCTCTCGAGCACCCTCTCCCCGTGCGAGACCTGAGCTCCCCCGTGCCGCGCCGCAGAGGACGGGCACCACTCGTGCCGCCCGTGGGATGCTCCAGGCCTGACTGCCAGTGTGCCACCCCCGGCTCCTGCCCCGTCCCCCTGCGCCGGCAGCGCTGTCGGGGGAGCCAAACACCCCGGCCTCGCCACGGGAGCCGCTCTAACCAGGTCACTGCCCGCTGCCGCCCTCCATCACCCCACCGGGCACGGCGATTATTTTGCCTGCAGGAACAGCATCGCTGCACGTGCCCGGCTTGGGGTGGCTAAAAAGCGGGGGGACCCCTCACCGCGGGAGCATCCCAGGCGGGGATGGGGACGGGCACTGGGCACCGCGACTCGCCAGCACACGGATGCATGAGACGGCGTTTTGGGGCGCTCTGGCGGCTTTCCTAACAGGTCTCTGTCTTCCAGGAACCTCGGGAAGTCTGGGCTGCGCGTGTCCTGCCTGGGCCTGGGTAAGTGCCGGGCTTTGCTGCAGCCCCGCGGCAGCCCCCGTCCCACGGTGCTCGCCCGCTCCAGCCGAGCTTTGCGAAGGGCAGGAAAGGGTTTTCCTCCGGCCCGGGGGCAGTTCTGAGTCGCAGCCCAGAAGTTGTCAAATTATTTTCTGTCTTTCTCCTCCGACGTGACAGGCAGTGACTGGGCTGTGCTGGGAGCGCTGTGCTGCACGTGGCGGGGCCGACCGTGGCCGCTGCGGGCCAGGGCTGGGCCGGGGGAGCTGGGGGGGCCGGGGGCTCGGGGCAGCGGGGTTCGGTGCTCACCGTGTGTGCACCCTCTCTCCTCCGCAGGGACATGGGTGACTTTCGGAGGGCAAATCACAGACGAGGTAAGGATCGCGCCCCGTCCCTCCCCTGCCTCCCCCGAGCAAAGCGGGGAAGGGGATGGGGCCGGCACAGCCGCGGGTGCTGGCCTCTGCGCTCCGGCTCTCGGCCACCCCCGTCGCCGACCCTCCCCGCTCCCCCCTCGCAGATGGCAGAGCAGCTGATGACTTTAGCCTACGACAACGGCATTAATCTCTTCGACACGGCAGAAGTCTACGCCGCCGGCAAGTAGGTACCCCC
The DNA here is from genome assembly GCA_023375905.1 of Nycticorax nycticorax. Classification (NCBI taxonomy): domain Eukaryota; kingdom Metazoa; phylum Chordata; class Aves; order Pelecaniformes; family Ardeidae; genus Nycticorax; species Nycticorax nycticorax. The sequence continues at coordinate 633,607 of JAKFQP010000354.1, read as the reverse complement.
CCCTTCAGCAGCGGCACAAGGGGCCTCTGGCACCTCGGAACTGCAGCGGCGCTGGGAACCTCCCAGTTTGCCGGCTGCAAAGTGGCTGCTAGGATGGGGCGCTCATGGCAGGGGGGGAGATGGCTCGTGTGGTGCTGTGCCACGCGGGCAGAGCCGTGCATCCTCCCCGGCACGGCCAGCAGCGGCTGTGCCCAGGGCACGGTGGCGCGGAGGCATTGCAGCGTGCCCGTGTGCCCATTTGAGAATAGCGAGCCTGCGCACCGGGGAGCAGCTCGGCGCCACGTGCTACAGCCAGAGGGGGAACCGGCGGCCCCGTGGCCACGGTGTCTGACGGGGATGGGGGCCGTTCCTGCCAGCTGCCACCGCCCCCCGGGGCCACAGAAGCCGGGGCGCCAGCGGCTGATGTCCCTTCCCTTGTAGGGCCGAGGTGGTGCTGGGGAACATCATCAAGAAGAAAGGGTGGAGGTAAGCTGGACTTCATCCCTCTGCGGCAAAGCC
>JAKFQP010000354.1:611902-630448 GCA_023375905.1 Nycticorax nycticorax | reverse complement strand
GTCCCGGTACCCCCCAATCCCACCATGAGACCCCCGCCGAGCCCCCTCCCACCCCCCAGGGATACCAGTGGCTGAAGGACAAGATCCTGAGCGAGGAGGGCCGGCGACAGCAGGCGAAGCTGAAGGAGCTGCAGGCCATCGCCGAGCGCCTGGGCTGCACCCTGCCCCAGCTCGCCATCGGTAAGGGGGCCGGGGGGCTGCGGGGGGGGGGACACACCGGGGCGGCCGGGCCACGCTCAGGCTCTGCTCTCCCCCCTGCCCCAGCCTGGTGCCTGCGCAACGAGGGCGTCAGCTCCGTCTTGCTGGGTGCCTCCAACGCTGACCAGCTGATGGAGAATATCGGAGCAATACAGGTCAGTGCCCCCGCCTCGGCAGCGCCCCGGGGCAGCGAGCAGACCCCGCTCTCGGGGGGGCGAACGGGGCAGCGCCTGCCTGCGCGCGCTTCGCTGCTGCAGTGCTGCAAGGCACGCTCCTGCGACGCGCCGTGCAGGAAAAGGAGGTTGTGAACCTCACTCGAAACAAAAATCACGGGTTTTGCTCGATCCGAGGCTTTGCGGGGCTGCGAAGGCAGGGGATGAGCCCGGCCCAGGCTTCCCGTAACTGGGTTGCTCAGCCGGCGAGCTGGGGTGTGCAGCGTCAAGGTGTCAGGGTGGAGGCGGCGAGCGCGGCGCGGCCACGTGCCACCCCAGGCTGCGTCCTCCCGCGTGCGCCAGGGGCACGATCCTGACTCCCAACGGCATCTCCCGCAGGTCCTTCCAAAGCTGTCGTCTTCCATCGTCCACGAGATCGATAGCATCCTGGGCAACAAACCCTACAGCAAGAAGGACTACAGATCCTAAGTGCGCACACGCGCGCGCTGCACAGCCCTCGCCGCCCGTTCGCTTGCTTACGCTTTGTTGGAGCGAAGTGGAGAGTGTGGTTTGCGCCGCGAGCCCGAGGCGCCGCGAGCGCCGAGAGCCGGCGCTCCCGCCCGCGCTGCCCCGGACCATCGTACCGCTGCCGCCCGGCGTGGCTCCGGAGCACAGGGACGGCCGCCGGCGGGGAGCGCGCCAGGGCGAGCCCCGAGCTGCTCGGCCGCCCTGCCCACAGCCACCGCGGTCGCCGCTGGCGCGGGGGCCTGTTGCATGCGTCGCTCCCGCCCCCCGCGTTGCTGGAGGCGGCGGGCGCGGGGGCGGGCGCGGGGGCGCGAGCGGGTGCTGTACGCCCACCAGGCCGACAACACGAAGCTGTTCCCCAGCCTGCGCCCTGGCCCCTCGCCTCTGCCCTGCCTGCGTTGCGGCGGCGCCGGCACCACGGGGGCTGCAGTCCCAGGGGAGCACCCGCTCCCGAGGCGGCGGGAGGAGGGGTGCGGGCTCTGCCTCTCGGGGGGGGTGAGGGCGGTGGGATGGGGTGGTGACGGGGGCGGCCACCCCAGTGGGTGGGGGGCAGCCCCCCATGGCCACAGACACCTACCGAGGGAGCCCAGGGTGCCACCCCGCCTCCAGCCTCAGCCAGGCACGGGGCCACGGGGGGCGGGGGGGCTGAGCGTGTGTGCGTGCACATGGGCTCACGCGTACCCACGTGTGGGTTCCGGGTATTTGTACGTTCGCTGCGCCTGTCTGCAGCCGGCTACGGGCGCTACCTGGGAGCAGCCCTGGGGGGAGAACGCGGTACCCACACCTCCCTCCAGCTCTATTACACACGGCTGTGCCTACACACACACGTGCTACAGGCGTGCACACGCACACACGTGCTACAGGCATGCACACACATGCTACAGGCGTGCACACACACATACCTGCTACAGGTGTATATAGCTATATCCCTGCCCTCGTACCTGTCTGTAGGGGCATCGCTGCCTCCTTCTCTACCTCGATCTACGCAGGGAGGTGTATATGCACACATCTGGAAATTGACATCTATAATGTAGACGTGTATATAGCTATACAGCTACATGCACGTACCGTATAGGTAGCTATATGGGTAGGTACGTACCCACGTAAATACACTGATACAGCTACGTGTGTATCGGTATGTACACGTATGAAAGTTACAAATACATATAAAGGGGTGGGTATATGTATATACGTACATACACACACAGATAAACCTCTATCAATACCTATAACTACATACCTACACACAAACATATACATGGACATGCACAGATCTGTAAGTCGGACACAGCTACGGACACGTCTGTAGCTGTGGGTGCTCTGTGCAGAAACAGCGATCCGTGCCAACGCCCATCTATACCATGCATCTACACACATCCATATGTGTGCACACGTGTAAATGTAAAAATTACAGCTTTATGTAAATTTACATACAAAACTTCAGCTCCACGCAGACACATGCGTGTGCATGCGGTTACCCACCGTGCACGCAGACACAGCCCTACTTCTACCCCTGCCCTAACCCTGTGTGTGCGTGCACGAGGAGGGGAGGCGTGGGTGCACGCACGCACGCACACACGCCCCATACCCCCCCCCAGCTACGTCGATTTATCCCTACCTACACCCACATACCTTTATCTACACGTGCATGAACATCTACCTGCTCCCATGGATGTATAGCCACATGCATACGTGTACCTTGTATCTGTGTATACACAGGCACACCACAGCTGTGTAGCTACACCTATACACCTTTATCTGTATCTACTTATATGTAAATATATAAAAATGACAAAGATACGTGTGCCTGTGTATATACACACAGATCTATATACCTATATATCCATGTAGGATACAGATATGTAGATACACATCTATATCTACACATCTAGGTGTGTATATATACACATATAAATCACATATATGTATGTGCATATACACAGATACATGTATGTGTATATACACCTATGTGAATACATATCCATACATCCATACCTATGTATCTGTCTATACCTATCTACCCATACCTTGCCTATACATACACTCCTCTATATATTGGCTTATGTAAGCATATATATGCACAAATACACATCTTAAAATTACAAATACATTATATACACACGTGTATAAAATAGATGTGAGTATATATACACACCTGCAGAGATACAGCTGTACCTCAACACCTATAGCTATACCTATATATCGATACCTATTCATCTCTCTGTGTGCTTATATAAATATATATACGCACCCCCACATCTAAAAACCACAGAAACGCACGTCTGTGCATATAGACACTGGCGTAGCTTATGGAGCCGTACGTACACGTCTGTCTGTCTGTCTGTACACACACGTCAAGTCACAGCTTACATAGGCACACACGTGTATGTACAGAGCTATAGGCGCTCACGCCGCGTGCAGGAGAGCTGGGGCTGGGGAGGGGGCAGCCACCGGCCAGTGATGGGCGCTGCGTCCGCATCCGAGGGGGGTGTGGGGGGGGTGTGGGTGTGGGGGGGTGCACGCACGCGGGTGTGCACAGGGTGGTGTGGAGGCTGTGACCCCCCGGGGCCGCCCCCTCCCACCGAGCGCAGCCGCCCATCACCCCCCCAGCCGCTCGCCCCCGCCAGGCCCCCGCCGCATCCTTCCGAAAGGATTTATTAAAACACAGAGAACAGAAACCGGGACACACAGAGTACGAAGTGGATGCGGGGGCGTTGCTTACAGCTGCCATCAGCCTCCGGCGAGAGGCCGCCACCGCGGCGCAGTCGGTGTCACCGCGCTCGCAGGTGTCCCCGTCCCGGCTCCGGCCGCCCCTCCCTCCCGCCCGCGTCGCCTCCACCCGCGTGCCCCAAGCCCGGCACGCCGGGACCCTCAGCCTCACCGCGGCCCCGCTGCCGGGACGGTGCCGGGGCTCCCCGGGGCAGCGCTGGCGCACGCCGACGCTCCCGGCGGGGCTGGGCGGGCTCCGGCAGCGGGGCTGGCAGCACGCATGCACTTGCTCAAACACCACGAGGACACAGAAATGGACCGTACAGGGAAGCTCGGGAGCGGGAGCCGGCTCGGCCCCAGGCAGGCGCCCTGAGCAGCGGGCCAGGCAGCGGGGCGCCCGCCGGCCTCCCCTCGCACCCCACCCGTGCCAATAAAACCAGACACAAACACTGGGACTCTCCCTCCCTTCGGCTTAGCCCACCTTGCCCAGACAAACTCTTCAAGTCTTCAATAAGAAAGTGCAAAAAATGTACACGGAAATGGAACCCCCGTCCCAGCCGCTCCGGCGACGGCAGGGGGGTCGCGTCGGTCGAAGCACACTTGAAGCAGGAGCGGGAGAGCCCGGCAGCGCCGGCGGCAGCTCGTCTTCCACACCAACAATGCCACCGTGCTTCCCCTGCCCTTCCTCCAGCGACAGGGCAGCTTTCGGCTGGGGGGCCGGGGCCAGCCCCCGGGGGCTGCTGCAGGCAGAGGGGAGAGCTGCCCGTCAGCCAGGCTCCGGACCCCCCCACGCCAAACAAGGGGCAGGGGGAGCATGCCGACCCCCCAGGCAGGGGCAGCCAGCTCGGGCAGCCAGCCCGAGGGCTTCGGGAAGGATCCTGCCCCTGCTCCCACCTCCGCTGCGGCCGCTCGAGTCAGAGGCCACATCCAGACCCCAGCACTCGGGGAGGCAGCCCCGAGCAGAGCCCTTGGGCAGCCCCCCCGCCCCCGTGTTCCCACGGGCCCCCAGCAAACAAGACACAGACAGCAGCGAGCACAGCCTTACCTCAGCTGGAAATGGGAGCTGCGGAGGAAAATCATGGGAACAGCTAAATATCTGCAGTGAGAGAGAGGGAACACCTCGCTTGTCTGCCACCCTTTGGCGAGGCTCCTGGCTGCTCAAATCCTCCCCCGAATCTGCCCAGGAGCGTCTGCTCGAAACACCAACCTACCTGTCACGTACGGTCCCAGAGGCATCTGACTGTAGTTGACAATCCCGCCCGGCCCGGGACCTCGGAAATTTGGCCCGAAGTTGTTGTTGTAGATCTGGGAGGAGCCGAAGGAGCCCTGGGGAGGTAAGGAGGGAGAAGAGCCTCTGGCCTGCAGCCCCGGCCCCACCGCCAGCCCCAGCGAGGGCTCCGTCCCCGTCCCCGCTGACCTGCTGGACGGCGGGGTCCCCCCCGCGGGTGGCCAGGCGGCTGAGGATGCTCCGCTCGGACATCTGCAGCCGGGCGGCCACGGGGGGGATGCGGGACAGCATGGAGGGCAGGCGCGTCACGTCGGCCTTCATGTCGCTCAGCAGCTCCTCGAGCTGGTTCAGCACTGTGAGCGGAGCGGGGCAGCAATCAGGCCGGGCAAACGCCCCAGCCCCGGGGAGTGGCAAGCTCTGGGAGCCGACGGCAGAGAGCCGCAGACCCCGTCACTGCCGGCTGCAGCAGCCGCTTTCTGGTGCCCTCGGCAGCGAAGCCAGCTGGGGAGGAGCAGGCAGCTCCTGGCCAAGGCAACGCGAGACAGGGACAACCTCCCGGCTGGATTTCCCCACGGTCAGGGCAGCAAAACCCCCCCCGGCGCCCTGCAGCAGCCTCCTGTCCCTCCTCTCCTCCTCTGCCAACACGCACCCTTGTGCAGGACGGCGTTTGCAGGCTTGTTCCCAGCCAGGGACTCTTTGGAGAGGTGCTGGTGGCTCTCGGCAAGGCACTCCACTTCAGCCAGACGGGCGTTCAATGCCATGGCCGGGTGACTGGGGTCTTGGGTCATGTTGAGGTACGCAGCCCTCCGCAGCTGCTCCTCGATCACCAGGGCCTGCTCCAGCAACTGGGAAGTAGGGGAGGGGAAGGATTCAGGACCAGACCCCGCACCAGCGTAAGCCAGTACCGCTCTGCAGGCTCCGGCTGCCCCCGTGGTTTGTGCCAGCAGAAAGCACGGTCCGGTCAGGCGCTGAGCATCCCAGAAAGGGACACACAGCATCACACGTGTCGGGAGCGGGCAGAGCCCCCAGCCCAGCCCGCTCGCAGAGGAGCCCAGGGCAGCCAGCCCGGTCCCGTGCACCGTGCTGCAGAGCCTGCGAGCTCCCCGGGACCAAGCCCCGGCTGCTGGGTGCCCGCTCTCCGCTGGCGACCACGAGCCCCTCGCCAAGCACGCGACCGCTCCCTGCTGCGCTCCCCGAAGGCACTGGCGGGCTCCCCCCTGGCTTTGGGGTGCCACCCTGGTCCCCCCTGCCGGTAAGGACTCACCAGCCCTGGACCTGCAACTCGCCTTGAACCGCCGGGCAAGGAATTTGTTCTTCATCTCAAGGTAGTTCCCCTTGTGTATCTCGGACTTGAACGGCTCGTTCAGGATCACGTAGCGCGGGTCGTTCTGGATGTCCTGCCAGCGGGCGTAGCCGTGACTGGTGCGGAGGGAGCGTCAAGGGAAGAACCGGCCGGCTGACAGCACGCCCACCGCCCCGCAGCGACACCGCGGTGCCAAACCCCCTCCCCGCTCATCACCGCACCGTCACCCCAGCTCCTGCGCCCCATGGAGCCCCCCCTCACCTCCCCGCCCCCCGCCGGCGAGAGGCACGCTCCCACCAAGTCAAAGGGTACGTGACAATTCCTGCCAACAGCCAGTAGTCGTGTCGGCGGTGCCAGATGTCGTAGATCTTGCCGGAGGAGATGGCAGCCCTCTCCTCGTTCTGCCACAGCGTGTGCAGCTCTGCGGAAGCAGAAGCGAGGGAGCCCGGTCAGGCAGCAGGGCTGCCGGGGACACGGCGCAGCGCGTCAGGCAGGGCGAGCCATGACGTTTCCCGGGCAGCCACGGGCACAGCACAAAGCCGAGACACCCTGCTGCGAGGCCGAAGCACCATCCCCTCTGCAGCCTTTTTACAGGACTGCACGCTTCCTGCACGGGTGCAGAGCTTCTGTGCAAAAGCTCTGCAGGAGCGGCCACTGCCTCGTCCCTCGCTCTTACCTGTAAAGCCACCGTCAGCGATGTTGAACATGAATCGGAAGTTCACGTTTCTGTCATCCTTCTTTCCGTCCTCCTCCTCCTCTTTGTCACCGTTTTGCTGAGCCTCGCTTTGCTCCTTCTCCTCCGCCCTGGCGTCCTCTGCTTGGCAAACACAAGAAATCGCGCCTGTCTAACTGTGCTCTGCCGAAAGACCGGCCGGTGCCACCCCTGCCCCACCAGCTGCCAGAGGGACTCCTCGCCAAAGCCACTGTTGGAAAAGCCACAGCCCGCTCCCTGCTCCGCAGCAGCCGACCGTCCGCCTCTCCAGCGGGTCCTACCGTTTGCACGGCAAGCACAGGCAGTGCCCACCGTAACGGGGTCCGGCTCCCGCTCGTGGGTCCCGAGCATCACCAGAAGACAAACACCGACTGCTGCGGGTGCCGACAGCTCCCTCGCCTCGCTCCAGGCCTTGCTCTGGAGACCCTCCACACCACTTCTCCCCCCAAAGCCTCCTCGCGCCTCACCTGGTTTGACTTCTTTGTCCTCCCCTTTCCCTGGGCTGCTGCTCAACTCCGGCTTCTCCAGAGGCTTCTCCTTCTCTTGGATCCCCTCATCTGCAGAATGGAATGGGACGATGAGAGAAGCCTGACGTGCAAAATGCTCTTCAGGGAACAACAACTTATTGTCTAGATAGACTTTGCCTTTTAAAGTGTTTATATTGTATGTACATTCAAGGTGTTCGAAAAACGTCAAACAGAACGTTCTCCTGCACTTTATCAAGAACATGTATTTCATTTTCCTTCTTCCTTGAGTCATCTGGAGGAACACATTGCAGGGACAGAACACCCCCCCCAAAATGAACACTTCTCATCATGTACAGTCTGGAATTGTTGGTTTCTTTTCAGGAATTGCTACGGGACCTTGTGACATTCAGGTTTCCTGCTGTGATCTGGAGAGGAGGAAGACCCAAGCATGGTGCAAGCCCAGGAGCCTCCCACCAGAGGAAAGCCCACCCGCCAGGAGCACCAGTGCATCCGAGGCTGTTTGGGTGCATGCCCTGGTCTCCACACAGCTTCAGCTGCAGAACCCCCCCCAGCGCAGATCGGTGTCACTGCTGAGAGCCACAGCCCCAACGAGGTCCCAGCCACGGCCGAGAGGGGAGCCCGTGCATGGGGACCGCGTTTCTCCCAGCCACAGAGACTCACCCTTCACCAGAGGCTCAGGAGAAGGCTCAGCCTTTTCACTCTCCTCTTGCTTCTCTTCCCTCGGTTTCTCTTTGCTGTCGCAGCTTTCTGGGTGCTCTTCGCTTTCCACCTTCTCGGCACTCGCAGGCACCTTAATGTAAAGTGCCCACACCAGATCAGCCCAGCCTTGCCCTTTCCTTGGGGAGCACTCCGAGTTTCCAGGCAGGCAAGAAGGCTTCCTGGAGGAGATGCCAACACCCTACCTGGCCGTCAGACACCTTCCTGGACTTCTGCTCCACTTGGTCCTTTTCCTCCTGGAACCCAAGCTGCGTTTCTGTTTTGTCTGTAGGAACAGCAAAGCAAGGAAGCTATTGACCGGGGTCCCAGGGGGCCGCACGCACTGCCAGGCTAGGCAGACCCCTGCAAGAACTCCTGGTGTCTTGGCCCACCTCCCCTCCCAAGCCAGACCAAAGCCACCATCCCCTGGCAGCCCGTAGGCACACCTACCTGCAAGGGCCACAGGTCCCGCGTGCGTATGTGCTGGGCTGGCTGGGACGGGGGTGTTGGGATCTGAAGACACAATCTCGCTGCATTTCTTGCCCTCCGGGCCCTCGAGAATCAGGTCTGGGGTGCTGTACTTCCCGTTGACGTGCTCAAACTCCTGGACCTGGGGCAGATGCACACATCAAGTCAAACACAGCAGAGACATTTCCAGCCTGGGCAAAAAAGGGGTGTGCACTGAGCCTGGGAGATTCAGCGGGGGATCCCTGGCGAGAGAAATTCAGGCGCCAACCAAACCCCCGAGCCTCCAGAACATCCCTGAAACGGCACAGTTAAAATTTTACTCACCCACCTTCTTCCTTACTAGTGACATGACTCCTATGCGAGTCAGCACGTGCTGCCGTGAGAGCCCTTCCCGGGGAACGCCGTCCGCAAAGGTTTCGGCACCATCTGCCCCAGGTTCGCACAAGTGTCTCATGAAGAGAGAGACGTACGCCCTGCGGGAGGAAAGCCAGCCCTCAGCCCAGCTCGGCCCACGGGCTCCCCAGAGCCAAGCACCCGCACCGACCGCTTCCACCCGCGGGCGAGAGCAGAGTCCCACGCCCAGGCTAAGAGAATGATAGCAGCCCTCTCAGATGAAACAGGGACTGCCTTCCCCAAAAGAAACCTCGGTGGGGGTGGGCAAGCACCCGGGCTACTGCTGCCCAGCTGGCTTTGTCACAGCACAGCCCCGGGGACGGTGACACAGCAAGACAACGGGGTGATAGTTGGTCCTGAACGTGTGAGCTAAGTGCTCACCACCATCACCCGGCGGCTGGGACAGACCTCGCCCTGCCTGCCCGGGACCCCCAGTACCTGAACTCCTTCTCGCTCTTCCCTCGCAGATCACGGACCAGCCAGTGGGAGTTGAAGGCGTCCTGGGGCGGCATGCCCCAGCGCATTATCGCGTTCAGGAACGCCTTGCGCTGGCGGGCGTTGAAGCCGAGAACCTGCAGGGAGCGGAGGTGTTGCTGGGATCACAAGGCAGCCTCGGAAGCCTGTGGCATCTCGGAGCCTCGCCGCCCTTACAGGCGTGCTGGACCAGAACTGATGTGCTGGTGACTCAGCACGGAGGAGGCCAGAGAGCCCAGGGCAGCCCTGGCACAACGGCATCGGACGTGCTCTGGCTGAGGCCAACACTCACCTCGATATTCCCCCCAACTCTTGCCAGCAAAGGAGGGAGAGGCTTGTCCCGGTCGCTCTTCAGCTGCCTCCGGGATTGCCTCCTGCCACCTAGAGTCAAGCAGCCCCAGTGATGGATGGGCCCAGGCAGCAAGGAAGGACAGCCAAAGCGCTCATGAGCCCCAGGTTTCCTGCACTCCCTCCCGACAGGAGCAGAACCCGGGCAGAGCAGCAGCCCGGGCTGCAGAGTCCCTTCCACCCATCCCGATGGCCTCCCCAAGCCAGGGCACTCTTCTGCCCTTACCACGCAAGGGGCTACCGTATCTGTTCCTCCTGTGGTCCCCATCCTTCCACCGTGAGGACCAGAGCAAGGTCCTGCAGTGGCCAGTGAAGGAGACAGCCAGTTGCCATCCCTGCCCTGGGAATCGCCTCACCTGGCAGGCCGGTGGGGATACCTCCCCCTGAACGGAGGCCAGAAGCACGCCAGTCCCTCCTACCCAGATGTTTCTGTTGCACCCAAGTGCCGGGGGCTTCCCGCAGAGCAAAATCCCGTGGAGAATCAAACGCATTAACTCACTCTGACCTTCTGGCCTCTCTTCAAAGTCTTCATCCTCATCCTCGGAGCCAATGGAGTACTCCGACTGGTTGTCAGAGAGCTCGTCCTGCCACTCTGCAGACCGCAAGGGAAGCCAGGTTAGAAGAGGGACCGAGCAGTGGGACCCTGCCCAGGCGGGACCGAGCAGTGGGACCCTGCCCAGGAGGGACAGGCAGGACAGGAGAGAGTGCCTGCAGCCACAATGGGCACCCGCTGCTGGGCAGCGAAAGAGGATGACACAGCAAGCAGGAAATCACATTCTTGGGTGTTCCAAAATTAGTGTTCTCCTATACAGAAAAACTCCAATTTGAAATATTTTGCTCATGGGCATGTTTTTCCTAAATTGTTCTGGCAAAAACAGAGTTTACAGACCAAAAAGTAAAAAGAAAACATCTCTGAAGAATTTCTATCTTGGAAGGTTTAGGAATGTGGGAAGCACAGAGCCATGCAGTCTACCAAACTGCAGAGGGACGCCAAGCAAACCATGCCACAGCCAGCACGTCCATCAGGGCACCCATCTGCGCAGCTTTCCAGAGCCAGCCCGCAGGGCCCGGGCCCGCTCCCAGCCTGGCCGGGAGCCACGTGGCCGCAGCCGTACCTTGGTCCTCCTGCGAGGCGTCGTTGTAGTTGACCTGCTTGCGGATTCTCTTCCCTTTCCCCAGGTTCCTGGCCAGATCCTCCTGCTGCTGCTCATAGTGGTGCCGCAGCAGCTTCTCCCAGTAGTCGGGGTCCACGTTCTCCTCTTGCTTGATGATCTCACGTTCCACCTCCTCCTGCAAAGCAAGGGACAAGAGGCTTGAGGTCGGGCAGCTGCGGACCTGCCCGCATCGCCCCCCTGCCTGTCCTCTAAGGGCACTCCAGGGAAAAAGGGAAGGAGAGCACCCAGCCGCCGGTTGGAGTTTGGCTCCTGGGTCTTTGCCCAAACGTTCTGACCTCGGTGCAAGGTTGTCAAAGGGCCAAGACAACCTCCCACCCCGAGAGAGCTCCTCCGAACACCGCCATTCATCCCGCCCTGCAGCGCCCACGCTCACATCGAGGGAAAAACCACAGATCTGCAGAGACCTCCCGAACGGCAGCCTGCTGTCGGCCTCATCAACCGGGAAAACAAACGACAGCAGCGCGGGCAGCGCCGTGCCGGTTCCCAGCCTGCAGGGAAAGCGCCTTCAGAATCACAGAAGGTGCCCGCGGATGCTTCGATCAAATGAGGCCCTGTGACAAGAGGGACAGAGCCCACCTTGCACCGTGAGCTGCACAGGACAAACTGTGCTTCCTCCGCTTGCAGCCGGTCCCACCAGCCCCGGGACCCCCGGTCTGGAACAATCTATGGCAGTCGTAGATAGAGAGCAGGGGGGAGTCCTGCCCCACACCGAAACACTCGCAAGAACAGGGAAGGGAGGGAAAGAAACACAAAGGGAGGGACAAAGAGGTGCGATTGTAAGACATGATACTGATCACATTACCACACCGTCCTCTTCTCTCACAACATACTGGGCCACTTTAAAGGAGCTGAGATACTCGTTCATGTTCTGCAGCTCCGTGTCATCAGTTGCATCCTGGTTTCGGTCCAGAAGCTTAGAGATGGCAGCGTCGTCGTAGTGGATCACACTGCTGTCATCCACATCCTTATTGTCACCTGGGGGGCAAGGCGAGGGGAATGGAAGCGCAAATCACCGTGCTGGCGGCAGCGTGCTCCCAGAGCCAGGCGAGCTCAGCGTGGGCCAGGGAGAGAGGCAGGTCACCCCAACAAGGGGGACTACACACCTGGTGGGGTGCCACCGTGCTTCTTCTTCATGCCGGGAGTCACCGCACCCCCTTTGGTTGACAGCGTGTCAGAGAAAGGGGTGACAGCATCTGGCATGGCGATCCGCTGTCCCTGAGACACCATGCCTGCGGGCGTAAGGAGAATGAGCCCCCGCAGCTCAGAGAGGGCCCCGCCGCCTGCAGAGCACTCCCAGCACCTTCCCAACCTCACCTTCCACATCATCCTTGAAGAGCTCTTCTGTCCCAAACTTGAGGATGTCGTCCAGCTCTTGCTTGGTCATGGAGCCCGACTTGGAGCCGAGCCCTGGGCGGACCACCAAGTGGGTGAGCATCATCTTCCTCTTGGCCACCTGAGTGATGCGCTCCTCCACCGAGGCTCTGGTCACGAAGCGGTAGATCATCACCTTCTTGTTCTGCCCGATGCGGTGAGCTCTGCTGAACGCCTGCAGGCAGAGAAGGAAGCTGTCGAGGGCGGCACCGCACCGCGCCAGCCGAGGGCTCCGAGTTCCTCACTCCTCCAGGGTGCACGCAGGCACGGGGGCCAGGCGGCATTCAGCGTCCAGGCTGCTACGGGGCAGTGGGGCGAGAGGGGCTCCTCGGAGCCAACCCGAATGCGCTGGCCCCCTCCACGGACTGCAGGCAAGCCGGGTGGGCCCCTGCCCGAGGGGTCCGAGGGCAGGCAGCGAGGACACGGCCCCCCTAGGAACCCTCTGGCCGCAGATTCACCGAGCCCGCACCGCTCCTTTACCGCCCTGCGCCAGCACATCCTCTCGCCTAGGGCCCAGGGAAAGGAAACGCTGGCACGAAGGGATGGCCGGTGGGTGTAGCTTTGGAGAGGACCTTCTCCCGGCCCGGGAGCGTGGGAGGGATATGCATTTCTCTTCACTTTTCCCTTATTTTCATAGGCGTTGGCTGCTCGCTCACTCCAGCTGCCGTTTCCCATTGGCAGTCAGTCCTTAGCTAGGGTCTGCCCTGGGCTTTTGGAAATGCAAGTGGAAGCTCCCCAGAAGAAGAGGGGACACGTAGTTGTGAACAAGCAGCAGGAGAAAGCAAGAAGCCCACGGAAGAGAGCTGGTTTTACGTGCCAGGTCTCTCCCATGCCGCTGACAGGCCAGGGCGAGACTGGTGGATGCAGGAAGGGGCTCCCAAGCAGACACGCGCCCCATAAATCCTACAGAAAGGGCCAGCAGCTCTCGAGAGAAGAGACCGACTTCCCTGTGCAGGGTGTGCAAACAGAGGGCAAAGCCAGAGAGGTACTTACTATATGGGAAGGAAAAGGAAAAGTCAGAAACCTGGATGTCATTGTGGGGATTCCAGTCAGAATCGTAAATAATGACTGTGTCGGCCGTAGCAAGGTTTATGCCCAGACCGCCGGCGCGGGTAGAGAGGAGAAAGCAGAACTGCTGAGCACCAGGAGCTGAGGAAGACAAACCCACAGGTGGCAAACGGTGAGACGGAAAGCAGCGCGGCTCACGCAGAAAGGTGCAGGATGGCGCTTTAGGTACGAAACAGCGGGACCCATTGGTCTAAGCCAACAAGCAATGGGCAGGGAAGGCAAGGAGTGAAAATACATTCCCTGGGAACCAGCTACGGGAGAGAAGGCAGCTCCAGACCGAAGGGGAAGCTCTGCCGCCTACCGAGGCCCTGAGGGGAAACACCAGATCCCCTCAAACTAAGCAGCACGCTCAGGGCTCACCATGGGACACAACTCAGGGGCTTAACGACGCGGTACGAGCAGCCCACGCTGCGCCTCAGGAGGCTGGACCCGCCAGCACGGCACAGCCAACGGGCAGGCAACCCCAGGCCGCCCGCCCCGCGGGCAAGCGGGGGCTCTCGGGCACGGCCAGCCGACCCTGCCGCGGGCTGCGTGCTGTGAGCCCACCCCGCGCCCTCGCCTCGGCAAGGCAGAAGGGCAAGTACCGTTAAACCTGTCTATGGCCTCCTGGCGCAGGCCGCCGGTGATGCCCCCGTCTATCCGCTCGTACTTGTAGCCTTCGTACTCCAGGAAATCCTCCAGCAAGTCCAGCATCTTCGTCATCTGCAGGGCAGGACGACCCTGGCATGAGCGGCTCTGCACGAGGCGGTCTCCCCGCCTCCCCCCATGTCCCCCAGGGACCTGTCCTGCCCCCGCCCGGGGTGGCGGCCGTACCACCAACGGCAGAGCGCGGCCAACAGGCAACGCCCAGAGGAGCGACATTCGCGTCTCGTCTTCTAGAGGCAGCTTCACCAGCACGAAGGAATCGTGTCTGAACAGCCCTCCCCAAAGGGAAGCACTATTACTGTCATCTCCTCTTTATCCATAGATAAAGAGGTTTTAAACATTCCAGGGAGTCCCTCGGGAGAGCGCTGGGACACAGCCCGTCCATCGTGACTGCCACAGCTGCCACGCGGTCTGGGGGACAAGCTGTCACCAGCTCTTCCACCCACCTCTATCTGCTCCTAGCATAAAATTCTCATACAGAACAAAAAAAATCCTTTAAAAATGTATTTATTATTAATCCTTCCCTACACTCACCTGGGAGAAGATCAGAACTCTGTGGCCCCCATCCCGTAACTTCTTCAGCATCTTTTGGAGCAGCATCAGTTTCCCAGAAGATTTGACCAAAGAATTCCCATCGTAGGATCCATTGGGCAGAACTGGGGCCTCCTGTGAAGGCATCCTGGTTAGCCTCTTTGAGGACAACCCCCATTAACTACAGAGAGACATTCACATGCACTTCAAAGACAAAAATCCTCGTATGAAACCACTTGCATGAAACCCCACACCAGTAACCAAAGCAAGATGGTGGGAACAGCCCCCACCGACGGCTTACACACGATATTCTGAGAAATGTCTCCACGGTGCAAATACAGTTGACGTACCACCGCCGCCACAGGAAAAAGGTACGGGTGATTACAGCACTTCTTCAGGTCCATCATGATGTTCAGCAGCGAGACCTGGTTCCCACCACCTTTTGAGTTCAGGGCTTCAAAATTCCTCGTCAGTATGAACTTGTAGTACTTCCTGCAGGGACGGGGACGGGACAGACACCCTTGTTAATTGGGCCAGATGTGGGACTGGCACGAGCAGGGCAGCGCCAAATTAACCCCCACTCACATCACTTCAAAAGGGACACTTAGGATGTTTTTCATGGCAACAGTTCAGCACCCGCAGCCCGGGGCCGGGCTTGTTCAAATGCTCTGTGGACACCACAGCCCCCATAAGTGGGACAGATTCAGGGGCACAGTGGCTAGGAAGGCTCCTCGCTGCTGGGTGTAAACCGAGCCTTGCCCCACCATGCCGGGGAGCAGCGACGTGCCCTTCCCTGCCAGTCCCCAACCTTGGCAGAAGATGCCACTGAAGCTGAGCGAGTCAGAACAGAGCTGAGCGAGCACCCCCCGGGCAGCAGTGATGCTCCAGGCTGACGCCAGGCGAGCTGGCAGCACAGGCTGGTGCCCCAGTGCCACGAACAGGAGAAGGGGGTTCAGCCTCAGCGCTTCTCTGTGCCCCCCAGAACGAGCAGAGCCACGCTGACAGCCTGCCACCCATCAAACGCTTCCCGCTGCGCAGCCAGGGCTGCATGGAGCCCAATTTAACCAGGCTGGACGCGCTCCCCGGTGAGAGCAAAGCGCTCCGGCTCCTCCCGCAGCAGGCCTGAGGACAGCGGGGCGTCTCCGACCTGTGGAACCCCGGGGACGCCCCGCCGTGCTGCGGGTGAGGCGGGGGCGAGGGAAGCCAGCCACGCCGGGGAGCTGCGCTGGAATTACTCACTTCTGCATCTGGCTCAGTTCCACTCTCACGATCAGCTCCGTCTTGGCCGGCATGTTCTTGAACACATCTGCCTTGAGCCGCCGCAGCATGTGAGGACCCAGCAGATCGTGGAGCTTTTTGATCTGGTCCTCCTTGGAGATGTCTGCAAACTCCTCCAGGAACCCCTCCAGGTTACTGTGAAAGCAGCCAGAACCACGCAGCGCTGAGCGATAACGGGACACGCGAGGGCAAAGGTATCTGTTTCTTTATGACTTAAAACCAAGGGCAGAGCTCTCATGGCATACGATGAGGTAACACCTCCGTGCCTGCGTCCGAGCAGAGCACAAGCCAGACCAAGGAGCCGCACTGACGGCGGAGGGGAAATTTGCCCTAAACGCACTAACAGGAGGTCTGAACGAGTTCCCCCAAGAACCTCTACCTCCTCGGAGAGAGGGAAGGGAAGGCAGGCTTCAGTTCCTCACTCACAAATCTCCTGGCCCACAACAAGGCAATAGCTACCCACAGGACCCAAAAAGTAGCAGTCCACAGGAACAAACCTGGGGTTGCATAAAACGTGCTGTAGCTGCTATGGCAAACCACGGGGCGACGCACTTTGCCATCGGCCTGCCGGCGCACAGCGCTGGCACAGGCACAGCAGTAACTGGATCCAGGCACCCGCACACAGGCAGGAGCCCCGGGAAACTGGAAAACCTCTGCTGAGCCACCCTGCCGGCTGGCAGGAGCCCGGGTCCCGGCTGCTCTCCCTTTTCAGCAGGGGGAATTCGTGCAACTTACTTAAACCTCTCAGGAGTCAGGAAATTGAGCAGGTGGAAGAGCTCTTCCAAGTTGTTCTGGAGTGGAGTCCCGGTGAGCAGCAGCTTGTAATCGATCTTGTAGCTATTTAGTACTCTAAAGAACTGGGAAAAGAGGTGAGGTGAGGTGAAAAGAGCGCAGCGGAGCCGATGAATCATCTGGGGACTCTGCAGATTGCGCACACAGAGTCTCAGCAGCGACCTCTCCCTCCCGCCGGGCAAGCAGAGCAGGCTGCAGCTTGCATGTCCCCCTCCGAGCCCCCCCACCGAGCTCAGGCAGCAATCCTGAACGTCCTCGGGTCACACCGCCTGCCTCCCCCTGCGCTGGGGACCCTGCGAAGGTCCCAGGGGCCGGAGACTGCACTTAGCCTCAGGTAAAGGGCAGAGCAAGGAGAGGGATCGATTCCCTTCCACCACAGCCCACCAAAGCCAGGCTGCCACCTCTTCCACTGCTGAAGGATTTTTAATGCCAGAGGATGTTAAGGAGAGCAAATCCGCTGAAATACAGGTCCCAGGCAGGGCCTGTGCGAGGCATCTTTCGGCTCCCAGGGAGGAAAGCGCGGAAGCAGCAGACCCCCAGCGCCGGGGTGCCACATCTTTGTGGCACCGGCTGCACCACAAAAATCCCTCACAAACATCCGCTACTTACTTTGGACTGGTTGTTCTTCAGCCTGTGCGCTTCGTCCACCACCAGGCAGGCCCACTCGATGGAGCCCAGCACTGCCTGGTCAATTGTGATCAGCTCATAGGAGGTGAGCAGGACGTGGAACTTGATCTGGGCTTCCTTCTGGAGGAGCAGAGGGGGAGAAAAGCCTGGGTAAGAGAGCAGGGAACGGGACGGCCCCCACCTCTGCTGCTGTAGGCGACCCAAGGAGCAAAGGGGCGGCTGCCCGCCCTGCACAGCACAGCACCAGCAGCAGGGCTGAGACATGAGCCATGCCAGCTGAAAACCTATATCCATCTCAAGGTTAGAACCAAGTAGGGGACCACAGAAGCAGAGATCTTTAAAGCTCATCACAAATCTGCATTTGTAAACAGTGCCAGCTTCCCCTCTTGGAAAACACCTGACGAGGGACCTAACCAACCGCCCTCCCCAGGTCAAATCCTGCTCTCTCCCCTTCTTACTGAAGGTCAAAGTACTGGGTTAGGGCACAGACTTGGCTCCCACCTTCATCCGGAAGACCTTCTTCCCGCTCCGGATGGCGTTGTCTTCAAAAGAAAACTCATTTTCCCGGATGACCGAGCGGCTTTCTTTGTCCCCGGTGTAGGTCACGACGTAGAAGTCAGGTGCCCACATCTCAAACTCGCGCTCCCAGTTGATGATGGTGGAGAGAGGGGCGCTGACCAGATACGGCCCTTTCGAGTGGCCCTGCTCGGGGAGACAAAGTCCAAGCTGTTCTCCCTGCACCAAGCTGCTCTCAGCCACCTCCGGGACTGCCGGACGCTCCACTCACCTCCTTGTACAGGGAATACAAGAACACAATGGTCTGCACAGTCTTTCCCAGCCCCATCTCGTCGGCCAGGATTGTATCCGTCCCTTGGGCCCAGGAGAATCTCAGCCAGTTTAGCCCTTCCAGCTGGTAAGGATGGAGCGTGCCTCCCGTGGCGTCAATGTACCACGGCTGCTTGTCAAACTTCACCGTAGGCTGCAAAGAGAGACACACAACGCAAGGCAGTGAGAACCAACCCCCCCCCCTTCTCTGCAGCCAAGCACACCCCTCTTTCGCCTTGTGACACCAAACAGTCCCAAAAGAGATGCAGACACGGTCCCCAGCACAGCCCAGCCCTCAGGCTCCTCACAGCAAAGCCACCCCGGAGCTTTGAATGAAAAAAAAACGGGAAGGAACTAGAGGAGAAAAATGTTCTGGGATGGGGTGGCCAGACAGACCTCCTGCTCTCCGGGCACGCGTGCCATTGCGCTGCTCCCACCATTCCTACTCACATCCACCAGAGGCGTTTCTGGAGGCTTTTCCAGCTTCTCCTCTTTCAGCTTTTTCCCTTTCTTGTTCAGCTTCTTCAGAGGGCGCGTGTC
>JAKFQP010000354.1:571752-608199 GCA_023375905.1 Nycticorax nycticorax | reverse complement strand
GGCACGCGTGCCATTGCGCTGCTCCCACCATTCCTACTCACATCCACCAGAGGCGTTTCTGGAGGCTTTTCCAGCTTCTCCTCTTTCAGCTTTTTCCCTTTCTTGTTCAGCTTCTTCAGAGGGCGCGTGTCCTCGCCCAGCATCAGCTCCCTGCAACACCCAGTGCGCATCAGGAAAAGGCAGGCAGGCATTCCTCTCCCAGTCCCCAAGCCGAGGGACAGAAACGCCTCTCGAACTCCGCCGCCTTTTCCTCAGGGGAGCGTTTCCAGCCCAGTTAGCACGGGCACTCATGGAGTGTTAATTTTCCCCTCCCAACAGCCCACACAACTTCAGCCAAAACGAAGCCCGGCTGGCTCGTACCTGTGGTTCCAGTAGAGGTGTTTGAGGTTTTCGTAGTACGGGATGTCTATCTCGTCTATCTCCCAGGTGCACTGGTCGTACGGCAGGTCTTTCCACTTGATCAGGTAATGGATGTCTCCCTTTTTATCAAAGCTGTAGCACAGGGCACAAAAAGCCTGTCGGTGACATGACACCCGGCGCCCGGGAAGCAGCCGGCCATAACCTGCTTCCACAAAACCGGACGCCTCATCCTCTGCCTTCACCTACAGACCACGACATCCAAGCAGAGGTAGAAAGCCGTAAAGCACCAACGCTTTCCGGCAGAAATGCCTATTAACCCGCCGCCTGCGTTAAATCGTTAAGCTTTAAAGGCTGCTCTTCCACTCCACAGAACAACCCCGTTTTCCTGTTTCACCAGGACTGGACGAATTCCAGCGCTCACCCTCTTCCTCGTGCAGCATTCGCTGCTCTGTGCAGTTTTGCTTACACTGAAAAATGAATGAACACACTACCGAGCCTGACTACGTGCCTGCGGGGAAAAAACCCTTCCCTTATCGGCGGATAAGGTAAAGCTCGCGTGAAAACTAGCGAGGCGGCTTTATTTATTATCTGCCAGGCAGCCTTCAAGCAGAGCTGCCACTCGAAATGTCAAGTTGCCACTTGAAACGCAGAAATTCAACAAAAAGGAGTCTTTAGCCGCTCGATGCGAAAAAACCACCTGCACAACACATTTCACATGCGGGACATTTCTTCCACGGAAAAGAAACGCAAATGTCAAAGCTTCCTAAGGGAGTCAGGCACCTGCTCGAGCTCCTCTCCTCGGGCACCATCCCTCTCGGCGTCGGGGGAGGTAAGCGGGAATAACGTACCCCTCGGGGGCGCGTAGCACACCAGCCCCTGCTGGCACCTCACCTTCGACGTGAGTGCAGAGGGGCTGCGCAGCTCCCGAGAGGAACCAACGACCGACACGGAAACGGGCTGCTGTTCCAAAGCACTTTAGGTGAGTGGGGCACAATCTATGGAAGTGAGACCCATCACCGGGTTGCAGCAGCAACCTACAGAATGACTGGGCTGTAACAGGGACCCGAACAACGTCTGGGAAAAACAGAACAACTCTGTGCATCCACTATCCCTGTTTCGAACATGCAACACAGCAGAAATGAAAATAAGGCAGGCATCGATTCACTTCTGGCCTTGCCTCCACCTCGGGAGCAAACCTCCAAGGCGACAGAGACCTCGAAACAAGCCGGCAGCTGAAATTCCACCAGGCCAAGACTTTGGCTTTGCAGAAGGACAACAAGAACCTCCTGGCCCCGGGGGGCAGAAAGCAGCTGAGCACCGAAATCCCACAGCAGGCAGTCCCAGGGGCTCAGCTAACCGTGTAAACCGTCCGTGCGAGAGCTGTGCACGAAGGGAACGCCCGCAGAGAGCACGGACCCGCTGCTCGAAGCTTCGCCTCCAGAACTCGCAGGGCTCCCAGGGAGCGCGGCAGGGCTCACCCTTGCAATTTCCCTGCCTGGCCTGCAACGGCATCGCCCGGCGCCAGCACTACCAGGGGCTCGGGCACCCTGGCACGCACCTTTCCGTGGCCCATTCACGAGCCCCCCCGCACGCGGCTCCCCACCTGTGGTTCAGGATGCGGTGGATCATCATCCACTCGGGCTTGATGCCGTAGCGGTAGAACCGCTCCTCCATCTTGGCATACTGTGGGTCTTTGTTCTTCCGCTTCTCCCTCTGGCTGTCCTCGTCGCCAGAGCCGTAGTCGAAGGCCGGCGGCTCATCCATGTCGTTCTTCCGTTGGTAGTTGCGGTACATCACGGTGTGGTAGAGCTCCAGCTGCGGCAGGAGGAAGCCACGCTCAGCCCACGGGCGGCGGGGCAGCGGGCTGGGCAGGGACGCGACGACGATGCGCTGGCTCACCTGCAGCTCCTTGACCCAGGAGCAGTGCCAGTAGGAGAGGCCTGCCCACTTCACGAAGAACTCGCGCTCCGGGATCCCCTCCAGCGCCTTCGGCGGGGGCAGAGCCAGCTCCGCATCCGGGGCGGGCAGCACGGGCGGCAGCGGGGCGGCCGGCGGCTCTTTCCAGGCCCAGTGCAGGATGCGTTGGACTTTGCCCTTCAAGGGAGGGCACTGGGGACAAAAAAGCAAACAGGCAAGAGCACAGAGTTTAAGGTGAGCCCCTGTCAGGGGCCGCGGGGAAGAGGGCAGCCCTGAAGGGCAGAAGGGGAGAGCGGCCGTGGATTCACCCCTGGCCGCAGGGAGCCAAGCGTGGCACACCAGGCGACCTGAACGGTCCCAGACCCTGGCTGCACCTTTCTCACCCCGCAAACACCGCCACCGCCCCCAGGCGCAAGCGAAGAGCTCCCCGTTTGCTATTTCTAACGGGGCGGGCAGAAAGGAGGCGGTGAGGGCACGTGGGGCGGGCGGAGGCGGGCTGGCGCAGGCGAGCCCCAGAAGCATCCGTGACACTGCCGCATCCCCTGCGGGGACAGGTCCTGCCACCAGGCAAGAAAGGCAGCTCTGCACAGGCCGTGCATCAAACAGAGCTCGACATCCCATCTGAAAACTGGCAGGGAAGCCGCCGGCCAGCGGGGAGACGGCGCAGGCGGCAGAGCCGTCCAGGGCCCTGGGGTGCACACGACCGGCAGCGATGCTCCCCCGGGGACGGGGGCTGTGGCAGAGGGAAGGACGCTGGCCCTGCGGCAGGGCACGGGCAGAGGGTGCGAGGGGCAGCGACAGCCAGGAGACCCGCTCCCGGGCTGGGCGGGCGCGGGAGCAGGGATGGGGCGAGGAATGCTGGTAACACTCACTGTACAGCGAGGGCAGAGCCATTCACCGTTTGGTATTTCCGGCAGCGGCGGGTTCAGGCAGTGGAGGTGGTAGGAGGACGGGCAGGTGTCGCAGCACAACAGCTCCCCTCCGTCCTTACAGACCCGGCAGAACTCCATGTGGTCGTCCTCCTCCTCTTCGCCGCCCTCCTCTTCTTCCTCCTCCTCCTCCTTGGGCTCCCACTGGATGCCCTCCTTCTCCTGGGGAAGCACAGCCAGCGTAACGCCGAGGGTTCCTGCCGCCCGCCCGCCCGCCCGCGGGGCCCTGACCCCACTCACGCAGTGGGGGCAGCTCCACTTGCCCTCGGGGGCCTTCTCCAGCTCGGGGTCCAGGCAGACGAGGTGGTAGGCGCGGGGGCAGGTGTCGCACAGGATGATCTCCCCTCCCTGCTGGCACACCTCGCAGTAGTCCTGGTGGTCCGTCTCGTACCCGTCCCCTTCTTCGACTGCAAGCAAGGGACAGGCGTACAGTCAGAGGGACGGCAGAGCTGCCTGCTCTCCCGGGAGGGAACGGGACACTCGCTCCTCTACGATAGAGTTAAGGAAATAAGGAAAGCATTTCGCCTCGGACCCCTCCTGTTACATCCCCCTACCTCTCTGTCCCTCAGCACCACAGTTCATCTTTGCACACAGCATCATCTCACCTCTGTCTCTCTTTCTCTCTCCACACTGTATCATCCTTTGGTTCCTTCAGGCTCTCAATGGAGAATGCCAGAACCTGGAGAGGTTGCAAGGGAGGCCAGTCAGAGAAACCTCCCCAGGTACCAGCGCCACCAACTGCAAACGCACCATGCAAGGGTGACACGGCCGAGGAGGAGGAGGAGGCCTCTCCTGGGACTACTCTGCTCTTCCTGGGTGCTCACTGGCACAGAGGCAGGAGCGCTCTCAACTCGGCGTGGACGGGAAGAGGCAGGGAGGGACAAGGCCTTGCGAGTGCCACAACAGCTCATCTCAACTCCCAGCTCAGCCACAAACTCCCGGCGCGGACCTCCGACCTTCCGCTCCTCCGGCACACGGCAGGAGCTGCCTAGCTCCAGCACGAGGGCCCTCCTACGCCAACCAGCCAGGAAGAGAAGCAACGCCCTTCACACGCGAGACGCGGAGCCCGCCGGCCAGCCCTGTCTCGTTGACCAACAGAGAGGCTGGCCGGCATCACGCCCTAGCCGTGCCCCAGCCCAGAAGCCTCCCTGCCATTTCTCGGAAGCAAAAACCCATCGGCAAAGCCAAGAAGCCAAAGGATGTGCCTGGATCTGAAGCATCTCATCCCGAGCGAGGATGCAAGGCCGAAAGGCAGCGCGCATCCTGCAGCGGCGCAGGAGGCGGAGACGGCGTGGGAAGCCGCGCAGGGCGGCACTGGGCCCGGCGGTCCCTGCCAGTGCCTGCGGCTGGAGCAGGGCTTGGGGACCCCCAGCGCAGGGGGCTGCTCTCACGGGCAGCGCGGGGACGGAGGTGCCATCGCGCAGTGTCCACCCGCAGCCCTGCGCGGGGAAAGGGATGAAGGAGCACGCACACAAACGCGCCACGCAGCTGCTGGCGGACCCCGACAGATGCTTTCCACCGCTGTTCACGTGCCTCCCTCTTCCTACATCACTACCACAGATCTCCTGCCTGCCCGATGCCTGGTGAAGCATCTCATGCAGACAAAACATCCCTCGTTTTAACACTTTCTGACCCACAGCCTGCCCTACTCCACCGGGAGCTTGCCACAAGCCACATCTCTCCAGGGGCTGCTCCTCAGAAAGTCGCTTCCCTGAAAGCCCCACAAATTCTGCAACTTAGCTGCTATCGGACAAATCCTGGTGGGATCACACGTGCAGGCAGGGAGCCAGCTGCCCACGCCGCCCGTGACGCGCCCCGGTGCCCAAAGCGCAGGCAGGGTCCCGGGGCGGGCAGGGGCCGCAGCCGCCCTGGGTGGCTGGGGCTGCAAGACGGGGCGGGCAGGCTTTGTGCGCCGCGGCACCGCAGCAGGGCAGAGCACCGCAACCACCGCCCTCCCGAAGCGACTCCGAGTGGCGGCGTGGGGCTGAGCCCCAGGCAGTGGCTGACGGCTGCAGAGAGGCGCAGAGGGAAAGCTGACAGCAGATCGAGGAACGCCGGGCTGCTCCGCCGCCCCCGGCACTGCGGGGGGGAGCCAGCGCCTCGCGGCAGGACCCGTTCATCGCCTTCTCGCAGGCGCGAGCCCACCAGCAGCGGGGCTTGGACACCCAGAAAGCACCTCGCACTCCACACACGCAGACAAGCACAAGCACATCCTCTCCCACCGAGCCAGCCCCAGACATGGCCTGAGCTGCCAAGGCCAGGAAAGCACCATGTGAAGAGGGCAATCCAAACAGAACGGAACAGAGTACAAAGGATGGCCTACTCCTCTTTTTCTTTCTCCTCCTCTTCCCTCTCTTCCCCAGGCCAGCCGAGCACTCGGAGCGCACTGAGGAGCTGTTGATGCTGGCGCTGTCAAAGTCAGATTCCTCCTGTTCCTCCTCTTCGCTCTGCAGAGGGGAAAACCAAAGCACACACAGTCCAAGCGCTGGCAGCCCAGCGGTCACCCCCAGAGAACGCCGCTCTGCAGCAGAACAAACCCCCAAAGACCCGCATAAACCTGCGTGGGATCATCGACCAGCGGCTGAGCTCCTCCGGGCACCCTCCTCTCCACCCAAACTCACTAGCCAGAGGAGCAGGGATGGTGGCAGGGTGAGCACGCTCCCGGCAGCGACAGGCGGGATTCATGGGACTGTGTCACGAGGCGCTAGGAAGCGGGGGAATCTCCGCTATCAGATCCATGTCCCAGCCAGGCTATCAATCACCCCAGACCTGGACTGTCACCAGAGCCTGAAGGCAATGACCTTGCCCTGCTCAGCACAGCACCAGCTTGTCCAGTTCACAGCACCACCAGAGTGCAATCACCGAGCAAATCTCAGGGCACGGTTAAAATGTGTAAATCAGCAGGCTGAGCCCCTGACAAGGGGTGGGCTCTGGGTGACCCCTGCCATCCCTGCTGGGCTCTGGGTGACCCCTGCCGTCCCCGCTGGGCTCTCAGTGACCCCTGCCGTCCCTGCTGGGCTCTGGGTGATCCCTGCCATCCCCGCTGGGCTCTGGGCGACCCCTGCCATCCCCTGCAGCCTGCCATCCCCGCTGGGCTCTGGGTGACCCCTGCCGTCCCCACTGGGCTCTGGGCGACCCCTGCCATCCCTGCTGGGCTCTAGGTGACCCCTGCCGTCCCCGCTAGCACAGAGCACAGATACCGCACGGTGCGGCAGACCAGGCACGTCGGGAAAGGCTCAGCATCTCACAGGCATCAGCACCAGCCAGCTGCAACGCCCCGCTGCTGTGACAATCTCATGGTGGGCACAGTCTCCCTAAACAGACGCGCGGAGGGACGACCCTCTGCTCCCACTCCCGGGCAGTCAGGAGCCCCCTTCTCCACCGCTTGGCAGAACTTTTCTCCCTCTCTCTCAACACCCCTTGTGCCGGCCTGGTTGTGTGTGTGCACATAGGCGTTCATGCTTGGCCTTCCTTGTGGCACGAAAGGAGTTAAACAGGCCTGGCATTCAATGGCGTCAAAACATAACCGCATGTCTGGGTTCTTATTCAGGCGATTTCTGCCCACAAATCCCCGATTTGCATGCCATTAATCAGGTGCTTAGCGCTCCAGCTGCAGGAACGAGGCCAAGCTCTTTGCAACTTTCAGAAAGGCGAATGCACAGGTCTAGAGCGCACCTAGAGACGGGATGAATCTTCGGTGATGTGCGACTGCAAAAACGCAGCAGCAAGTGGCTGCCTCGGATCACTCCTTTCGCTTCAACCTCTGACGCACAAAGTTATTCACAACGCGTTATGTGAACTAGAGCCAGAGAGTCAGTGAGCTCCAAGACGGGCAAGCTAATGGGATTTTGATCAATATTATCAAGACCTACAAGAGCTCCACCCCTATTCAGCAGTTATTTAAGAGATTTATTCTTTAAAGCACTCTGCTATTCTTTAAAATGCACCTGGTATTTGTGTGCTGGCAAGAGCATGGCACACAAACTGCGGTACAGCCCCGCTGCCATGCTCCTACTGGGAAGCCCTGGTACCCCTGGGCTATGCTGCAGGATCACAGATGCCAGGAGGCAGGCTATGCTAATGTAATTAAAGCATTCGATAATTCTCTTTGACGTACGGTTCAGCTGGAGTGCAAGCCCTGAAGAATTCCTTTGCAAATGAAATCTGAAATGATGGCATTACCAACCTCGTCACCGAAAGCAAACGTGATTATGTAATTGTCGCAGAAATCGCATCCAGGCACAACCTCTTTACAGATCGGAGCCTGGATGAACGAACGCGCTGACCGGAGACCGGCGCCTCGCAGAGGGGCACGAGCGAGGCTGTGACCCCCTACGCGCGCGAGGCTTCCAGGGGAGGGCTTGTCCCGGCATTTCCCTGCTGCGCCCCCCACACCCGAGGCCCCGTGCAGAAAAAGGCGGCGCGCACTTACAGAGGAGCCCTTTTTCCTTTTGCTGGGGATTCCTCCAAACCGGAATTTCAAGCCTGCCATCTTTTTCCCCTTCCCCTTTTTCTTCCCATCTTTGGAGCCCTTGATTTTCTTCCGCACACCTGGACCTGCAGAAACAGAAGACTTGTTCAGTACTCTACAAACAGCTGTCCCCAAAAACCCCCCTACCCCAACCCCAGGATTGATGAGAGAGCACTGGGGACCACGGGGAGCCGGGCAGCGCCTAGCACCATCCGCAGAGCTCGTCCTCGGGGCAAAAGGCTGCAACCCCAGCCCCAGCGCTTGCGAAGAATCCAGGGAGGAAAGCATCTGCCCTGGGATCCAGGAGAGGGACCACAGGGCTGCCACGGGGCTGCAAATACCAAACAGGGACTTAGGGGTCTGCAAGGCCCGGAGAAAAGAGGCAGCCACGGAGCGGCAGGAACGCTGCGCTGAGCCCACCGCATGGGAAGGCTGCTGCAAGCCGCACTCTTGGTCAGCTGCCAGCTCTGAGCCGCTTGTTCAACTCTTCTCGAGGCATCAGGAATTGACGACTGCACAAGCGGAACAGCAGCCTTCCCGAGGAGGAACACGGTGCTAACAAAGGGAGAGCCCTCCCTTTCCCACTACGGCCAATCTTCTACAGCAATCCGCACGGCCCGTTCCAAGCGTGGGGAAAGCAGCACTGATCTGCCGTCAGAAACGGAGGCGTTGGCAGCTGGAGACCCTTTCAGTACAAATCTGTTTCCGGAGGAGCTACTGCAGATTTATAGGGTTGGCTCAGCATTGCAAGTGGATTTTGAAGGCAGTTGCCTTTCACCCAACTGGCAGGAGAGTAAATCCATTCTTCTGAAAAAGAGCTGCAGCCTCACCACCAATGCCTCTCCATCACTGAGCTCCTTGCCATCTCAGAGACAAAGCACCCGGCTCGACTGCCCAACAGGGCACATTCATCTGGCCAGACCATACCTGCTTTGCCAACGCACCTCTGCCCCAGCCTACAGATCCCCTTCAGCTTGGACACCAGACCCTGAGGATGCTGCTGGCTTCTGGAGGGCTTTGCAACCCTGCAGAATCCCCATGATAGAAGGTGGCACAGAAACACACGCCCCAATCACTTATTTAAGATATCAGAAGGAAGGTGAACATTAATTGCCACAAAATACCAAAAGCCCAGAAGGTCCAGAGGCCGCCAGGGTGACCTGTCAGGGGTCACAAGCCACAGCCCTCTCTAGCACTTCTGCAAGGGAAGCGGGAGCTGCAGACACACCTCGGGCACAACCTTCGCTTGCCCACTTTGCCGCAGCGTGTCTCCTGCCTGCAGCAGCTTTCCCAGCTCCGCGGGCCCGGCAGGGGGGCCGTACGCCGCCGGCGAAGGCAGCCCCTCCGCTCAGCTCACCGCGGTTGGCACCTACCCTTGCCCTCCTTGGTCTTGGCCTTCCTGATGACAGTGGGCAAGGCAGACTGCTGGGGGCTGGCGGCAAGCGGCGGGGCGACGGTGACCATCTCCACCGCCGCAGCCACGGCTGCTGCTGCCGCTGCTGCCGAGCTGCCCTTGAACGGGTTGTTGGCACTGAACTCTCGCCACTTGGCGCCGAGCACGGTCATCATCTTGGACATGGGGATCTTGGGGTTCTTCTTGGCAATCAGAGGCCTGCAGGGCAGGGGAGAGAGAAAACCACGCGTTAACAGAAACGCTTCACTGCGCGTCCGCTCCTGCTCGTCCTGTGCTGGTGCTTCAGCCTAAGAAATGGACCAGCAGCTCCACTGGAAAGGCAGCAGAAACCAGAGCTTTCTTAAACGAGTAAAGGTACGTAAAGGAGCACACTTAAAGTTCCTCAGAGCCCGCCCTTCCCCAAAATACCTGTTGTGTTTTGAATGGCTGGCAGCACAAGCAAAAATTCTTTTTCATTACACAATGAAACTTTTCAAATAAGCAGGCACAAAAAACGGGGGTTTGGAGAGAGGGAGAGGAGAGAGAAACACTTGAGCTGTTTTACAGTCAATCCTGCAATGAAAATGGAGTCTTGAGGACCGAGTTGGGCAGGGAGCAGCAACAAGGAGCTCATGATGCAGAATTTACTTCACAACTTCACCCACTTGACTGAGCAATGCCCCAATCTCAACCGCTCCCCAAGGCCCCCTCCAGACCTACAGTTTCCTACCTGAGAAACTGGCTGAAGGCCTTGTAATTAGTCAGAGTATGATAATCTTCTTCCGAGAAAATGTAATCTACGTCATCGAGGCCCCATTCTTCCATCAGCTGGGCTGAGCTCTTGGGCTCCTGTAGGTTTACAGAGAGACATCATTAACGTAAACGACCGCGGCTCTGCGGATGAGCAGCGCAAGGCTGGGTCCGTCACGTGCTCTGTATCAAACGCTCTCCCGAGTCAGCGACACGCAGGCATTTCTTTCTGTGATGTAAAAACCAGAGCACGCGCAAGTGCTCAACAAACCAATGCTTACACACCTCCAAGAAGCAAATTAACGCGGCACCATCGGCACGCTCCCCATACCACACAATACAGCACAAGGCCTTGGCAGGTTTCACGTCTCCGAGAAACTGGAATTTCTCTCTGCACGCAAGATAAACAGCGGGGACATACCACCTCTCCTCTCCCAGTCGTTCAGCTGCAATCTCTCCCTCGCCAAGCCCAGGACAAGCGTCCCATGAAGCCCCCGAGCCACCTTCTCCAAGCACGAGCCGCTCCGTCACTCTCTGTCCTCGTGTTCAGAGGACAGACGTGACGAATTGTTACGGGCGGGATGCGGGCAGGCGATCCAAGAAGGCAAGCTGCCTCAGGCTGAGAAGCTGCCGTTTGGCAGAAGACCCGAGCTACCTGGCTAGGCCTCGCACCTCAGGGTGAAACACACCGGCTTCATCGCCTCGAGAGGTACCACCAGCACTTGTGAGCGCACATCGCCACGTGCCTAAATCCCCAGCCAGCCAGGGAACGCTTTGCTTACGCTGCCGCGCTCTACACGAAGGGAAATCATTCACCAGCGCAAGGTGAATGGCCAGAGAACACGGCTCGGCTCTGAAGGAGGCAGCTCGCGGGGGTCTGGCCACACACGGAGGTCTCGTGCTCTAGCACCAGCTCGGGGCAAAGGAATCTTCAGTACCTTTAGGCCTCCATCCTCGTTGTCATCCTCCTCTTCATCTTTCTTTTTCCGTTTTGGTTTTTTCTCCTTCTTGTCCTTCAGTTTTTTCTTCTTCTTTTTGTTGGGGGAATAGTCACTCCCTTCGCTCTCTGATTTCTCCTCAATCTCCTCTTCGTTGTCTGACATTTCATCGTTGCTACCCTGGAACAGAAAGCGACAGTGGAGAAAGAGCAGGGCCTGCCCCCCCCCCATTCTCCTCCAGCAAACCCTCCCAGCTGGCACGAAGCAAGCCCTGCCACCAGCCAAAATCTACCCCCCCTCAAATAACCCTGCTGTTACGCTGGGGGAAAACACCACAAAAATCAGGTTTGGGAACAGCAAGAAGCACCTGACCACAAGGGACACGGGCAGAAAGAAATCCTTGGTTTATCTGGAACCGTTTCTCCAGGGCAGTTCCGTGATCCCCAGCCAACCTCCTGCCCCAAGTCCCCACCTGCAAATGGAGCCGTTCCCTCCCTCCGTTCCAGGAGCGCTACAAACACATCTGCTCACACGAGGCAGCCCACGCCCTGCGGCAGCGGCGGAAAAAAGGAGGAGAAGGTCATGCGATACGGATAAAACATTAGTTTGGAAGAGCTTGCCCAGGCCAAGGAACACGGAATGGAACCTTTATGTGTTTTCCTCAAGACTCGTTCACCCAGGGGGGCAAGAGAAGCGATGCCGAGCCGCAGCCGTGCGGATGGATGCCTGCTCTGCCGCCGAGTTGGAACGTGCTCCTCTGAAAGCGCCCAGAGGCTGCGATCCCCCAGCGTCCAGGCACCGTTCTGGTGAGCGGCGGTATGAACAGAAAACCAGGAGACGGCAGCCGAGCAAGTGAATGCACGCATTAAAAATAGCTGCGTCGTAAACCCAAGAGCAACTCCTCTGAGAGGCAGCTGACCGCTCTGCTAAGAGATCCTGAACTTCAGGATTCATGCCCGTTCAGACGGGCAACATTTAGGCAACGTTTTTAATTGCTATAACACAGGTACAACGTTCCATCTTGTGTTTGCTCACAAATAAAGTGTACACAAATAAAGTCACGTTCTTGTACCGGAGCGCGGATGGCTAAGAAACTGAAGGAAAGGAAGGGCAGATCTCTTCAGTCACGTGCCATCTTTTAGCTCACCGGACAGATACTGTGCTAGGGGTTTGCTTTCTTTCTGTTTTCTTTTTCTGCCCAGCTGGGCGCTACGTGCTGCAGGACAACGGCGCGACGACAGGAGGATTCCAGCTGCCCCAAAACCAAACAGCCCTGGCGGCTGCACGGAGCCTCGGAAGGGGCAGGAGAGCAGAGTAAGTCGGGTGAGCCTGGCTGGATTCCCTCGCTTTCAGGCACGGGCAGCCACACAAACCTCCCATCTCCGGCAGAGACACGGTCACACACAGCTTCGGCAGCACGGTGAGCCACCCTGCTGGATGGCTGACGGATGCATTCGGCTTCCCCAGCCAGAAGGGACCAGGCTCAGACGGCTACACCGCGCTGGGGCGAGCTAGAGAGGAGACCAGTCGGGCGGAATTTAGGTTCCCTTCTGGGAGAGAGACCATGACCCAGTGCCGGACTGACAGCAACCACGCTACCACCCTAACGAAGGCCACTGCCCGCCGGGCAGAGCGCTTGGGTCCCGAGAGAGCCTGCGAGAGGACACGTATGCTCGGGCATCCCTCCGTCCCACCCCAGACCCCAACGGCAGAGCCCTCACACCAGTGTGCCAGGAGGGCTTAGCACTGCCGGCCCAAGCCCCCCGCCGCCGCTGCCCGGCAGAGCCCCCCCGCCCCGAGCCCCCTGCCCGGAGCCACCGCCCCGGCAATGGGAATTTATCGCAAAGCCAACGGCAGCCGAGGCGCGCTGTCGCTCGGCGGCCATTACAGAGTTCTGGTCCTTCTCGGTTCAGAACAAATTGAGCCTTTCCTCTAGCGGGGTGATAAACAGTTGTAATTTGGCACGGAATAATTGGTTGCCATGGTAACTGCTGCAGTACAGGTTGCCATTCCCCCTCTCCGCTCCCTTCGCTGACAAGGACCTTCATCCCCATACGCCGAGGTTCAAACCGCAGCCTGGTTATTTTATGCAGATTTTTCCAGGGGTTTGCAGCATCAATTCCTGCACCGGGGCTTCCGTCAGCGTCGCCGCAAACCGAACGAGTTCCACTGCGGCTGACGCAGGCGAATCCCCGCACAAGTGTGGCGCGGCAGCACCCCTGCCCCACGCTCCAAGGACAAAACCCCGGGGGACGGGAGGGTGTCAGCCAGCCGCCACGCAGGCGCTGGCCCCACACCGCAGGCTTGCACCTCATTCCCACCTTCCTCTAGCAGAGGGAAGGTCCACCCGCCCCTCAAAACGCTTGAGGAGGAGTTTAGGAAAAGGAAGCCCCATTCAAGGCCCCCCCTATCTTTTATCTCCTCATCCCAAAGGCAGCCTGGGTGCTGCTCGGTGCCTACCGACAGCTACGGCACCAGCTTCTCCCTGGCTTCAACAGACGAGGGAACGGTCTCCCATGGGCAGGACCGAGGTTGGTTAACACTGCCCACACAAGGCATTAATTAAAAAACCAAGCACGCTCACTGTTGAGCCTGTTATTTTCTCCCCACCCCCAGCAAGGCAGCAGCCAGAGCCAGCACAAGCCGCACATGTTGCTGCTGGGCTCAGCCAGGCCGGCATTGACAGAAAATGAGCAGGGGTGAAAACACCCCAGGGTTTTACTTTATGCCCCCCTCCAAGAAAAGCAGCATAGGAAAAAACGCGTCCAATGACGGGAGAGGCACAGGGAGGCAGGGGGCCTGCGCCAGCTTTGCGTGGTATCTGCAGAAAGAGAACATCACCATGGCCGCGAGGGAAAAAAGCTTCCTCGGGGCCGCGACGGCTGCAAAAGGCTGGCAGGTAATGGATCGCGGGATGGAATCGGCTTTCTTTAAATCAGCAGCTCGTCATGCTCCCATCAGTAGCAAAAGCACTTTAATGTGCTGCCTCATCCAGCCAGTTTGTTTTTACAAATCCCACGGGGAGCGGCTGGAGGAGACCAGCATCATCCAGTCCTGGTTTGGGAAGGGAAGGGGTGGGGGTGCATCTGGTTATGCTAGGTAACTGACTTCCCCCCAGCGAAAGGGCCAGCGCACAAGGCGTCTGCTCCTGTCCTCGCGTCCAGCGCTGCCCGGGGACAGAGCCGGCGTGGCGCAAGGTGGCAGCGAGCCCAGCTCCGGGACCGCGCTGCGTCTGAGGCGGGTGCGCCACCGCAGCGCCAGTCCGCCTTCCCAAACAGACAGAGGACCCCCGACGCCACCTCGGGAAGGTCTGATCCTCGAGGACACGACGCCTCATCTTTGTGGTTTTCCTACAGAAGGCCCGACAGCCCTTCCACATGCCAAATCCTGGAAGCCCCTACACTGCCTCGCTTGCAGAATGCCCTGGACGAGCATGGCTGACACCGACGTCCGCAGAGGCCTCCAAGCCCTGCCCCAATGCAGCGGTTTGCATCTCCCTCCTCAGGAGCACGAGCCCCAGACACCGCGCCGGTACAGGACGCGCCGGAAAGATGTACCGCCCGGAGACAACGCAAGGAGGTGCTGCACCGCAGCGCGGGCAGGAGGGCTTCAACAAACGGGGACAGACGGCACCATCGCACACACCGACGCAGGCACCACAGCCGAGCCCCTGCCGAGGGGGCGGGCAGCCGCACCGCTGCTGGAAGGCGCGGTGGCCACTTCTCCCCCCATCCGCTCCCCAGACACCACTCCTAGGGCAGATTTCTACCCCAGAGCATCCGAGCTGGACAAGAACTGCTCTCGCCCTGGCTCTGGGTCACCTCCCAGGGCGAGGAGAGCACCTGCTCAGGGAGGGAACACCCCATATCGCCCCCCTTTCCATCCACAGACCCCCCGAGAGGTGCCCGCCAGCTGCCACCAGCGCCCTGGGCAGCCTGGCCCTGCGCCACGGCTGAGAGGAGCCCCTTGGCCCGGCGTGACAGCATGCAGCGTTACCTCCTTCTTCCTCCTCTTGATTTTGGCAGCCTTGCCATCTTTCAGCTTCTTGGATTTCTTTTTTTTCTGCACAGCAACTTGCTCTTCTGCGAAAAACTCATCCAGTCCTTCCAGCACCCCATCATCTTCTTCTGGGGACAAAAGGGACAGCTCACGCGGACGGATCGCACGGGCGCACGGGACGCCGCGGTCGCGTTTACCCCTCCCAGAGGAGTGCAGCCGAGCGGCAGCATCAGGCCGTGGCCTCTCCTGGAGACCCTCGCGCCGGCAGCTGATCCGCTGCAGATCCCGGCAGCGCCTGCCCCCGCGCTCCCGGTGCCCAGCTCCTCGCTGCCGCGCACCCACGAACACCCGAGGCTTCAGCCTTTCGCTCTGGGGCGACCGGGGCAGGGGGACCCCCCCCAACGGGCTGCCTGCCCCTCCTGATCCGGGTGCGCAGGTGATGAGGGAGCGCGAGGCTTTCACCTTTCAGGTCCCCAGGTAGAGCCCGTTCCAAGGGGTTCAACGGGACGCAAACGAAGCAGAGGAAGGCCCCGCGCGGAAGGCGGGTGCCGCGGCTGGCGGGGGGCTGCCGTGCTGTGGCTCTGCGCTCGGGGAGCGCCACGGGCACCCAGCCAGGCTGCCTGCGGGACCCGGCCCCGGGCAGAGGCACCGAGCCCAAGCCGGGCACGGGCACAGCCCCCCCACCCTGCCCGCTCTTTGCGTTTCTTTAAGGCCTACGTCAGCATTTTTATTTTTAATTTCTGGGCTTGTACAGCACGGCCGCTCCACGGCCGTTGGGGCGTTATCTCCCGCTGCGCTTCCAGCCGCGCCGGCTGGCGCCCGAGCTCCACCGGAGACACGGGGAAGGGCGGGGGCCGGGCAGGGCCGGGCAGGGCCGGGCAGGGCCCCCCCCCCGTGCACCGCAGAGCCCCCGGCCCCTGCTCCTGCCGGGGAAGGGGGCTGGAAAGGCCCTTCGGGGGGCGGGGGGGCCGCCCCGGGGGGAAACCGTGGCAGCCGCGGCCACGGGGGCCCGGGCGGGGAGCGCGGCCCGATGCTCCAGCCGGAGCCAGGGCCGCCCCGGGCCTCGGCGAGCTGCCGGCCCCCGCCGCCGGGGCACCGCCGCGGCGCGGGGATAACGGGGCCGAGCCGGAGGCGCAGCCGCAGCAGAGACCGCCCCGGGGCCGGGCCGGGCCGCGACTCGGGGCCGACCCCGCCGCCGCGCCCCCTCCCGCCGCCTACCCGAGACGTCCTCCTCGTTCTCCGCGTCGTCCAGCAGCTCCCGGCCGGCCGCCGGCCCCCGCATGCCGGGCGGCGGCAGCGGAGCGGCTGGGCCGAGCGCCGGGCGCTGCCGCTCCGCGCCAAGATGGCGGCCGCCGCGCGGCCCCGCCCCGGCCCCGCCCCTCCCCGCCTCAGGCCCCGCCCCGGCCCCGCCCCTCCCCGCCTCAGGCCCCGCCCCGGCCCCGCCCCTCCCCGCCGCTCCCCGAAAAGCCCCAAATCCCCCCCAGATCGCCCCCCCGGGGCCCGCCAGCCGCCAGCGGAGCGCGGGGTATCAACAACTCTCCCCGACGTTTATTCCAGGAAAGCAAAACTGTACAAAATGGCTGCCGGGCAGCGGGCCGGCTCAATCCTCCTCCTCCTCCTCCTCCTCGTCCTGGTTGATCTGGAAGTAGCGCAGCTCGTAGCTCTCCTTGCTGTTGGCCACCACGCGCAGCCAGTCGCGCAGGTTGTTCTTCTTCAGGTACTTCTTGGTCAGGTACTTCAGGTACCTGCGGGGAGAAGCGTGCCTCGAAAGCGGCTCTGCCCCCGGCTCGGCGGCGCTCCTCCAGCGGCACCTCCCACCCCGCAAACCCCCACGCAGCCAACACGAACCCCGTTCCCGTGGGCTTCCACCTCCAGCGGCAGCAACACATCCCGGTGGGCACATCCCGGCAAACGGCACCGTCAGGGAATTGTGCTGGCACCCCAACGACGCAGAGCCGGGACGTTTACCTCCCTCCCCTCGCCCCCAAGGCTGCGGCCACACGCCGTACTGCCACGCCACCGGCAGAATTCTCTGCTCAGACAGTGGCGAACCACTGCCAGCTCCCGCAGCAGCCACACAGACACAGAGAAACCGCATCAGCCGAAAGGCGGGTGCCTACAGAGCAGGGCACTGCCCCCCACCGCACACGGCTCTCCTCTTCCCGCCATTTCAGGCCTCCAGCCGCCCCACCATGCCCCTTCTGCCGCAGCCAAAACCACGCTTGTCGAAGCCGGACAAAGGACGGGCAGCCCCCAGAAGCGGGCAGGAGCCACGCAGGGCAGAGAGTGGAAGAGCTTGGCTGCGGATCAAGCCCCAAACTCCGTGCTTGGCACACTTTCGGCTGTGCGTCCTCCCTGGCCACCCACCCCGCCGGCCTTCCCAACGGGAATATCGACTGCGGATCTCTCTCAAAGATCATTCAGGAACAGGCAGCCACCGCACCGAGCATCACACAGCGTTCAACCGAGAGTCCTGGCACGACTCCCACACCGAGACATCTCTTTGCTGCTGGGCCCTCCTGCCAGCCCAGCTCCTGCCTGAACACCAGCGACGCCCTGCCAAGGGCCAACTGCTGCCAGCAGCGACCGACCATGGCTCCAGGTGCCAGCAGCAGCCTTGTGACAGCGTGACTGCCCTGCCACCTCACCTCTTTGAGAACGGGACCTCCGACGTGACCGTGATCTTGCTCTTGCTCCTCTCGATGGTCACCACGCCCCCGCCCAGGTTTCCCGCTTTGCCATTCACCTTGATCCTTTCCTGCAGGAACTGCTCCTGCAAGAGAGGAATGCTGCCGCTTAGCCGGGGCTGCCAACTCCCACCAGACAAGGCCTCCCCAGCAAGCCTGTGCCCAGGGCTTCAGCTTTTTGTTAGAGCTAGGGAAGAGACAGAAATTCCATGGTGATGAGGGGAAGCAGAGGAAAAGCCCCCTCCCGCAGGCTGGGAGGTTCCAAGCCTGCCAGCACCTTCCACAACTGACACAACCGGCCCATTCAGACCTGCGTGTGAGGTCTCGAGTCCAAATGCATCGGATCACGAGGCAGGGACACATTTCCTGCCTCCCAAGGGGACAGCCCGTGAAGTGACGGCTGGGTTAGGATCCACTGAGGACACCTTTGCCATAGCCCTGTGCTTCCAGCCCATACTCGAGCAGAGTTTGAAAGACAGGTTCATCAGACAGTGCTGAAGAGCAGCACGCTCTGCCCTCACTGTTCCTCACAGCATGACAGAAAACTCCCCCCACGAGGGATGAAGGGCAATACTGTTCGACAGGTAGGGAAAATGCTTGTGCTTTAACTCCAAAGTGTTTAAAACTAATAAACATCTCATAGCCTCCAGCACCACCGCTCCCCTTGCCTGCGGAGCATTCCCCAGCGCTGCAGACTTTTACGCTGCGCCGTGGTGAGGGGCAAAAGCAGAGAGCAGGGGCAGCGGGGCTGCCAGGACCGTGCGTGCCAGCATGCTGCTGGGAGCAGAGCCAGCAGCCCCCCTGGAACGGCCCGGGAGGGCAGCAGGCCGGCACGTCCGCCCCCGGGGCAGCAGGGAGGCCCCGCACTCACAAAGTTGGCGGCGTCCATGATGCCATCCTCCACGGGGTGGGTGCAGTCCAGGGTGAACTTCAACACCTGCTTCTTTTTTTTGCCACCTTTCGCTGCAGGCTTCTTCTGCAGCGGGGGGGGAAAGAGAGCGTCGTGAGGGACCGGCTCCGGGCAACGGGCCCGGGGGCAGCGGGGCGGAGGGAGGGAGCCAGACCGAGCTCCGGGCTGGAGGCAAGGGGGCCGGGCCGGGCTCCAGGCTGGGGGGAGAGGAAAGGGCCCCGGGGCAGGCCTCCGGCCGGGGGTACCGGGGAGAAGGAAGGGCCCCCCGCGGCCGCCCGCCCCCGCGCTTGGCGAGCTGGGCCCGGAGCAGGCGCAGGCCGAGGCCCACGCCCAGGCCCGGGCGCACGCCGGGCCGCGCCGGAGGGGAATGCGGCGGAGGGGAGGGGGCCGGGGCAGATGGGGCCGGGTGGCGCGGAGGCCCGGCAGGCCGGGGGCGGGGGGGGCGGGGGGGGGCTGGCCCGGCCGCCCGCCGCCGGCGGAGACTCACCACGGGCGCCATGGCGGCTCCAGCGAAGGGGCAAGAAGGGAGGGCCGCGCCGCGCGCGTGCGCCGAAACACCCTCGGGCGGCCAGGGCGCATGCGCGTGCCGCCGCGCTGCCTGCGCCCACGCCGCCGCCGGGCCGCGCGCCGCGCGCAGGCTGCCCTAGTCGAACGCTGAGAGAGTCGATGGCTTCCGGCCCCTCCCACGCACGCCTCGCGCGGCCGCCGCGAGCGCGTAGTGCTGCCTGGCGGGGCGGGGCGTGCGCGCGGCAGGCAGCGCGGGGGCGGGACTCTGGGCTGAGGGCGGGGCCTGAGGGCGGGGGCACGGTGAGGGGCGTGGCCACGGGGAGAGGGAGGGGCCAGCGGGGAGGGGGCGGGGCCGGCGGGGTCCGGGGGTCGGTCCGGCGGGGTCCGGGGGTCGGTCCGGCGGGGAGCGGGGGTCGGTCCGGCGGGGAAGGGGCGGGGCCGGCGGGGTCCGGGGGTCGGTCCGGCGGGGTCCGGGGGTCGGTCCGGCGGGGGCGGAGGCGCCGGTGCCTCTCTGGAGCCCGGGGCGCCTCGCTGCCCGCGGGGTGCGCACGCCCCCGCACCCCGGTCACTCCCGCGGGGCGCACCCCTGCCCCCCCGGGGCCATCGCCAGGCCGGGCCGGTGCCCGCGCCCCCCCAGCCCGGGCGCGCCCCGGGGCAGGCGGCCCCGTGCCCCCACACCTCGAGGCCGGCCCCGCCGCCGGGCGCCGAGGAGCGCGGGGCTATTTTTGGGCCGTCCGGCAGCGCCGGGGGCCCCGCGTCACGGGGCGGACGGGTCCGGCTGCTTCGGCTTCGCCCTCATTCTGCCGGCGCACCGGGAGCAGCGGCGCGGCTCGGCTCGGCTCGGCCGATCCCCCGGCTTCGGACGGGCAGAGGTAAAGCCTTCGCCCGGCCACGGCACCCCCCGCGCCAGGGACGGGGGCTCCCCGGCGCAAGGGGCAGCGGCCTTCGCTGCCGGGCTGCCATCGCAGGGTTTGACCCCGGGCAGGGGATGCCCCGGCGCGGGGGGCGCTCCCTCCTGGGGGACACCCAGTCCCGGGGCACCCCCACCCCCGTTCTGGGGGACACTGCTGCGGGGGATGATGCCGCTGCAGGGGACACCCCAAGCCAGGGGGACACCCCAAGCCAGGGGGACACCCCAAGCCAGGGGATGCTCCTGCTCCGGGGACGCCCTCCTTGGGGGACACCCCGCTGCGGGGGCCATCCCACCCGGCCCTGCTGCCCCCAGCCCGCAGTGCCGGGGAAGGGGGCGCGTTGGGGGCAGCCTCGTGCCACGCTGCTCATAACCTAAAAATAGGCGGCAGCTCGCAGGCCCCAGGGGACAGGATTCGTCCTTTCTGCGGCGGCCATGGTGCTTACACAAAGCGGTGCTGTGGGGGCCCCCCGGGCACAGGGGTGAAGCGGGGCACGGGGGGGCCGCTCTCTGCCCCACAGATGGCCGGCGGCATCTTCTCCCCGCTGGGGAGCTGCTCGGAGCTGGAGAAGGCCAACTGCCACCCGCTGGTGTGCCTGCTCTGCCACGAGCCCTACCAGCACCCCTGCCTGCTCGACTGCTACCACAACTTCTGCGCCAGCTGCCTGCGGGGCCGTGCCAGCGACGGCCGCCTGCGCTGCCCGCTCTGCGGGTGAGGGACCCCGCCCGGGGGGACGCTGGGACCAGGGCACGCAGCACGCGGCCAGCAGCCTCTCGTGGCACTGCTCCCCGTGTCCCCAAAACTGCCCCCACCTGCCCTGGACAGGTGTCCCCATCCTTATTGCCGTCCCCATCCCTCTCCGTGTCCCCATCCTTATTGCCATCCCCATCCCTCTCCGTGTCCCCATCCTTATTGCCATCCCCATCCCCCTCCGTGTCCCATCCGGCCCCGCAGGCACCCTTCGGTGGTGAGGGGGGGCACGGGGCTGCCCCCCGTGGACCGGCTCCTGCAGTTCCTGGTGGACAGCTCAGCCGACTGCGAGGAGGACGTGCAGTGCGCCAACTGCGACCGGCGCTGCGCCAAGGCGGTGAGGGCAGCGGGGCGGGCAGGTGGGGTGGGCAGGGGACCCCCGCCGGGGCTGTGCCTACCACCAGCCACCACCCCCCCACCCGCGCAGGAGCTGGACACCATGTACTTCTGCAACACCTGCGGGCAGCCCCTCTGCGCCCCGTGCCGCGAGGAGACCCACCGCGCCAAGATGTTCACCCGCCACGAGATCGTCTCCCTCTCCAAGCGCACCAAGGACATCCACAAGAAGTGCCGTGAGTGCCGTGCCGTGCCGCACCAGGCTGCGCTGTGCCACGCTGCACCACGTTGTGCTGCACCACGCCATGCCAGGCTGATGTCCCTGTCCCTTGCAGCGCTGCATGAGGAGCCCTACATCATGTTCTCCACCGAGAAGAAATCCATGCTCTGCATCAACTGCTTCAGGGACATGCAGGGGTGAGCAGCCCCGTCCCCAAGCCTGCCCCTGTCCTGTCCCGTGCCCTGACGCTTGTGCCCGCAGGGAGAGCCGGGCGCACTGCATCGACATCGAGACGGCATACATGCAGGGCTGCCAGCGGCTGGACCAGGCAGTGATGGTGGGCAGGGGCGGGCGGGTCTTGGGGTAGACACAGGGGTACGGTGCTGCCCACAGCGCTGCAGCCACCCCACCACCCCCGGGCAGGCCGTGAAGGAGCTGCAGACCTCCACGCGCGAGGCCATCGTCCTTCTCAAGGCCATGATCGAGGAGGTGCGCAACAGTGCCAGCGAGGAGGAGGCGGCCATCAACTCCCTCTTCGGCCGCATGCAGGTGCGAGGCAACTGCCCGCACATCGTGCCCTGCGCCCACGGGTGCCCGAGGCACAGGGACGGCAGAGCCAGGGCAGCAGGAGGGGACCAGGGTGGCCGCGGGACAGAGGGTGGCTGCGGGACACATAGCAGCCGCAGGACGCAAGGTGGCCGTGCTGTTTGCAGGAGCAGCTCTCTGAGAGGAAGAAGACGCTCCTGAAAGCTGTGCAGAGGTGAGGGGCCAGGGGCTGAGCCCTCTCCTGGGGGTGTACCCTCCCTCCTGGGGCATATTGGGGTGCCCTGGGGCCAGAGGGCTCCCCGGTGCCCCACAAAGGCTGTGCCTTGCCCTGCTCTGCTGCAGCCAGCATGAGGAGAAGGAGAAGGCGTTCAAGGAGCAGCTCGCCCACCTCGCCTCCCTGCTGCCCACCCTGCAGGTAGGGCTCCAGGCCGGGCAGGGATGCCCCAGCCTCAGGAGCTGGGCAGGGGGCCGGGCTGCCACGGCCCCAAGGGATGCTGGCAGTGACACCCCCCTGCGCACAGGTCCACCTGGTGACCTGCTCGGCCTTCCTGAGCTCTGCCAACAAAGCCGAGTTCCTGGACCTGGGCTATGTGAGTGGTGCCAGTGCTGCGGGGCGGCCAGTGCATCCTGCCGCAGTGCCATGGGGTGGCTAGGGCATCCCACCACGGTGCCGTGGGGTGTCCAGTGCACCCTGCCACTGTGCCATGGGGTGGCTAGGGCATCCCACCACAGTGCCGTGGGGTGTCCGGTGCACCCTGCGGCAGTGCTGGCTCACGGGCAGGGTGCTGGCCACCCCTCACCGCACGCGTGTTGCCGCTGTCTTTCAGCAACTGATGGAGAGGCTGCAGAGGATCGTCAAGCTGCCACACCGCCTGCGGCCAGCCCAGACCAGCAAGGTAGAGCCCTGCCACCCGCCCAGGGCCAAGCCCCTGATGGCAGCACGTGGCGGGCAGCCCCGGCCATGCTCACCCCCATCTCGCCCCCCAGATCAACAGCGAGTACCGGGCAGAGTTTGCCCGCTGCCTGGAGCCTCTGCTGATGCTCAGCCCCCGCCGCTCCGTGGTGGGCAGCGCTGGTGGCATCGGTCCTGGCATCACCGGCACAAACATGTGAGGTGCTGGGATCGCACCCAGGGCTGGGGTGCGCCCTGACACGCGCGCCACGCATCCCCCTGGGCATCCCACCGGGCCCAGCTTGCCCTCACTGCTGCCCTTGAGCCCGTCACCTCGGCAGTGGCGCGGGGACAGCACGGAGCACAGCTGCGCTGACAAAGGACAGGCGCGGGGGCTTCAAGTGACACTTCTGGGAAGCGGGGCGGGCAGCAGGGCTGGCAGCAGGGTGCCCGGCTGAGCCTGCACCCTGTCCCCAGCCCGGCCCCCCGTCACGGTCCCCGGAGGACTCTGCCCCCACTGCTGCACTGGGGCCAGCTCCTGCTCACCCGCACGCCCACGGCGCCGCAGCCTCTTCGCCCACCACTATTTTTATCAGAATTTCAGGGAAGTGCCCGGCCGTTCCTCGCCCGGGATATATTTAGGCCCATTGATGTCACGGCAGCACCAGCCCTGCCAGGCGCTCCCGGCCGGAGAGGACAAACAGGCACTGCCACCCCATGGGGACCGCTCCTCGCCCCCAGCTGGGCTCGGTGCTGCAGGGTGGCTGAGCTCCCCGGGGCTGCTGGCCCCGGCACAGGCAGGGGGAGTGCGGCGCTGCACGGTAGGACCGATGGCGGTGGGGCAGCAAAGCCGGGACGGTGGGCAGCGCGGGGAGGCTGCGGGATGGGGGGAGACGAAGGGGCAGCAGCGCCCGCCAAGGGGCCAGGAGACGCCAGCAGTGAGGGAGCGAGCCACATCCTTCCCTTTAGAACCTGGAGCGCACCAAGCTCGGCCCCTGCCTTCTCCCTGCCGCAGCCAGTCCCAAAGCCATGGGCATCGGGACAGCAGCCCACAGAAACCTGACTTTCGGGGCGGCGTAAGGCGCCTCTGGCTGACCCTGTGTGCTCGGGCATGGGAAGGGACATACGGGGCTGGCACGTCCCCAGGCAGCCCGGGGGCGAGGGGCGGTGGGGCTGAGCCGGTGGCGTGGCCCCTGGCACCTTGCCCCTGCTCGCCTGCAGCGCGCTGCTGTCACCCTCTCCACACAGGCTCCCTGGTGGCCAATGCTCCAAGACCCTCATGGTGCCCGGCTGTCCCCCCGACAGCGATAAAATGTCCGCTGGCCCCATGGTGCGGAAGCCGACGATGCACCGGTACATCAGCACCAAGGTCCTGCTGGCCGAGGGGCGCGAGACCCCCTTCGCCGAGCACTGCCGCAACTACGAGAACACCTACCGGGTAGGGAGCACGGGTCGGGGTGGGACGCGGTGGGACGGGACAGGAGGGTGCTGCTCACGCGGTGGCTGCCCTCTGGCTCCTGCCAGATGCTGCAGACGGAGATCCAGGGCCTGAAGGACCAGGTGCAGGAGCTGCACCGCGACCTCACCAAGCACCACTCACTCATCAAGACAGAGATCATGAGCGAGATCCTGCAGAAGTCCCTGCAGATGGACGTGCAGATTGCAGCTCACTACTCCGCCGTGGAGATGATGCGCAGCGTCTTCGAGGAGGTACGGCTGGCGCGTCCCGGCAGAGCAGGGTCCCCCCCTGTGCTGTACCGCAGCACGCTGCCCGACTCCCTCTCCCCCTTCCAGGTCTGGGAGGAGACGTACCAGCGGGTGGCAAATGAGCAGGAGATCTATGAAGGTACCTGTGGCCCCGCTCCCCCAGCCCCAAACCCCCCGTGCCTGCCCCGGGGGGGCAGCTGTGGCCACAGCCCGCTCCTCTCGCCCCCCAGCCCAGCTCCACGACCTGCTGCAGCTGCGGCAGGAGAACAGCTGCCTGACCACCATCACCAAGCAGATCGCGCCCTACGTCCGCTCCATCGCTAAGGTGAAGGAGCGGCTGGAGCCCAGGTGAGGGACGCAGGGCGGCTTTTGGGGCCAGGGGGGATCTGGCCGTGGCTCACACCCCTCCTGCTGCAGACTGCAGGAGCCCCGGGAGCCCAAGGAGGAACAGGCGCAGATGCTGCTCAAGATCTGCGATGACAGCGAAGCGGCACCAAGGTAGGCGATGGCGAGCACCTGGGTGCCAAATTCCCACTGCGCCCTTTCCCGGCTGCTGACCCTCCTGAGGTGCCATGCCTCCCCTTCCCCAGGGATGCCTCGTCCGGCGGCAAGGAGGGGGCTGCGGCCAGCCCCAGGGAGGGCAGTGCGCCTGGCAGCACGCCCAGAGACCCCTCCCCAAAAAGCAAAGACTGCTGCAGGGGACAGCAGAAAAGCGGGACCGAGAGCGCTGCCCGGAAAGAGCCCGCACCGTAGAGCCCGACACCAAGCGAGCGCTCGGAGCCGCTTGGTGCTCGCTGCGCAAAAGCCATGCTGCAGTTGTTGACCGGCTCCTCTTGCCTTGTGCCATGAACAAAGGCAGGAAAACACAGCCCCGGCACACGGTGTCTGCAGCGCATCAAAAACCTGCCTTAGGGTGACTTTGTTCATCTGAAAAAATTTGTCTTGATATTCTTCCTTTCGTGTGTTAGAAGTGAAATAAAAGGGCGCAAGTGTGCAAGTCCACTGGGCTCTGCAGCTCTGGACAAAACGGGCCTGCCAGCTCAGGGCATCCAGCTGCTCTTAAAACCACAAAGTTTGCAAACACGTGGGAAAAAAACCCAAAAAACCCCTGGTGTAGGGTAGAGCCAGGAGCTCACCGCAGGGTCTCAGAGTGTCCTGCCAACGGCCGACAGGCAACAGAGGCAAAAACATGGGCAGGGCACGAGGAAGAGGCACTCTGCTCCTTGTGCCTCTGTGCCATTTGAACACTTACCGACTGCTGCGGCGCAGGAGGGCAGGGTTTGACGGCTCACTCCGGCTTTTCACTAAAGATTCAGACACCTTCCCCGCACTTGGTGAGCTCCTGTCTTCTCAGCGAGCTTCCAGTCATGGGATTTGGGAAAATAAAAGGTTAAGAGGCACTGCTGGTGGCAAAAGCACCAAGAGGTCTCTGAAGATTTTGCTCAAGGAGAAGTTT
The DNA here is from genome assembly GCA_023375905.1 of Nycticorax nycticorax. NCBI lineage: Eukaryota > Metazoa > Chordata > Aves > Pelecaniformes > Ardeidae > Nycticorax > Nycticorax nycticorax. The sequence continues at coordinate 582,520 of JAKFQP010000354.1, read as the reverse complement.
TATCCCTTTCTTTGGTTCCACAGCTGGAACCAGGGGCAGAGCTAGCACTGGCACACTCTCGCAAATTAGGACTGAGGTGCATTTACTGCAAAGAACAACTTGAGAATAAAGCTTAGCTTCCATCATCGGCTCACGTCAAACCCAAGCGACAATCGCTGTTTGTTTGTTTCAAAGTACACTTGCGCAAGTTCCCAGCAGAAATGTTAACACCTACAAAAAATCAGTTAAAAATTAACTTGCCTGAGGCACGCTGGCTACAACAACAGGTTGCAGCTTCCATGAGGACGTGCATCAGAGGTGCAGGAAAGCCGAAGCAGGAGCCCACGAGTGACCACGCAGATAAATCGGCGCTATCCGGCTGGTGTATTTTCACATTTGCTCTTTTCCCCCCCAAGCTAAAAACATGCTCCATAAAAGAGAAGTTACCAGCAAAGGCGATAAGCAGATGCTCCATGCAGAACGCGCTCTGGAATACAAGGCAAACCCAGCAGAGGAAGGACTCTGCATGGGTTAAGCGAGGAGGGACGGAAAATTCGCCCCATCTCTGTGGCTGTGCAGCCCCGCGAGTCACCACGAGGCGCGGCCATGCTTCAACACAACACTGGAGTGTCCTGAAAACCCACTGGGAACTGCACAAGTAAGGATTCCGGTTTCAATGATCTCACCAGCACCTCAAGAGATCGCCAAATAACCACCAGACAGAAGTTGGAAATATCTTTTCTTGTTTTTTATAAAAAAAAAAAAAAAGAAAACCAAACCAAAACCAAAGCAGTTTCCATCAGTGCCCCCTTTCCTGAGCCATACCACAGCACCTTCACCAAGGAACACCGCAAGCCCGAAGCGTGAACCGACAAGCGACTCGTTTCCATTCCAGCTAGGAGGAATAACATAAAACTCAAGAAAACAGTGAACCTCTTTGGTATATAACGACAGAATAAGTTATACCACAAAGCTCGAGTAGGAACCATTTCCAAAATGGTAACGTTTAAAATAGCGTTAGCTAGCCAAACTTTTTTCCTGTTTGGAGAATTTCCCTAGAAGCATCTCCTAGTTGCGCTGATATCCCAGGTTTCGCCCCAAAACGCAGGCAAGGATCTCAAGCGCTAAAGCCCTCAGCAAGCCCGGCAGCTGCAGTTCCTTCCCAACCCAAAATCCTGGGATCTCTGCAGGACAGAGGCAGCCTGGCAGGATAGGAAGCAGCGCGATTTGGAAGCGGGAACAGAGGTGTCGGCAGGGAGGGTCGGGAAGGCAGCGGCTGAAACGGTGACTCCTGAATTCGCAGCAGCAGCGGAGGGAGGAGGGAGCAGGCTCACTCTCCTGCTGCATTTCACAGAGGGGCTCACAATCCAGCAGCATGAGGTGAGCAGAAAAGGCTCCCTGTGAGTGTTAACACCTGGGGGAGAACTGAGTGGAGCCACGCTGCCAGCTCTCCAGCAAGCAGAGGGGAGGCAGCCCCTGCACCCGGAGAGCTGGAGGCCTGCTCCTGCGAGCCGCCCAAGCGCCAGCTTGCAGAATCAGGCCTAAAGAGATTTAAAGCCGGCTGCCTGGCTTGCAAGGTCAAAAAAGCTTTAAAATCGAATTATGCCAGAGGAACAATCCGCTGACCAGCGCCTTTCCTGCGCAGGGGCGGGAGGGCAGAGCTGTTCTCCAGAACAATCGGTCTGGAGGCGTTTCAGTACAATTCAGCTGCTGCAGGCAAGAGGGTTCGATTCTCGTTAGGGTCGCTACAGGCTAAGTTATCTGGAAGATCCCTGAATGTGCAGCGAAGGACTTATCTGGAGGAGGATGAACAAGCTTCTGATCTGCTAGCGACCCGGCAGGCTGCCCAGCTCCGCAGCCCTTCGCCAGCTCCTCCTGGGCAGCCGGGAAATACCAACGGGCTACTCCCGGCACCAGCACCACGCACCGTCCCTCGCCCCGCGGCGCCTGGAGCTGGGTGTTCGCTCAGCCAGTCCGGTTTTTGCCTGCATTACAGTTCCACTTTGACTCCTTTAATAAAAGGGAGACCCGACGGCACCTTCCTTTTGTACTCCAGGTACTCTTCTCCAAAGAAGTGAATGAGTGTGATCTCCTCCTCCTCGATCCGTTCCCTGAAGAAGCGCCAGGACGCCAGCGCGTAGCCCACCACGCAGATGGGATTGCAGAGCAACACCTGCGAACAGACACTGGCGGTTAGCGTCCCCGAGCCTCCCAAAGAAACCAAGGCCGCCCCCCGTCCCCACATACTAATCACCCTTTATTGAGTTTGCCATGAGGTCTAAATGCTCTCCAAAGAAAAGACCCCAGCACCTTTTGTGGAATTTCACTCTGGGGAGAAATTAGTGCTTATGAAGAAAGCAGCCTGCGGGCAGCGCCGGCTAACACCGCCCTGGCTCTAGAGAGCCCATGCGTGGCCACGCTGTTCTGTGGGCAGTCTTTACAGTGTCTCTCCAGAGAAATAAATCCAAATGCCAAACACAAGAAGAGTGTGACTAAGGCAGCACTGAGTTGCAGCTCGGCTGCAGCTGGCTTCCAGTTTACCCTCCAGTCGGGGCCCTGGGCACTCAGAGGGAGTTTGCTTTGCCATCCGGCACAGGACTGGTATTTGGCAGGAACAAGACTGAGTCTGACCACGTACAGAAGGCATTTTCACCATAGGAATGCAAGGAAATTTTGGACACCAGCTTTAGGCTAGCAACAGGTCACACCCCGAGCCTCTTCAGGACATTCTGGCTCAAACCGTGGCCCCGCCACCCCTGCTTATTCCACACAGAAAATTAAGGCAATGGGGTCTTCCCAAAGATCGCACAAGGCAGAGCGCCCAGGGTTTTCTGACCCCCCACGTGCCAGTGGGAGGGAGGAGGCGTCAAAATCCATGCCAGGGCCACCCCCTGCCGATGACTGCTGGTGGTTTGCATCCCATTAATCGTGTGGGGCAGCATTAAGAAGAAAGACCCAGGTTATAAGACGGAAGTATCTGAGCACGTTGTATACGGTACCTGTGTTCCAATACTCCAGTAAAACCATCCCACGTAAGATGGGTGCCGGAACCACCCATACACCCCACTTGTCACCAAAGTATGAGTATCCGATTTCTCATTCTGAACAATATGGTTGAAGTTGGAGCCAGCTGTGAGCATGGCCGCTTTCCTCAGACAATCCCCAAAGATCACCATCAACAACCCTACAGTACTCAGCCAGGTGATCTGCTTCAGCTCTGCAAGTGAATAAGGACAGGTCACAACAGGTTTGCACAGGGCACGCTCGCGGCATGGGGGGTAGGGGGGCTTTTCCCCCCATCTCAAAGCAATACAACATGAAAAACGCAGCCAGCGTTCCATGCGCTGCCATCCCGCCACCAGAAAAAAAATAAAAATAGGGTTCCCTGCCACGGAGTCACCCCCCGACACGGAGTCTGTACATCCTCACAGCAGATCGCCCCAAGGGGAACCCGGCACCAAGGCAGAGCCCAGCTTCACGGTAAAGCCAACATAAAGCACAGCCAAGCAGACGCGCTCGGGATGGACACGGGGAACTCCACAGCCTGTGCTGCCATTACAAAGAGGGGAAGAACATCTCCCCTCTCCCCAAAAAAAAGGAAGCACCCCAGATTGGGCAAACAACAACAGTTTTTGCCAATCTGATTTTATTCCAGGTCAAAAAAAGACACCCAGACGTAACTGAAGCATCATTCTTTGCACCCCCAAAGCTGCTTGAAAGATGCAACCAGAAAAGGCCTGCAGACCTGCTACATGGCAAGGAGGGGCCTAGCGTGTCAGAGCAAGGGGGGCACGCCCCCCACCCCCCAAGACTGAAACCAAGAGGCTTTGAGCACAGAGAGATTAAAGCTGCATCAAAGCCCTCCTCGGGTGCTGGCACTGGTCAGCTAAGCGGGGGTCACCCGTGCTTTGCTACCAGCCCAGCGGGCCCCAGGCGAGCCATGTGCAGCCAGGCAGAGCCAGGGGACGGAGGGTGGGCAGCAGGGAGAGGCAGGACGGCTGACCTGGGAAGAGGAGTTTCTCCAGCGTGAACTCCACCCAGGAGGAGAGGGCGGCCAGGTTGTACTCGAAGCTGTGGTTGAGCAGGAAGGAGTCCAGCGAGAGGCTGCGCGGGTTGTTGATGGCCGTCACCAGGTACTCCGAGTAGTGGAAGAGGGAGAGGGAGCACATGTACCTGCAGCAGGATGGAGGGAGGGAACGAACGCTTGGCGGGGCCGGGGGCCGTCGCACCCGCCCGGCCCCCCCGGCCCTTCCCTTACCATCCGAAGTGGCGCCAGGCAGAGCGGCCGGCGCTGAGCAGCAGCCCGCAGCCGAAGGCGAAGCCCAGGAAGCAGGCCCGGACGGCGATCTGCAGGCAGAGGGAGGGGAGAGAGCGCTGCCGCCGCCGCCGCCGCCGCCCCCCGGGCCCCGCCGGGGCCTTCCCCCGGGCCCCGTGTCCCCCGACCGCCGCCCCCCGGGCCCGGCCCCCCCCAGGGCCTCCCTCACGCCGCCGCCGCCGCCGCCCAGGCCCGCCCCCCGCACCTTGTAGAGCGGCCGCGGGTAGAGCAGCAGCAGCGCCGCGTTGACGCCCGCCACGTGTAGGGCGAGCGCCAGGCGGCCGCGCAGGCCGGGGGCGGCCAGCAGGGCGGGGGGGGAGCCCAGCGCCACCGGCAGCGCCGCCACCGAGGCGCCCAGCAGGAAGGCGGCCAGGCTAGCGCGGGCCTCCCGGCCCAGCCGCCCCCGCCGCGGGCCCAACGCCGCCGCCGCCGCCGCCATCTTGGCGGCGCCCGCCCCGCCCGCGTCGCCCGGGAAACGGCCGCGCCGCTCTCGCGAGAGCTCCGCCCCGCGCAGGCGCAGCAGCCCCGGGAGCGGCGCCGCTCTCGCGAGATTCGCGCGGCGCAGGCGCACTGGCGGCCGCCGGTGGGAGCGGGCGAGCCCGGAGCCCGGCCCGGCCCGGCCCCGCGCGTCGCCCCCCGCCCGGGGCCGGCTTTGGTTTTGGTGGTTGTTTCACATCGCGGAGCTGGACAGCCCCGGCCCGGGCCTTAACCTTCGGACCACCGCCCCCTCACCACCCGCCGGGCCGCGGCCCGCCCGCCCGCGCCCGCCAGAACCGCCGCTGCTCGAGAGAGAAAAATAAATAAATAATCAGACACCCCTTTTATTTCGGTCAACGACAACAGACTTTATTTATGCCACAGGATTCCTTAAATAACTTAGATGTGCACAAAGAAACTACCTAGAGATGTCAACAAAACGGTCCGAGACATTCAGTACGACGCCGGGGCACGGCTCTGCGCACCAGCATCGCACGTAAGCTTTGGTGTGCAGATTTAGGACATACCGGCACGTTTAACACAGCACCACAACGACTCGTGGCCTCGCGCGTCCCTCGTGCCGCGACGCGCCTCTGCCCCGCTCCGGCACGGGCGGGAGCTTTGCCTAGGGGATTGAACGGTGAACGCGGGGCTCCAGAGGCGAATGGCGAGCGACCGGGAAGGCTCCCGGAGGCTTTCGGGGCGCTTAAGCCACCTAAAGCACAAGGTCTACGATGCTAAACCGATCAGCAGCGAAGCAACCGCACCGCCGCGGCAGCTCCGGCGGCAGGCTGGGGCGGGCGAAGGCGCGAGGGCCGGTGCGGACCGGAGACGACACTAACGGGAACCCAGACGTTTGGCGGGCGAAGGCTGCGAGAGCGCGGGGCGGGATCACTGCTGGGCAGCCTGCTGCATCTGCGCCTGCCGCTTGGCTTTTGTCTGGAGGTACCTGCCCTTCCCTTCCTCAAAGCGCCGCTTCTCATCCTCCGTCTCCGTCTGCCAGCGACAGAAAGAAAGCGAAGCCGCCGGTGTTAGCTGCCTCGGGGCGGCGAGCTCTCCCACGCTGCACCTTGCAAGCATGTGCAGGAGGGAAACACGCCTCTCCTTGTAGGAAATGAAAAGGAAAACCTGCGCTCTGTGAAACCTGTGTTTTAACAGCTAATGTACTCCTGCACAGAGCAGGAGACCACCTGTGCAGCATAAAATATTAATCAAGAAACAGCCCCCAGGCACTGCATCAGCAAAGCCCTGCTGGGATCGGGAGAGCTAAAAAGAGGCAGGAGGGCTGGAGGGGGGACACCACAGGGAGCAGGGACAGGGGACACAGGGGCCTCCATCGCCACTCAGGGCACCCTCCCACGCATCTCCAGCGCAGGCAGGAGGGGAAGCTGCAGAGCCAGCACGCGGCCTGTCCTCATCCATGAGAAAGGGGAAAAAAAATCCCAATCTCCACATAGGCAATTTTCAGAAGCAATTTAAAAACAAAACAAAACAAACCCTGAAGCCTGCTCTGGAAAGTCTCGTTCATATTTTTCTGCTGAATAATTCAAGGCAAGAGGATTGGCTGGCCAAAAAAGGGCCAACCCCTTGGCAATCCCCAAAAGGGCTCTGCCCTGGGAGGAGCAGGAGAGAGGCTGGCCCAGCTCGCTCGCAGCCCGGCGGGGAGAGCTCTTACCAGCAGCTGCGGGACAGGCAGGGGCTTCCCCTCCTTGCTCAGGGAGACGTAGGTGAAGAAGGCGCTGACAGCACGGTACCGCTCCCGAGGCTCGTCCACGAACGGGTCGGCATCCACAAAGACTTCGATTTCCATGGACTTATTGCTCGTGAAGGTCATGCGCCCCGAAATGGTGATGACGCTGCCTGTGAAGCAGAGAGGGGCCAGTTTAAGCAGGTGGCCCCTGCTTCTGCTCAGAGGAAGGCAGCAAGGGGTCCTGCGTGCTTTTTGCTTAAGCCATGTCTTAAGCGGAGCTTCTAGGCACCGGACACGTCTAACAGGGACTAAATTTCTCTGCCAGTGTGTTCCGAGCAAGCACACAAGGGAGTGAGGCACAGCGGGAGAGCAAAGTGCCCGCCACCACCCCTTGGTACCTTTTTTGATCTTCTCGTGGAAGTTGATGGCGTCCACCGAGGCAGTGACAATGTTGGTCTTGCAGTGGCGGGCAGCCACAATCCCAGCGACCTCGTCCATGAGCTTCATGGTGACACCTGGGGGGCGGAGGCAGAGGGTCCTGTCTCAGGAAAGCCAGCGGGATTTGGGAAAAGCTTTTCTCCCAGCTGAAGCTTTTGTCTCAGCTGAAGCAACACTGAACCTTAGAAAACGTGGAAATGTGCCTGCGCTCCTTCAGAGGCAGAGCCTGCCTCCCAAGAACACCGAGTCGCCCAGGTTGCTCTCAGACCACGCCTCTGCTCCGAGGTAAAACCAATGCAGCCGTAGAACGGGGGCAGCGCTCACTCACCTCCATGCACAAAGCCCAACAGCGTGCAGTCCGACGGTCCCACCAGGTGGATCAGGCTGGACTGGCTGTAGCCAACGGTGTGTGGCTCTGGTTAGAGAAAGAGCAAAGCGGAGGTCAGAGCTGCTCGGCCAGCACCCGTACGCTGCCCTATGCCCCTGTCTTAAGCCCTCTGAAGGAGAAAAACGTGGGGCTGGCTTGTGCAAAGCTGAAGTATGTTCAAACCAGCATTTAAGTAGGCTCCAAGAAGTCCTGAGAGCCAAGGCCATTCACCACCTGACAGGCTGCCACCTCCCTCTAATGCCCACCGTTAATTTTATTCCAGCTCAGCTCAGTGCTTCTAAAGCTTTCAAAGAGCCCAAAAGCAAACGGGAGTGAACTGGATGGGCGCGGGGCTGTACACCTTCCCTCCTCAGGCCACCAGCTGCAGCCAAATCTCCCCAAACCTGCCACTTAGCGGCGTCTCCAAAGGACCACGCTTTCCCCCCCGCGTGAAGGCCTCAGCCCCCACGTCCCCGAGCCCTGGCACATGCTGGTGACATCTGACTGGCCACTAAATTCAGGTGACAGAAATTGCACGCTCTGACTGCCAGCAGAGGAAAACCGCTCTCAGGGATGGCTGCGTTTTCCATCTAATGAGAGATGCTAAAGGTGCTTAGTGCAGGAAAAACCAGCCAAGCCCCCGGCCGAGCCCTCGGGGAGGACAACCGCATGGTGACACCCGCGGAGCCTTACCTTTTGTCTGCCTATCTGTGAGCAGGGAGAACAGAGGGGAAAAAAGCATTTGAGCAACTTTCATCCCACATCACCCCCCCAACGATCCCCACATGCCACCCCTCTGCCTCTGCCCGAGGACCACAGCTGGTCCCGGAGGCCACTGGCCCCTCGCGCCTTCGGCTTGCTGTCAGCACTGCCACCGTGTTTCCAGAAGCCAGGGCAATGCTTTTGGTAGGAAAGAGATCCCTGGCAATCCCCCAGGGAGAGCATGATGCCCAGCTCCTCCCCGTAGCTCATCCTCTCCTTCAAACACCAGCCGATGAACTTCTTGCTAAAAACCCATTGCCAGAGAGGGGCTGCAGCTGCAGAGTGTGGGAAACCCTTGCCCAATGCTTGTTTTACCCTATGCTGAGCAAAACTAGCTCAGGAGCACACGGGGATGCAAGGAGCCATGTTTTGGAAGAGGGCATCCCACCCACCAGCCCCAGCAGGGATCACAGGTGCCCACCCGGCTCCCCCTCTGCTCACGCACCACAGCTACAAAATCCCATCCCCATCCCCAACGTAGCGTTTCAGAGCACGCGCTCACAGCCATGGGTGCCCGGGGACCAGTTCAGTTTCCCAGCACCACCAGGACACTTCCACAGGCCACGTACCGCCCGCGTTACCTGGGTTGATGACAGGGAAGATCACGTCGCCATTTCTCTGCTTAGTTTCCAGTCGATCCAGCTTTTGTTCCTCATAACGCTTCTTCCCCTCATCCTCCTGCTCCTTTCTCTCATACTGGAAGGAAAGGCCGGTGAGAATGGGGTTGGCAAAGCCACCGGCACAGCTGGGGGTACCGATGGGGCCAGGTTAGCGCTGTTCCCCTGGAGAGGGCGAGTTCTGGTTTTCGGGGAGCAAAGCGAGCTCTCCTACCTGAATAGGGGGAACCTCAAGGACCTTGTTCACATTCTTCAGGGACAGTGGCACATACCACAGCGTTGCCTTGTTCGTCACCTTCTTCGCCCCTGGGGAAGAGGGGTGCAGAGGGTGACCGCATGCCAGCAGTGCTTCGCCTCCCACCAGCGCTGCTGCGGTCCATGGTTGGCCGCGCGCGGGCGATGCTGCCAGCACCGGGCAGCCCCCTGCCCAGCCAGCTCCTGCCCGGCTTTGGCTCGGAGCGGATGTGACAATGCGCTTTTGGGAAGGCGTCCCAGCGAGCGGAGCTGGTTGCCACAGCAACAACAGGAAAAGGGCCTTTTTCAGGCCAAAGGCAGCCACGGGCAGTAAATTAGGCAGGAGGAGCAAACAGCAGATTTTTCTGTTCCTCGCTAAAAACGATCAATGGAGCCGTAATCCCCAGGGAGTCTGCTTGGCTTCCCTTCCCAGCGCCGGCCCCTCCCGCCGCCCCCAGCACTCTCAATAAAAAGGTAAGATCTCTGCCCAATGCTGCCTGCGATGGTGGGCGGAGAACAGGGTCACTGCCAGAAGCTCGGCTTATCACGGTTATTCCTGGAGTTTTGGGACAGGGCCCCCGGCAGCCACCCACCTGTTAAAATGTTTTCAGACATGACGTTGACCTGGACCTCCACAGAGTGCCGGGAGGTGTAGGTGATCTCGGCGCTGACGTTGGCCACCTCGCCGATGCACACCGGGGAGAGGAAGTCTGTCCGCTCCACCCGCGCCAGCGCGGCCACGCAGGGCTCCTGGGGGTGGCGAGACAGCGAGGGTAGCGGCCTCAGCCACGCGGTGCAGGACCACAGCCAGTGGCTCCGCGGGGCTGGCCCATTGCCGTGCGCAGCTCCGGCACTTCAACGTCTGCCTTATCAGCCGGCGGCTGTGCTTCCTTCCCCACCCATAATGAGCACCGGGGTTGCCTCTGACTCGCCCTTAGCAGGAGTTAAACATTAACAGCAGCGTAATAACATTTCTGCTCATAAAACACAATTCCAGCAGGATGCTTCTAACAGCAGCCAGAGCCATCGGTGGTTTGCACGCAGGAGCAAGCACTTCTGCTGCAGAGGGATGAGCAGGGAGGCCCACAGGGATGCCCAGTGGTCCTGGGGGACCCCCTGCTCCCAGAAGAGCCCCAAGCCCGGCAGGCACTCCAGCACCTACTCACCCCGGCCTGGGAGTTGCAGTGGCGGGTGCTGATGATGGCTCCCGCCTCCTCAATCATCTTCAGGATGGTTCCCCCATGGACGTTCCCCGCGACATTGGCATCGTCCGGGCGCATGATCCTGCCAGGGAAGGGACACAAGAGCTCAGACCCCCCCACGGTGCCCCCAGCCCGGGTCCCAGTGCCTCCAGGCAGCGGCACCTCTATCGCCCTACCGGATGAGCTGCCGGGCCATCTCACCATGCTGATGCTGGCAACGTCACCGGCGCTGCCTGCACGTGGCTTCCTGCGAGCGGCAGTGGAAACCGCCCTAAATTACCGCTGAGGGTGGAAGGAGGCATCGCTCCTCTGCCGGGGTGGCCGGCTGCTCGGCTGGGACCGCATCTCACGGCCACCCCACCGCAGCAGGCGGAGACCGAGCGGGCACATGCCACTGCTCGACCTGGCTTCCTGGCTTTTGCTGGAGCAGCAAATGATCAACTGGAGAGGGGAAGGCGAGGCAGGGTGGCGATGGGGCAACGGCCGTGCGCCGGCCCGGAGAGGAGCCGTGCAAGGCGGCCATACCGGGGAGCCGCAGCGGGCAAAGGCAGGAAAACCGGGGTGCACCCTCCCCCCCCGCCAGCTCACCCGCACCGGGGCAAGGGCGTTTAGGGTGCCCGGTGCAGGCAGCGTCACGGGCGCAGGCAGCGGGTGTGGTGCAGGCAGCGGGTGTGGTGCAGGCAGCGG